>JAGKQL010000049.1:9376596-9637625 GCA_018398635.1 Cyprinodon brontotheroides | reverse complement strand
ATTATTTTCAAGATATTTTTCAGTTAAAACTTACATGTCTCTTTAAAGCTACAGTGTGTAATAATTACAGGGATATACAGTCAGAAATGTAGCGCAGTATACACCCAGCTTATGTTATTTATCATCATCTCTGAAACTCAACCTCTTAACATAATATTTCGCGTAGCCTTAAATTAGATTATTTATAATTACATAGGAAGCGGGTCTACCGCCAGCCATGGAGACGAACATCTTCCTTCTGGCAGCGCCAGAGCAACAAACTAGTGATTGTGAGATCGCCAAAATGTCAGCGATGTAGAAAAATATGGTATATTTATTATCTTAAGTCTACATGAAATCTATACCCTACACAGACTAATGAAATACTATGTAGGAAATTATCTATGTAAACAAACTCATCACTTGTGAAGGTAGGTGATGCGGACGTCGTGGAAAGACCTTTGGCTCAGTTTACACAGCCGTCTGTGATAAGGCATGGGGGTGGGGGTGTTATTATTCTCCTAATGCATACAGGTTGGCCACGGGCTGCGCTTTAAATGGAAAAATCTTTTTTTAAATAATTGTGACACAAATGTTTATTAATGTTTATGGGTTATATTTCTATAATGATGTAATCAATGCATCATGATTAATCCAATTAACTGTTTCCATCCCTAAACTGAAGTAGCAAAACATGTAAATTGATATTCATTTTCTAACAACCGAGCTATAAGAGAATCCTTACAGCAACTTTATGAAAGCTGTTGTTTTGATAGTAACATTTCATTATATAGGGACCTTTTGAGAGTACATGAGCCCAAAGCTGGAGCGAAATTATTTAAAAAGTGACATTTTTACCTTTGATGTTTGGGATGAGCTGCTAACGTCCATCCCTATCATTCTAAGCTTTGACATCTAAATCCACAGTTGCAGCATATCCTGTCTGATTTTTTACCTATAGGCTTTATTTCATGGCCCTCTTCTAGGAAGGAATTAATTTGGCATCAGACGATCTCTTGCTGAGATGTGAGCCTCTGTGTCCCTCTTTAGTTTAGGGTAATAAAATACAACCTGTATTTATGGTAACCTGGAAATCCGGCTAACAGCCCGATCTGTTAACGTCCTATTAATTGACTGCCTATTCATAAAAAATGCTGAGTTTAAATTCAGAGGCTACTTCCTTCTTTATGCGTGCAACTATCTCTGAATGAATAACCTTAGAAAACACAAAGGACTTACAGTGGATTTTGCCTTCCTTTTAAAAAGTAGCATAATTTTAGCTTTACATTCCTGAGGCTGCTGCTTCTATTACATCTAATTCTATCCACACATTTTTAAAAACTGTCTGTACAGGAAGCATATTTTAATCAGAACATGCATTAATAATAGACCAGATGTTTTAACTGCAGGGTTCCTGCAGCAGGGAATCCGAAGGAAGGTGAGAAACGTGAAACAATAAGGAGGAAGACAACAAGCGGGAAACAAAGAGGAGACCTGAATCAAAAGTCAACGAGGAGGACGGAGGTTGATATTAAAGCCGATGCTCACCGGTTGTCTTTATTAAACCCTCACTGGTTTCTGTAACACCCCCGCGGTGGTTTGTGTCACCGTCCGCGCGTTCGTCATCAGGTGAGAAGAGAAGCGAGTGGGCTCTCTTTGATTCCCTGGTGTATCCATAGTAACAGCTGCCCTTCAACAACAGAGGTCAGTCCCAGAGGGTCGGTTATAAACAAACTACACCTCCCTCCTTTCATTACAAAATACAGTTATTTACAACAGAAACTCTCAGAGGCGGCTGAAACGTCTAAGTTCAGATGTAAATTGAATTCATATTTTCCCACAGTGTCCATGAAAAGCATCTTTTTTAAGGCGGTTTCTCCAGGCTGCAGGATACGGTTTTCACTGGAAAGATGCTGCTGCACTAATTGAATTACATGCTACGCATCATTTCAAATGTTTTGCTTAAGAAGTAAATTAGCAAATCAGGAGTAAAAAAATACTCTTATTTAATTTAAACATTTGTATTTCATGGAAGAGTTCAGAAAAACAATCAGAAAGTGCTTGGTATTAAAATTATAATATACATGAACAATTTATTCATTCATTTTAGGACTGCTGCCCCCATGACCAGGTCCCAAATAAAGCGGAAGATGAAAAGTACAAATAAAATTATAATAGTTAATTAATCCTTAGAAAATCCCTTAAATAATAAAGTAACTTTATATCTATTTATATCTTCATAGTATGACAATGATGTTCTGAGAAAGACCCTTAACTCCACACTGCTCCCTGGGTGCCACACAATGGCAGCCCACTGCTCCCCAGAGGGGATGGGTTAAAAGCAGAGAGTTAATTTCTCCATTGTGAGATCAACAAAGTTCAATTATTATTATATATTATGTATTGACATCATTTTCCATTTTTCTTTTCATATAGAAGTATATTAGATCTGTATTTATCTAGATAAATAATGTGTAGCAAGGGATGGGACAAAATAAGCATTTACTTTGACTCCCTCCAAATGTGACTTTTTTTCTTATATTCTGATCATCTTTATTTTTTTTTTTGTTTTACACGTTTATATATAAAAAAAATTAACCTATGCTTTATTCCAACTTCCTTATGTTCTAGTAAATATTTTCAGTTGATTAATCAATAGTATTGCATGATTTTCCGTGTCCCTGAGGTGTAAAAATGAAGAAACACAGAGCCGCATTTCTATGAAATAGACTGGATGAGGATCTATTTGAACTTGTCACCATGAAGGATAACAGGAGAGCTTTCAATTGTCCCTCAGACGGTAATGGAAACAGTTCCCTGAAAGCTCTGTGCTTTGCTCAGATTCAATTAAGCTTTTTCTTTTTACCATCAAAGCAGTCTAGAATGTTAACCCACTCCCTTCGACAGAATTAATTATAGATTTAATTATTTCTAGAATAAATGTCCTTTTTGGGGTTTTCCAGGGATTTATTGAATTAATTCTGGACTTTTTTTTTTTTTCGTATCAAACCAGAATTCATGTTTCTATCAACTGCACCAGGCTGTGCAGCTCCTGAAGCCGCAAAGCAGCATCTGACCATGATGCTGCTCTAAATATTGCTTTGGGTTCTCTTCAGACCTCAGTGATGAGCTGTTGATATTTTCTGAAGGTGCTCCTATGTTTCTAAAGCAAAAGTCTGCAAACTTTCAAATCCAGGGAGCCATTTTACCCAAAGCTCAGCTAAATAAAAATAACTTAAAGCGACAAATATCACATGACCTTTAAATAAAACACAACTCATTATTTTTGTTAAATATCTACCATAGGAAATCTGTTGTTGTTTCGTAAACAACAAATTGTTTGTATTTTTAGTTTTAACCCTTTAAATTAGATAATCAGTGTGATATTTTATTCCTAAAAATTGTGATTTATACAATCAGACATGTAGCAAACAGAAAATAAAATCTGTATCACAAGACGTTATATTATTTCGGGCGTGACCGGCCCGATGAGGGCCAGGTGAGAGCCCTTGGGTCCGAAACCCGGGTATGCACCTTAGTGTAGACCTAATAGGTTTTCTCTAGAGCTGGGGTTGCAGCACAAGCACTAGAGCCAGAACAACAGTTTATTTTTCTGAATTAGCTGATTTAGCACAGCTCTACAGCTTGGCCGGGACTATAACAGGAGATCGAGACAGTCCCGCACAGACCTAAGATGTTGCAGTAGGTGGGGGGATAGGCAATTACTCAACCTGACAAGTAGATAAATTCACAACTCATCCAGTCACATTCATGATCCCACCCTTGCACTTGCATTAGGGATGGAGCGATTTATGAAAACCCTCCGAACCCGTTAGGTTCGACTGTCTCTGATTTTGGTTTTTAGCGTGTGTTTCACGTTCGGTTCATCGCGCGCTACATCTTTTCTCATAGGCGAAAGCGCGTTTACACTCAGAGGGTAAAGCGGCGGTACTGTGACCTTAAAGCTAACCACCAGTAGTAAACAAGAAGAACAGAGAAGCCGTGTAGCAGAAAAAATCAGTTATTTGTGGAGGTATTGACGGAATGGCCGGAAAAGGGAAGAACAGGGAGTTGGAGAGGCAGCGCCAGCAGCTCCACTTTATAGGTCTGCTGTATGGGGCGCTTTGCATTTAAAGCGTGACCTACGATATTGTGACAGCGGAAAAGTTGTGGATAAAGAGATTAAAGCAGTGTCTGAAACGCATTGGTATTGCAACACGTTTTGTTTAATACTAACAACAACATGGACCAACATGTCATACTAACCCGAAATCCCTCATACTCCGTCCCAGCGGCAACCCCGCTGGCTGCTGCTCAACCAAGCAAAGCCTGCAAAGCTTCCATCCGTAGCAGGAAGCCGCTACAGCCTCCTGGGGAGTTCCTTGGAGATGGTAGAGAACATGCGCGAGATGATTGGGGTGTCAAAAGCAGCAAAACATACGGAAATGATCAAGGGGGGTTTCCGCGGATCATTTAAAATAATTACAATCCATTATTTTTTGGGGGATTTTTTTATTAATTTCATAAATTTTTATGGGATTTTTGTGTAACAATCAACATATACCGAATCGAACCCGAACCGAAAACCGTGACCGCGAAAACCGTGCGGAATCGAACCGGAACCGTGGATTTTGTGAACCGTTCCTAACCTACATAGATATATACCAGCACTCTAAAGAGACACAGACAGCGGCAGACATCTAGCATATTGTTACACTCCTCATGCTTATACTATTCTCCCAGGTCTAGGAACCAATATACCAGACCCAGGAGGAAATCCCTGACAATGTGCATATGCATGCATGCATAGAAACAAAAAGCTAAATTGTTTGAAAGTAGTTGATTCATATTAGAATGCAGAATAATCAGAATTAAATGTATATTGTCTTAAAGGGCTGCAAATAAACAGAATTTAAAGCTAGAAAAAAAGCTCAAAGTAAAATAAAGAGAATTTTGTCCTCTGATTTATGAAAATGAAGGACAATACACAGACCAGGTAGTCTTTTTCCTCTATCACTGGACTGTAGTGGTCCTCTGCTTGCCCTGCTGACACAGACAGATGCTTCTGTGAGTAGCTGGTGTGCAGATGTTGGATCAGTTTCTGGGCCAGTCTCTAGTCTACTTAAAAAGAGGACACAGCAGCAGATGTTCACTATGGAGTAAGCCGCTGCTCCGAAATAGCACAGAGAACCTTTTGCTTGTCTTTGACTTTTCAGTATTCATTAATCAGCTTTGGGAGCGACTTATATTTAAGTTTATAGAGCAGAGCTCATTTATTTTTTCCCCTTGTTAAGATGTGTCCAGTATCACAACTGAATCTTGATTTTGACCTAGTTTTGTTCTGTTTACTGTCTAGAAAATGATAAGAAGTGGACTTCACACTGCTTATCCCTGACTATTTAGGCCAACCAGCTAAACTGCAGCAACGAGGTGTAGGAAGCACTGATGATACAAATGCCTGCATGTACCAACAATCTGTGAGCTCTTCACAGGTAAATCAATCCCTCTGCCCCCAAATAAAGACCATTAATTCTTTCTCTTTCCTTAAAGAAGAGGAAAAGGAATAATGTTTAGGCGTTGCATAAGACACATTTATATTTCCTTTGGTATGTCCTGAATTGGTATATTTCCAAGACTTTTCGTTTCTACATGCACAAAAATAATAATGCAACCGCTTTTGGCATTTACTTAATCATATTTAATTACTTTTAGGGATGCACGATGTTAGGATTTTGGCGATATGCAGAATATTTAAAACTCGCGTAACTAGCGATAACCGATACCGATGTTAAGCTGGACAAAAATAGTAGTCATTGAAAATAACATCTTTGTTATCCATTCTGACACTTTGAAAAATAATATACTCAAATACTCGAAATTTTACTATGCTGATATCAAATAGATTTTTTAAAAACCGTTATCGATCTATTTTGCTTTCAAATCTGAAGTAATTTCATGGATTTCTGTTACAAACTCTGCGTGATATTTTGCAGGTTGCGCGGGGTGCATTGGCTAAAACCGTGTTCTGCTCAACATGCCAAAAAGCCTGGCAACATTTAGTGAATTTTTCGGGGATTTCGTAGCATAACGATGACGCATAACACATGCAACTGTGGTAAAGATTGATATGGTGTTTTAAATGGCAATATATCAGCATATGAAGATATTTTAATGTATCAATAATATTTTTTCCCCACTTTAGAAGCTTTTAACTCTGTAAAAAGAAGTTTTCAGGAAGAAGAAGAAGTAGTATATATATATTTTTTAGACTTTTACACTCAGAAGCTGATCAAATATCGGTTAAATACGGGTGGGATGGCCTGGCGTCCGACATTCAGTTTTAGCGTCGATACAGGTCGACACCGACAATGCATATTGTGCACCTTAATTACTTAACACAATTGTTTTATGTCGTACTGCTAAAATCAAACAATTGTGTGAAAGTAACTAAATATAATTAAGTAAATGCAAAAATGGTTGCATAATTTGTGATTCATAAATTTGTTAGTCTTACTCAATTTCGACTCAACTGATTTGTATTCCTAAATCTGTGATTTCTATTTGTGTACATGCAGATTTTTTATTTGTATTCATACATTTCTGATTCCTACTAGTATATTAGTTTCTTGCGTTTATAAACTTGTGTTTGATTCGTTATTTTTATATGAAGTGATCTTATTCTTGTTCATACATTTCAAATTTTTTTTTACTGATAAATTTTTTACTACTAGAGTAAATTTGTTACATACAAATTTTAGTCATGTTAGGGAATTGCACTCCATAATTTGTGATTTAAACATGTGAAATTTTGATTTGTACTCATCAATTTGTAATTTTAAAAGAAAGATAAAGAAGAAAATTCATAAATGATCATCTGTGAAATTAGGCCTAAAGAAAACGGATTCCTGAAACAGTGCTGCACATTAAAAGAGGTTTGGCATTTGAAAATATTTATTCCAACCTTAAAGAAGTCAAATTTGTAGTTGGACAGAAAACCAAAACTTGACATTAACATCTGCAGTTTGCTCTGAATTCAGATCACCTTCTGTTTACTTTTGATTCATATTTTTTTGCACAATAGCATATTTAAGCTAGAAGATGGAATCTGTGTTCTGCATATTTGATGCATCTTTACTCTTACCTGTCTTCCTGCAAAGGTGACCTATTTCCTTGCTGAATATAGGGTATTTTTATTGCATTTTTTACATAAGAAAAGTCTAATTGTGGCAAAGCTTGGATAACGTGAGAACTGCTGGAATCCCAGCACTACTGTCCACCTAGAAGAGTTTTTTTCATTGATATGCAGGTAGAGTTTATTAAGAGAGAAAGAAGCCTGTTTTACAATATAGATATATAATTCTCAAGCCCCCATGGAAAAAGTCATACCTTCTCTAGAAAAGGTTTATGGTCAAATGAGATCTATGTGGCTGTTTAGCTTTAATAGCTTTAGACATGGTTGGTGGCATCAGTGTGAGGTTTTCAAACCTAAGAATGCTATACAAGCTTAGAAGCATAGTGTTAGAAGATCATGCTGAGGGGCACTTTTCCTGTTAGTTATACTCATTCATTACTAATAAATGATGACTACTTGCATCAAAGCAACATTTAGATTGTGGGAGAGGTATAACCTTAGTTTATTAAAAATGTATGCTTTGGATTACAGTTTGAAACCACTTTGTGGTTAATATGAATTTTTTGCAGGGGATTAATGAATGTATGTTGTTGAATGTAGTTCTAAAACTTAGCCATGTAATGTAGAGCTAATTGTTTTCCATTGTTTGTGTCGTTTTTCGAAGAAAGGTAGAGAGTAAAGGTTTCTTAATTTTGCCTTTTTGTTTAGTTTGCTTAAAACAAAATACCACAAGAGGGTGCTGTTACTCTACTTTTATATATGTATTAACATGGATCTAACAAATAGGTCCTGATGTTTTTTTTAAACATTTTTTTACGTTTGTGTGTTTCCCCTGGGACTCGCATTTAAAAAAACACAAAAAAAGATTTGGCTAAAACATATAACAGCTGGGGTAAAGTTAGCTGTGTCTTTCAGTAATTCAGCTTTTTTCATTGCAAGCCTGGATGCCAGCCAGAGAGAGAGGGAAAGTTGTGTTTTTGTTACCGTAAGTAACCTTCGTAATTCCGTGCTCATGCGCAATTGTTAATGGTCCAGTAGCCAGTAATAAAACCATTTACGGTGATAAGTGGTGTGTATATTGTTCGCACATAATACTTTAAAAGTAAGAAATATCGCAAACTGTTACTGTTCTTACCTTGTGTGACTTCCTCTGTTCTGAGAGTTTCTTTTTAATTTTTTTCATGGAAATCCAATTTCCCTATTTATGTTATATTGTGTTCCTTCTTGTTTATTTCATTTTGTGTTATATTTATGCAGCTCTTCTTTTATTTTGAGTAGCTCTCTTTTTTGCCCTTCTTGTGCCAGTCTCCTCCCTAGAAGCTCTACTTGAGTCTTCTCTCCACACCTGCTCCCAATCTGCCAATTAGCCTGGTATTTGTTCAGTCTCCCATTTATACTCCTCCTCCTCAGTTACTGTTAGCTGATTCCTCATTGTTTCTTAGTTCCTCATGTGTTTTCCCTGATGCATCCTGGATTTTGGTTTTCAGTTTTTTGTTTGTGAAGTTTTGCTTCTGTTTCCTTTGGATCATAATTAAATCTGCAAAACTGATCTCTGCCTCCTTCCGTCTCTGCATTTGGGTCCTCAACTAGTGATGATGAGATGAAGCCTCATGAGGCATTGAACCGTTTGGCCAAATTGCTTCAACGATCCCCGCAGTTCATTAGGCCTCATGTGAACATGTCACCACCTACTGGTGAAGTGCAGAACTACAGTTAGTAATATAACCTGTGATTTTTTTGCAATATTGCTTTTTTCTCTCCATATAAGTTAATTTGAAATTGTTAGTATTTGGTCTGTATAATTAAATCTTTACAATTTTTTTGTGTAAAATGCCTTAGAAGTGAAAAATAATTTAAGGTACACTGTTTTCTGCCATTTAAGTGAAATAAGCTCAAGCAGACAGCGAAAGTCTTTGTGCAATAATGAGAAAAAGAAAGGTGTTTGTCATTTTCTATTTAAACATAATAGTTTTTCCACAGTTTTGGTTTTAACCGGGTTGGAAGTTATGTTTTCAAACCTGTCTTTTGGTTAAACTCTAGCCTGACGTAGTCCGACTCAATTCAAGTCAGAATATGAGTCTGATACTGCTCCATAGAGCCCATGATTATGGGGCATGTTTCATGAATGAACCAGGAAAAAATGCCTCTGCACTCGAATTGGATGAGACCTTACCAACCAATAGGAGCAACGGAGTGCGTGACGACAAAAGTTGTTTTCAACCAAGGGAGCTTTCGCTGATAAATGAAACTTTTTGTCAGAATCCAGAGCAGGAAGGACGCCAAAAACATCTTTTTTTTTTCAACAAATGCCTTTGACTCGCTTTTTCTCTGTTCCTCTTTAAAATTACGCTTCTGCCCACAGTAATTCTAGAACAGACCTAATAGCTGAATCTACATAATTCAACCTCCAGCTGCAGCTGAAAGTTGTTGTCACTCAAGCAATGCTTTGGTCAATGCATATTGATTACGCTCCTGCCTGCTGATCATCATCTGTCCATCATCGTGATAAAAGCCCGGATCTGACAATTTGATTGGCCCGGCCAGAGTATTGTGCCAGCATACTCGCTACTATTGGGAGCAAATGCCAGACCGAACTTCCCGACCTCAAATCTAATCTAAAGCTATGGCAACCAATACAAATTAGTCACATTAGCCAAGATACTTGTGTTTTAGCGGAACCTTTTAAAATAAACCCACAGATTGGAAATCAATTTCGCACAACAAACACCACTAAGTGAAATATGTGTAGAAAGCTATACTACTTAGAGATGCTTTTAACTGATGTCTTTTTTCCTGAAAAAAAATGAGCAAATCACAGAAATATTTAGCCTTTGATTTCAGCAAGTGCTTCTTTTTAGGAACATTTTTATTAAATCAAGGCATGATGAACACCCGCCCACATTACAACTCCTTGACCAATCGGTGCATCGGGTATGTCCATCTCAGCCTTCCCTTGGCAGTTGTCCTTGCAGTAAAAATCTCTCCTCGCAGCAGAGAAAGTGTATTTATTAAGAGTAGCTTTGAGTTATCCAGTTGTAGTAGTGAGCTGCGTTATATGCCAAGTGATGTAATGGCATTAACAGTGTGTAAAAACTGATTTGTAAGATTACTTAAATGAAAAAAACTAACTAATTTCACCAGTGACAGACAGTAAAGCTGTTTTATGTACAAAACTGATTAAAATCAATTGTTCTGAAGTCTTCACATCCATTGTTCAATTTGCTTGGTTTTAGTAGTGAAACAATAAGCGTTCCTCTTAATGTTCTTGGGAGACATCATTTTAAAAGATTCCTATCTATCGATGGTAGAGTCAAGAACTGAATATAAATGTGTGGAATGCATTTGTTCACGATCAATATTTTTATAGAGAAAGAGTACCAACACTAGAGAAACATTTATTATATTCTGACTGGAAGTAGTTCCAAATCTCAGGGTGGACTCTTTTATTTTCTTCGTCTCACATATCAGATTTATAGTCCCCAACTTAGCAATTCTGATCATAAAGAAATTTAGTTTAAATTGTAGTTGAAATATGGCTAGTTACAGCTGCCTTGTATCTCTGCTTCTGTCTCCTTGAGCCCCGGTCAGCCTCGGAGATGGCCACTCACACCAGCCTGGTTCTGCTGGAGGCTTCTTCCCGTTCAAAGGAGTTTTCTCTCTCCACTGTCACTCGCGAACGATGCTTAGTGTGAGGGAACTGCATTCGAAGTCAATGAGTCGATGCAATCAACTGGTTTTCCTGGAGATAGAAGAACTTAATCAATTTTAATGTTCTGATCTGTTGAACTGTAAAGTGCCTTGAGATGCATTGTGACGTGTTGGTGAATTTGCGCCTTATAGAAATAAACTGGCCGCGAATTGAATTCGACCTCGAACATGATCCAGATGTTCTGCTTTCACCTTCTTTCCCACTCTGTTTGACTGTAGGTATTAAGTGTCAATCTGTTCACTCTAAACGTGTACAGTAGGCTTTGTTTATTATATGCTACACAAGCAATAACTGTTACAAATGGTAATAGATCGCTTTAATGGTCCTATTGTGTCCACGCAGCTGTAAGGATGTGAGTAGTTCCTGTAACACACCGTCAGTGTCGATATCATCAGGTTTGCCTCCTGTTTAAAGTATCATCGCTCAGCCTGTTCACCTCTGCATGTGTAAATTAAATGTCAGTCTTTGCAAATGGTTGTCTATTTTAGGAGATTACCTCACACACATACACACCCACACATCTTGTTGCTTAATGATGCTCTCAGGCTTCAAAGACCCCTCCCTCCCTCCCTCTCTCTCTCTCCCTCTCTCTCTCTCTCTCTTCCCCTTACTCACAGCCTGGCCATGCTGACTGGAGTCCCCGTCAGCCAATGGTAGGGCAGCATCCCGGTGCTGCCATCAGCCGGTGCAGAAGGAAGCAATTGGCTGGAGCTATCAGAGCTCCTAATGCAGGTGAAACGGCAGGTCTGGGAATAGCTAGTCTGCCTTACGATGGGAATGGATACTTATTCCAGCTGTAGGTTTTAAAGTTCAGTTTAATATCAAGAAAGAGAAGAGCTCCTCGTTTTCTTTTTGTATGTTGCCGCTCTGTTGTGGTGTTGGCTCAACGCTTTCTACCTTCATGTGGAGAAAGAGGCTGTCGGTGTGCTTTTTGGGTCCTCTTGCCTTCTCGTCCATCCTCTCTGGATAAGGTCTTCTGCACTAGAGATCCGCTTCCTGGAATCTTAGTCCTCCATGTACGATAACCTCTACCTTCATGGCTTTGAAGACTCGGAGGCGGTAAGTGGTCGGGCTGGTCTGGCATTTAGAAACCGTCATGTTCTCATGCATCGTTGGCAGGCTGGTCCTTTCTAAAACACCCACGCTGAAAGATGAGTCCTGAGGGGGGCTAAGGATGTATCAGACCTTTGGAGATTAGAAGAGGCTCTGAAGGGGTTGGCAGATTCTGTCAGTTTGCTTCTTAATCAGCCTAACCCACAATTTTCCACTTGTACTTTAGACCAAATGACAGTTTCTCAGTCTGTCTAATGTCTCAAGTCAGTTTTGGGATTTCTTCCATCTGGTGAAAAATGTGGAGCATTATGTGGAATAAAAATGTGTGTGTGGTTTAAAGATGCCCCCGTGTGGGATAAGCATGATGGAAAATGGATGGATGGATGATTTAAAAATGCTTGGAAAGGCAATAAACATCAGAGCGGCTGGCTGGAGGAAGGGAGGAGGGAATCCCACTGAGGTAGAGTCTGCTGAGACCGAGCCCCTTCTGTAATTCC
Source organism: Cyprinodon brontotheroides (assembly GCA_018398635.1). Classification (NCBI taxonomy): domain Eukaryota; kingdom Metazoa; phylum Chordata; class Actinopteri; order Cyprinodontiformes; family Cyprinodontidae; genus Cyprinodon; species Cyprinodon brontotheroides. Next base: position 9,625,255 of record JAGKQL010000049.1, on the reverse strand, counting down.
ACCTGACGCTCTGGCTGCATCCCGTACAGGAGAAGCACTCTGACCCATCCACTGTTCACACAGGAGATGGAGATTCTTCTGCCTTGCAAGAATAGCTTGTCAATTAGAAAAATATGCTAATTCTGTAAGTCCATAGTGCTTTTTTTTTTCTTTTAACAAACAACTCTTTGACTTGCACTCTGGTGTTATGTTATATTTTAGCAAAAGAAAAGCAGGAGGCACTAAGATTTTAGTTCTTTTACATCAGACTGGATAAAAAAAAAACTCCTGGGTGTCTGTGCTTGTTGTAAATCTCTGAGGAGGATGCAACATAGATGCAGTTCCTTGAAAATGCATTATACCCCATTAACTTTTCTGCATATCGTCACATTAAAATCACTATAAGGTGCTAAAAAGAGGAAAGTTGCATGAGGTATATATTGCAACCAAATATAACTGTTGATCGAGAAAAAAAGAATTGGGCATAGATATAAGGTGACTTGGATTTTTAGTTGTACATTAAAGTGCCACCAGGTAAGGAACAACAGTGAGGTAGTGAGATAACTATAACAACTGAAGTTTCTTATTTAACAGGATTATTGCACAGGCTATTAAATAGTAATTGTATATTAGGTTTGCACAAATTATTGCAGTTATTGTGCCACATTGTAAAGTCTGATGGCAGCAGGAATGAATGATCTGCAGTAGCGCTGCTTTTTTCAGACAGGGTGTAAGAGTCTTTCACTAAATGAGCTGCTCAGCTCCTCTACAGTCTGGTGCAGAGGGTGGAAGGTGTTGTCCATGAGGATGTAAGCTTGGACAGAACCCTCCTCTCAGCCACTTCCTCCACCGAGTCCAGAGTAAAGCCTAGAACAGAACAGCCTTTTTCACCAGTTTGTTCAGTCTCTTTCTGTCCCACTCTGCGCTGCCAGGTGCCCAGCAGATAACAGCGTAGAGCAGGGCTGATGCCACCACAGAATCATAGGTTTTAAGCAGGGGTCTGCTAACAGCAAGGACCTCAGCCTCCTCAGGAGGTGGAGGCAGCTCTGGCCCTCCTTGTAAAGGACGTCGGTGTTATGAGTCCAGTCCAGTTTATTATTGATCTGAACATCCAGGTATTTGAAACTCTCCAGAGTTTCTATGTCCTGCCCCTGGATGTTCATGGGGGAGTGAGGTGGGGGTCTTCTCCTAACTCCTCCAGAACAACTATTGGCGCACTCCGTAATAATAATTTAGTCAGTTTGAGCAGTTTAATATTCGACACTCAGCAATGATTATAAACATTTGTTAAATTACACTTAAGCAGTAACTTGAGTTTGGCGTGAGATCACCATCTATAAAGGCGTTTGCGCTGATGCCTGAATTTCAAAATTAAAGTCAACAATATACACAAATGTGTTTTGTTTGTTCCTTTTTGTTAGCTCACTAAAAATGCAATATCAGATCCTCATTTGTGAGAATACAAGTTAAAAAGTTATGAACACAAGTTGAAAAGCTGCAACTTTGCAACAATAGAAGTACAAATCACAAATTTAGAAATGTATGAATAAAAATCACAAATCTAGATTTTTTATTTCTATTTTTTTAATTTGTGATTTGCATATGGAAATGTGTCACTCGTACTCATACATTTGTGATTTCTACTCGTAAATTTGTAATTCTTCATATGAATTTGTGATTTGCTTTTGTACATTCGTGATTTTTGCTCTTAAATCTGATTCTCACTCATAAATTTGAGATTCATAATCCTAATCTTGTGATTTGTACACATTAATTTGTGATTCCTCTATGTGGATTCTTGCTTTGTATTTGTAAATGAGTGTTTCCTGCTCATAAATTTTTGATTCTTACGAATGTGAGATATTTGCATGTAAAAACTGTTACTCGTAAATGTATAAATTCTGACTGTATTGTTGTAACTGTAAATTTTATTCATAACTTCAAAACTTGTATTCTCACAAATGAGGATCTGATGTCACATGCTTCTATGAGCTGATAAAAAGGTACAAACATTTAGAAATAGACTTTCATTTAGAAATAGAGACACCATGCACACCTTTTTATTGGCATCCATCTTACCCCATACACATTCTTCTACGACCTAATGCATCAGTGTATGTTTTGAACTCTTTTTGACTCTTATCATTTCACAGTCCTTAGGTTCTGGTTCCCACACAGTTAAGGCTCCTGTTATCCAAACAGATCCATATTTAGTTCTGCCCTGACAGTTCTGCAGGAGCTGTCTTTCAGGGTCTTCCAGTGCTTCTGGTTTGCTATCAGCATTCGTCATTCACTTGTCAGGGTCTGGCTCCCTTTAGTAAGTGACACTTCATCAAGAAAGGGCTGATGTCCTGGGAAGATAAAACAAACAGAGGTATTCACTTTATCCCAACTTGTGTTACTTGTTGTGAGTTGCTGTTGCTGAGAGTTTAGCTAGCATAATTTCATATAAAAAAGGAAATAATGATCAAGTCTATAAATTGAGAACATTTCAAGGCTTTCAACAGAATCACCAGTGGCACCTTTGCTGACCCTGCTTTCAGTACTTCTGTTTGCAATATTATAACACATTGCTTTCTGGCACTGGACCTCCAAACCACACTGCAAAAAAAAAAAAAAAAAAAATGAACTCAAAATTTCAAGGCAACAAACTTCGATAAAACTTTTAGTTGGGCAATTAAGCTTAATATTTCAAGTTTTGCTTTTGAGTTTACTCAATTCTCTCAAGCTTCTGCCGCCCTGGCGTCCTCTTTCCACAACAACTTCTCGTCCCCCAATTTCCTCCCCTCTAAATAAAAAATGTATGACGGAGGAGTGGCCCATCCATGACCTCTGACACAAAACTCTCCTCCTCTTGCATGTTTCCGCTGTCCATATAGTAAGTTCCTTGACAGTGATATTGTTAAGTGCTACTTGGTCCCAATGTAATTTCCTTTTGGGAACCTACTAGCACTAAGTTGTTAACTGGTTAACAAGATGCTTCCAAGACCCCGGCCACAACCAAATCCGCTGGCTTTACTTAACTTCCTACCACAACAATACCGCCCCTTTGATAAACGACCTCAATCACATTCACTTTATTCACTTCGTGTGTAAAGTCGGGCACCACTAGAGGAGAATACGGAACCGCAACCGCTGGAACAGCCGCTTCCCTAATACTTTTAAATGTTAAAAAAAATTGTCTGTCTTCTTCATTAAATGACGTACAATACTGCACAACACAACTTGGAATAGCATTTTCATATCGTTGTAGAGCTTCATTGTAATTTAATTAAGGGTTACTTACCTGTACGGACTCCAGCTCGAGGCAGCACAGCAACAATGAGGCCAAGTGAAGAGCCAACTTGGAAAGTTGGCTTTCTCACATTCCACAACAAAGAAATACGAGTTTGCAGAACTCTTTTCCCTTGTATTAAACTCCAACTTAAAGATTTAAGTATTAACAGATCGCCAAAGTGTTTTAGAGTATATAACTGGCTTGATTTGTTGTGCTAACAAATTTTATTGCCTCAAGTATCAATAATTAATATATTCATGTTTAACAAACTAAAATTACTATTTTAGGCCAAAAAAATACAAGTTGGCTTTTTTCCAGTGCAGGTTTAGGTTCCTACTCCCATTAGATCCTGCCTCATTCACTGAGCCCACATGGCAAATTTTTCTAGCCTGTCCAGTATGTGCTCCACAACAAAGCTAGTCACCAGCCCCTCAGTGGTCTTCCTTACCCTCTTGCTTCACACACTGGCTCCGGCGTGTTACCGAAGCCGACGGAGACCGCAAATCCAAGACACTCTCTCACACACCGCCTCTTTGACTACGGGTAGGTGTGCGTCCCGCAACAGGTCCGAGATTTAACAGAAGTTCACTTGAGTTCAATTTAACTTCACGCTGATAAACACGCCCAAATAAGGAGCCATATAGTTTGAGGCAGTGCTTGCTCGCACGCGAGTGTCTTCGCAACCGCGAGCCCCTGTATTGCTCAGCATCCAGTGCAGAGCAGGTTTACGCCTTTTTAATGACTTCCTTGAATCACCGCGGCGCCACACTCCGTCTACCGCTCCCGCAACGGTAAGACCCGAGTCTGTGTGAGCCTGGGGTTAACAATTGCTATCCCTAAACATCTGTAGTTTTGTTGTGGCTTGCATTTTGTTACTGGACTATCACCATCGAAGGGTTTAACTCAAAAAGATTCCTGCTCCCCAGTGCTCACCTGCACAAAAGGGTTTTTTTTATCAACTCCTGGCATTAACCTTAAGGCTTGTAATTGCAAACTCTCTTCCAGGAAGTGCTCAGTCACTCTGTAGTTTGCCTCAAGCTGCCAGATAACTTCAAGAATCATCCTGTTTTTCACGGCTCTTTGATAAAGCCTGTCTAGTCCTTCTTTGCTCCTTCCTTCCTGTCCCCCTTCACCTCCCAGAGACTATTACCATTTTTTGACTACCCTTGATCCATGCCGAGATCGGTCCCAGTTTTTGGATCAGTTAACCAGGCCGAACTCGGTTTTGACGACTGTTTACACATCAATGCCTATCTCGGTTCCTCGACTCCTACAACACGACCTGCGGTATTACTGCCAGGTATTGAAGGAGGAATTAAGCAGTTGGTGGCGGTAATAATAAAAGTTGTTTGCCAACCGCTATAAAACACAAGAAGAAGAAGACGGCGAAGGAGCTTAATCAGCAAATGAAAATGGCGGGCGTCCGGGCTTCACATCTTGTGATAGTTATGCTTGATTATTATTGCTGTACTTCAGTGTTTGTGGTGGGTCAGGCAAAGACGGCAACCTTTTGCTGGATGTTTATAGTTGTTCTTCTTCTATTTTGTTTTGGTTGGCAAGCAACTTCCAGAGGGGGCATTACTGCCAACTACTGGAATGGAGTGTGAATCACATGTGCAGCCAGACGGAGATGACGCTGTTCTGCTCATGCGCTCTTGTTATCAGAGAACCGAGCCAGGGAAAAACTGAGCCTAGCCCACCTCTGGAACTGGTCTGCAGTTAGCCCGGTTCGGTTGTGTCTAGCTTTGTTCAGTTCAGTATGCTTTCCATTTTACATTACCCATAAGTTATCTAGGTTAACGAAGCCTCGGACCGGTCCTCGGCACGCGTTTTTCAAGGGTAGTGTAAATGGGGTAATTGGCCGGCACCTGGCCTTCACTGTGCCAAGGACTGCCTGCAGTTCTCCACTTCCAGATTCTTGTTGCTTTTGTAAATAATAATTAAAACTCACTGGTTCTCCGTGTAATTCTGGATATGAGTCAAAAAAGATGCAAACCAACATTTGGCCACTGTTATTATGAGGAGGGAAAAAAAAGCATTTCAAATGCAGTGTCATTCCAGGAAATATTTGCATTACAAAGCAGCTTCCTAGCTACTACTGAACTGGCTATACAGAAACGTATGACTCATCTTTACAACAGCTATTATGTAAAATAGGAAGGCCATTAAACCTGCTGCCCCCTCTGCTAGCGGTTGTACTACAGCTTCTGAGTTGAGGTGCCAAGCAGTGCTCTGTTATCCATAGTATCGTATTTACGGTAGGCGGCTGTGATGCCAGCCGCTGGAAGCACCATAATAAGGCTAGAGTGTGGACCAATAGACTCAAGACTGCAAGGATGACTTTCTTGAAGTTGACAGTAGTCATCTCAGAAATTTCCAAACTAACATGCGCTCAGACTGACATCAACAAAGGCTTGATTCATCTAACCATTGCCAGGGATTTATCATGTAGAGCAGAGGTCTTCAACGCTTTCCACAGCACGACCCCCAAACTGATGGCTAGATGGAGCTGGACCCCTAATTATGTATATATTGTATGAAATTGTGTCCTAGTCACTCTATTACAGATGAAGTCATGTAACGAAGGTAATATGGCCTTTGCTTTATTAAAGTATTTTATTCTGATTCCTGGTTGATGAGACAGGTGTTGTGAATGAAATGGTGTCCAGCTTGAAAGAGCTCCTGTGTGTTGCCAAATGTGTGCATTGATGACTGAAAGACATCTTCTGCCTCCATGTATCTGTTTACTACAGTGCGTTGAATTCATGATAATGTGGATTTAAAGACATTTCAACTAGTGGAAAAAAATAGCAGGGGGGAATATAAAAAAAAGTCTAATCAACCAAAACTTTTGCGACCCCCATGCAGTACCTCCGTGGACCCCTGTTGAAGACATCCGATGTAGAGGACGAGAAGGAGCACTAAATACCTGCCACTGGCAAAGAACAATGACAAGCTAAAAGTCAACGTTCTTTAGCGTGTTAAAACTGAAATGAAAAATTCTGTTTTTTGTTAGGTGATTGATTATTTCTAAATGGTAAAGAATGAATCAGGGGCTTTTTTGTTGTTACCTTTGGGGCTGTATTTTGTTTTCCTCTTCTCTCCAGTCTTCTGTTTTATGGGTTTCATTTGTAATGAGGCTGTAGATAACAGTTATCAATATTAAGAAAAGACTCCCCTGGCTCTGAATGGATCATTAGAAGGGATGCCAAGAAGCCCTTAACCAAGGCATTAGTCCATCCTGTCCTTCCAGCTTGACATACTATTTTTAAAGAATGACTGCAGTACAGAATATCAGCGAATACAACCATTAAGTTATTTACAGGCTGCAGTCATGATATTTCAAAACACCACATATTTGGCTCATAAAAAGGTTCCAACTTGTGTCAGTCTAATTATTGCTAAAAATTAAACTAATATAATCCGCTTTATTTATCAACATATGTAGAAAGATATAAAAGTACTGTGGCACTGTCCATGGAGCCTATTTAGAATTATGTAATTTTACTCCTTACGTTAAGACAGGAGCTTCAGCTGATGGGCAGAATATGAAGCAATGCTGTACACAAACTCTTAGTTCTGATTAGGTTAGATTAAAGCATCTATTTCAATATTTTTCTTTTTTTACAATGTGATATAAGTTAACAAGATATGAACAAAATAAAAGCCTCAGAAAGACTGCTAAGTATGCCCACAACAAGTAACTGTACATACAACAGTTATTTTACCAAGTTTTTAAAACATAACCTTCAGAATCTTCTAAAATCATCTCTGTATGTCATGATATTTAATGGTAATGTAATTTTATTACTTATGCAACAGACATTACTGGGTTGAAAAATATAATAATAAAAAATAAAATAAAATAGAGTTTTATTTGTTAATAGTTTGGAGTTTCAAATGTCGCTTATTAATTCTACAAAATTTAACAAATCCCCTTTAACCACATGTTGCATGTTTTAAATTAATCTTCTAAATATTGCGACTTTGTATTGGTTTGTAAGGAAATGGTGCGAGTTTAATATGTTAAAATATGGTCATCCTAGTATAACCAGCCAATGAGAAATAAAGAAGAAATTAAAAACTGTTCTGACTCTCCACTACTAAAACCCTCACTTTATTTATTTCTGCTTGTATTATTTGGTTGTTGTTGGTTTTTTTTTGCATTAATTCAATTAAAGCACTCCAGCCTACTCTTAAAGAACTATGTGACCCTTTTTTGAGATATTTTTTTCTGTATTTCTTATAGTGACAGATTTTGCTTCTAGTGCAAGTTTATCACATTTTGTCGTTAAAGGCTCACAATTCATGACTTTTGCTCAGACTTTGTGCCACAAGCAAAGAAAGTACGGTAGTTCATAAAGCTTCAGCTCTGTAAGAGCTCCGTCTCCACTAGTTTTGTGGATCTGATCATAGATTTCCCTCATTCATCTTTTATAAAGAAGCTGAACTTCAGTCAGACAGGATGGAGAGTGTATGTGAACATAACTTTGATATTTATTAGCCTGATGTTACAGTTGGATTTAGGGTATGTGCTTTGATAGAGCCATTCTAAGACACAAATGCTCTCTGAAATAAATGATTTGATTCCTCCTGCTGTTTGTTTATGGCTGTCACCACAGCTGAAAAGTGAATCTCTGCTCCAGTCTCACATCTTTTGGAGCTCTCAAAAGTAAAATAAACTGTAACTCAGTTTTAGCTATTTTATTAAGAGGGTTTATTAAATAAACATTAAATGAACTGTTACAAACCAGGCGCATTGACAGTATAGCTTTAATAGTCCAATCTGATCCTAAATGTAAAACCGTTCAGCCTAATCCAGTTAATCATGCCAGTAGATTGACGATGATCCATGTGAGGGGTCTCCAACTTTTTCCAACTCAAAGTAACAATTTTGCCACCATTCATACAAAATACAAGATTTTTCGGGATCCATAAATTAAGACTTTATAAATATTAAAAGCCTAGGAAATCAAACCAAAAGTTTCTATTTTATGAATTTAGAAGAAAAAATATAATTTAACAGCTGAACAGTTTGTAGCACTGTTACGGTGAAGCGATCAACGAGACACAGATTTCAGATGCCTAATTTTTGTTTGTCACGATTTTGTTGGAGGTTTTTGTGAGGACCCAAATGCAGAGGCAGAGAGGCTGAGGTGAGTTCTTGCAGATTTAATAGGTAGCAAAAACAGGAATCCAAAAATTCAACTTAAAAATGAAACACAAACCAGAACCATGGAGACATCAGGGGAAAACAATCACAAGGAGCAAGGGTAAGACAAAGTAACACACAAGGAGAGTATTTATGGCTAACTCAACAAAGACTAACGAGCAGATTGGGAGCAGGAGAACAACAAGAGGGCAACAGGGCAACAAATGAAAACCCAAGAACTGAAATACCAAATATATTCCTCCTGAAGGTTTCTCCTTTCAAGCCAGGCGGCTGCTTGTTTTGAAGTTTAGCAGACGAAACGGCATAGCAAATAATGACTAATGCTACGCTCACACTGGGCGCCCAGCTGGCGGGACAGACAGCTAGCCAGTTTACATGCAAAGTCCAATGGTTGGCGTAGCGTCCGAAGGCAGAAAGTAAAAGCGTCCAGCCGGCGCCGCTTTTGAGCGTTGTGCAACGGCGAGCGCTGCCTGAGCGAAGCTGAAAGCTTGGCAGCGTCCGTGGCGCGTTTGTGCATCTGACGCGCGACGCGTCGCAAAAGCGCACTGCTGCTTTCGAGATGGAAAAGGTAGCGAGATTTTTGCTGCCGACGGCGGCGCGCGTCAACCAATCAGAGAAGCTGATCTAGAGGCTGGCAGGGAGAGAGACACAGCGCTGATGATCAGAGCGCTATGATAACTCCTCTTCAAGCATCTTTTATTGACGCCTAAATTAACTTAAAAATGTAGAAACCTGCCGGCAGAATATGTTGGCTTTTCTTATCCTGCTGCCTGCAGCTGGTCTGGATTATTTAAAGATGAAAAACACCTACCAGCTGCCGCCGTGAACCGCGAGGGATGGTGACCCGGTAGATGCTTGCTGATGAAGGGATTCCTACTTCGTCGGCGACGCAGCTGGTATGTGTATGTGGGGGTCTGAGCCGTGTTTCCGACAAGAAAAAATATTGAAGGCAGGATTATAGTAATCTGAATGAACTGACTGCGCACTGATTAAGTTTTCAGGTGGATTTTCTCACTTAAAAACATATTAAAACTACTTTATTCCCACTGATCACAGCAAATCATAGCTGCAAGGCAGAGAAAGGAATAGTGAAGCTCCTTAGCACGGCGTCAGACACACATTTTGCACCGCTGCGAGCCAGAGCAGCAAAAGTGCTTTGGCCGCACGGGCCAGAACTAACTGGTACAAACGAAATTTAAAATGAAGCAGCTTTGACGCGATTTTGCTGCTTTGCTGCGTGAACGTGCGGGTATTAACTGCACAAAAGATAAGCCACTGTGTGCTAGCAACCAGCATGCTTTAACTGGGGGCGTGTAGCAGTTCTGCGCCGTAAGCAAGCAAGACCGACTCTCACGCGAGACTTCTGAGCCTGTGGGCGCGGTCGGTGCTCCTGCGGTATTTCTGCAAGGGCGTATTTCCCCACAGCACCACCAGGGCGCCGGCCGAGAATACCTTTGTTCAACCTGAAATGACTCATTTAATCATCCAAAAACGATATGGAACAGATTAATTAACTGAAAAATGTTGCATAGTGTGCCTTTAAAAATCAATCTTTTAATTACATTAAACAATTTAAATGTGTCAAAAAGTTATAAAAACATCAATTCTACCCGATTGAAGTTGCTGCATGCATAGAGGCAGAAGATCTCTTATCTGTTAGGTTAGCATTTTTCTTGTTTAGAATAGGTGATAGACAATCTAATGACCAGAATAAACACAAAGACACATCCGCATTTGTGAAACACTCTCTCGAGCTTTAAACTATTTAGCTTTAATCTACCATGACTTCAGATCATCTAACCCTTTTCACCACAAAACAGCAACAGTGATGAAAAGTCGTCTTCTGTTTAACCCGTCGAATGGTTCACATATCGGTACTCAGGTTAATTGGTAATAAACCATCTGTTCCCAACAGCCTTTTCCATTATCCACACGTGCTTCCAGTGCTTATGATTGCAACAGGCCCTACAAATGTGTCTCTATGATGCACATTCAGCCATATAAGGGTGCTCACATGGAACAGATCCATAACTTTTATCTTCTAACGGTACTCACAGCGACGGGTCGATGTATTTCCATCAGTGAGGATATGAAGCTGCAAAATTCAATTTCCAGTGAAATTAAGTTAATTAGAAAAGTTGTGATTATGTAAAACTTGTGTGTGTTCAGAACCACACTGGAGTCATTTAATGATGTATGAGTGAGATATAGATTAAAGGAGCCAGAAACATTCCAATAGCCTGTATCTTAAATGAAGGGCTCTACTGAGCTCTTACAACCAGGAGGCTTTGACTTTCCACAGCTCCTATTACCGTTTTGAGCCCTTGGTATTTAGAGCTTCTTGTGTTTTTCTTTAACATCACTGCTGTTTCTATTTCAAAACTTTCCTCTTGTGTACATTGTCCACTAGCAAACCATTTTGTTTTTTAGCTATCACCTGTGTCAGCCTCTTATTTCTGTCACAGGCGTAACTTTTTGAAGGCCTGGTGGGGACATTCCCAACCAATAATTTACTTTTTTTTCCCCCTTTCCTCTTATTTACTTTAGTCAAAGGTAACAGAGGTTGGGTCCAGCTAACTATGTTCAGAGCGTTTTGTCAGTGTTACTTTTTCGATGTAACATCATTGGATCTGTCGCTTTGAGAAATCAGATCTGCAGTCGCATTTCACTGCGTACAAAGTAGTTGCGTTGATTGGAGGAGAGACACAGCAGCACTCAGTGAATATTAACCAGCAGCTACTTCAATGTTTAAGTAAAAGTTAGGAGATGGGTTGGTTAAAAAAATTAGAGATCATACCACTGAATAGGGGTGTAAAAATCACATCCATCATGGCAATTTGATTCAGTATCGATTTCCCTGACCCAACGATTGATTATTTTCGATACTAAAGAATACACCACTCTAGATATGATTGGATTCGATTAATTGGTTAATTTTATTTTTTAACCTTACAGGCTAAACAAAGTTGCAAGTTTGAAATAAATCAATGAAAAGCTGGTAATATTGTTATGCATTTTGTTTTTATAGAAACAACAGCAAATAACAGAATCAGAAAAGTTGTATAAAAAATACTGCATAAAATCAGTGCAATGAGTGCAATGCAAAACCTTGGCTACAGACGCCCCTCCCTCCACAGACGCTTCTGCTGCTCCTCTCTCAAATTGTAGCTGACCGCAAATAGTGCCACAGACAGGAGGCCGGCTTGTTTTGTTTTTAAGGACCTAAACTGGGCGGAAAACAACTGCGTGAAGTTTGACCCGCTAGAAGAGCGAGGTGCACCAGAAACGCTGGGACCCTTTTTTCCTCCACCTGGATCTCTGCTCTTTTTGGCCGCCATTTCCATCAAGAGGATCAAACTCAGCTTCCCCACTTCCTCGCCACCGAGCAGTATCTAGATCCACAGGTGTGCAGCGTAGACCACGCTTCAATATTCAGCATAAATCAAAAATGTCTGTGTCAAGTTTACTGCAACACACCGCTGTAAGAGGTATTCAGAGATGGCAAAAGTACTCACTCTCATGCACTTGAGTAAAAATACAGATACTTGTGTTAAAAATACTCTGGTAAAAGTGGAAGTACTGATTAAACTTCTTTTTACTCAAGTAAAAGTAACAAAAGTACAGGCTTGTAAATTTACTTAAAGTATAAAAGTAAAAGTAGAAACCACTTTTTCATGCCGCTGCCTACATTTTAAATGGATGTCTGCCAATAGGATTAGATCTCCGTTATGTTAATTTTCAATCATCTGGTCGCCCATACTACTATGCTAACGCCACCGCCACAATCCAAGCTGCAATGATTTGTCACAATGAATACCGCCGAATCTGTCAATTCATCTTGTAGTGGTGCTGCGTCCAAATGCAACGTAGAGATTCCCCATCCAATTAGATTGATTTGGTATTGATGACGTGAAAAATAATAACAGTAACTCCATTGAAATGATTCAAAACTAAAGTAACGAAGCCAATTTTTAAAAAATGTAAGGAGTAGGAAGTAAAAAGTCGCCATAAAAATAAGTAGTAAAGTAAAGAAAAATATCAGAAAAATCTACTTGGAGTACAGTAACAGAAGTATTTGTACTTCGTTACTTCCCATCTCTGAAGAGGTTGACCAGGAAGCTGCAGGTAAGAGAGGGCAAATTGGGTTTAGCCCCACCGCTAGCACGGGAGGGAGAATTAATGTTTCCAGGAGGAAAATGGATAAAAATAGACCGGAGGAAAAAATACATACATGAATCAATTCTCTTACTGCGGACGATGCTCGATGCATCGGATCATCGGCTGTTGGATCGATGCATCGATACAAAAACGGTTATTATTTACACCCCTACCACTGAATAAGCTTTTTCAGCTAAAAATGGCAACAAATTGTAAGTTTTATACAAGTTAGTATTAAAATGCAAGAAGTTTGATAAAACATAGTTTGTTCTAGGGCTGGGCGATAATTCAATAACGATATATATCGACCGATAGACGTATAGGTAATAGAAAAAAAAAAAGAGGGTCGATAAAAGTTCGATAAAATAGAAGCGCTAGTTTTCCTTCCTTCTTCATTGTAGCCTAGCATGTTTAATGCTAGTCACTGCTTCCTCCCAACCAATCACAATCGCGGACCCAGGCATGCCGTCACCAAGCGCCGCCCTCTCAGACCACAACACAGAGCACATTAAGATGCAGCAAGGAGAGGCGGAGGAAATTGTTTCAAAGAACGGTTTTTGCAGTCTGGCAGTATTTCGGTCATGGCAAGTCGGACCAAAAACAAAACCACAGTCATCTGGAAAATGTGTCGGGAACCAGTGAAAACCAGTATGATAACACAACCAACTTTTTTTCATCATCTTGCAGCAGCTCACACCACCGCGGGAGTATTGAGCTGTGTGGGCCCCGACGCTCTCCTCCTCCGGTGAGATCTTCGTGAAAATATATATATATTTTCAGTTCTGGGCAGTTTCCCCACGTAAGTTCTAACACTTGAGATAAAAATGCTGAGGGGCCAGAAACTTCAAAGTAATAACTCAGGTTAAAGCAGGAAACGGGGCGTGGGGGGGCATTTATTTATTTGTTATATTTATTTTGGTCACTTTTCTGGTCACTTTAGCTTATTCTTTGTCAGTATTTAATATCATAACTCAGGTCTCTTAAGATATTTTTCTTTTTAAAACAATTCTGTTGGTTAAAAAAGTTGGTTAAATAAAAGATTTAATTCGCAAGTCTGTTTGTGTTTCTTTTTATTAAAATTAAATCAAAGTTGCAGTAATATTATAAAAGTCCAGGCAGAGCTGCACATAAAAATATGGTTTCAAATCTTTTCAATAATTATCGATATCGATCAATATGTATTTTTTTTTTATCAATAAGCTTTTTTTTCTATATCGCCCCAGCCCTAGTTTGTTCTTCTTTACTTGTTAAAAAAATCTTCTCAGAGGACCATGATTCACAGGTACAGGTTAAAATGAACACGTTTTCTTATTGTACAGACAGATTCAGACTGCAGAGCTTCTACATATCTTGAAATGTTTCTGTCATCATGATATTAGTAAATAGGTTACGAAATCTTTTTAAACAGAGCACAGAGAGAAGTAGGAAGAGCTGCAGATTTAAAGGTATGGTCGGGAGAAAATCAAACATGTTTGAAACTCAGTCGGCCGTCGTAAGGTCGCATCAGAGCGCCGGGCCGCACAGTGTGAGAACATGCATCATGAGCTGTGAACTTTTAAACCCTGCGGTTTCTTCGTACAGTTTGAGCTGTACCTGCGTGAAATATAGCACACTGTATGCCGTGCTTTAAACATCATTTTGTGTTTCAGCTAAGCTGTCAGGACTTTTAGGCTTGCAATCTAAAATCAGAGGTTTTACATGAGGAGGGATATCCCTTGTCATAAAACCTTTATTTTACCCCATCAATCTGTAGTTCTGATAATACTGGGTTAAATAGATGTCATATCTAAGGTAATCATTTAAGGTCGTAAAACCTCTCTTTTAATTGATCCAGTGGTGCATCAGACTTCCATCTCCTCTACATTCTCTACTTTGTGTACGTTTGTGTCTTGTTCAAGTTGGCCTACTTGAACTTCACTTCCCGATGTTGGATCCCAGGATCTTTTTTTTTCTTTTCGTAGCTTAGAAGAGATCTTTTTGTTCCCAGGCTGTAAAGACACTGCTAAGTGTTTATGCTAATTTGGTAATTATTCAGCTGTAGTGTGAAGTACAGATTTTCTGTCACAAAGCAGCAAGGACTCAGCCAATCCCAGAAAAGAATAAGATAACTGGAAGAAAAGTCAAGTATCTGGTAAAAAAATTTTTTTTTCCAAATTTGGTATATTTTCTTTGTCCACACTAAAATATAATTTTGACTGACTAATTATAATCCATTACTTTAAACATAATGTTAATGCTTCCACGTTATACTTTGACTTTTGAAGAAAAAAACAAGAAAGTTTTTCCATTTTTCTTTTCCGTAAAAATTCAAAAATATCCACTGGACTTGGTTTTCAAGATTTGAAGACCAACTTTAAACAGAGGTGGTGGACTCAGATTCCAGCTTCCAAAACATACAATTCAATTCATAGACATGATCCCTTCCAGATATCACCAAACCCCCACCCCATCACAGAGGAACTTCTAGGGACCTACCCTGCCCCCAGCCGGGTGAACAATACCTCCTTAATCCACCGAACCCTTAACAATCATAGACAGGTTTCAGGTATTACAGGAGACAATCCCCCCTTAATGGCAATCCCCCTTTAACGACCGACCCCTGTAGAATCATAGAGACAGGTTCAGATATTACAGGCTAACGCGATGGAACTAATCCACCCATTCATCGGGTTACCATTGCATGTTTCCAAAGCTTATACAAGGCGCTTGTCTATATAAGACTCAAACTCACCGCGGATCCAGACATTTGAATTGAGAAAGCTTCCTGGAGAGGTGGCTAAACGCCTTCAAATCTTGAAAACCAAGTCCAGTGGATATTTTTGAATTTTACGGAATGACTTCTGACCTGGATGACTGAGAACCTTCATCAGCATATTTTTCCATTTTAAAATCTGAACTTTTTTTTGAAACAATCTTTTCACAGTTCGGTATATAGACGATTTCCTGACTTTCATATCTGTTATAAAACACCTGAACTGACCTTTTTTTCTTTTCTTTCTTTTTTATGGCTTAATGAGAGCAGTGGGCTTTATGCTGCCCTGCAATGTTTTAAACCTGGGTTTGAATGGAGACAAAGCCATTTGCCAAGCACATATCAAGGTGCTCATTTGTTACCCTGGATCAATATTTATTTTTTATTATATTCATGGTAGAGAATGCTGCTTTCACCATTTCAACCGCAGTTCCTCCAGCAGTCCACACTTTCTCTGCTTTCTTTTTCTTTTTCTCATCATCTTCCTTTTTCCCATCGCCCTCGCTTGCCACAGGTTTGCCTCTGCTTTGTTTAAAGTAGCAGCAGCAGCAAACTCCAGACTGACAGCAGCTCATTGGCTAATTTGTATCACGTGTAGCCTGGTTCCGGAAGCTCCTAAAAGGGTTTACCATATTAACAGGAGAAGCTGCGCAGGTGAAGCTAGACACTGTCGTCGGACAACATGTAGTAATTTATAAATGTTTTAAACCAGGTTGGGTCTGGATTAGCCAGCAGGTGGATCCGGACCCCGGTCCTCTAATCTGTGACTTTTGCTCTATGGGTTTGTGGAAAAGCTCAGCAGGAGCATACTCCTATAAAAAATTTATCATTACATTTATTTCTATATAAAAAGGGAAAACTGAGATAATCAGATGAATTAAATAGTATTACAGTCTACATCTTGCCTAATACAAGGTATTTTTTTATTCTTTACTACTTAGGCCTACATCAAGCCGGTAAAGATTGCTCTGTGCTGAGCTCCATGATGAGATAGATCTAATTTTGGTGTCCCCTGAAAAAGTTCCTCCTGCTTTGATTCTGGCTAACCTACATTACCTCTATCACTTCTGCTGTATGTATCCGAACAATAAGCTGACTTTCAAGTTAATCTGGAAAGTTTTGTTCGTTCAGGAGAAAATACCATCACCTTTCGTCTGCTTCAGCTGTACTACTCTATGGTTTTATTTCATTATTCCTCTGTCAATCTCTCTAATCGCTCTGAGCTGCTCACACACGTAATTATTGCTCTGCAGTAACTGTTGTTAAATTCTCGTATTATTCTTATCAGACTACTTCTACATGTATTGTTACAAAAAAAAATTTACTATCTTAGACCTTTTCTTTGTTACTACTTTTTAGATTCAGCTCCTGGCCACTGGCTTTTAAATGCCTCCTTTTCTTTCAGCAAACTGTAAAGTAAGAGCTGCTAGTTCAACAATTCATGAAAAAAGCTTGATCATAAACTTTAGGTCCCCTTTAGATTTTGGGCCTGTAGATTATAAGGTAAAAACACTAAGGGCATGATTTTCAGTAGGTTTGCATTTCTTAAAACTGATGCAAACATTATCATATGTGCAGAGCAGATCTTTAGAGAAAGTGCAAATTGATTTGGGCTTGCAATACAACAGATGGTGTGTGCAAATCTTTTTTGGGTGTGTTCCTTCATCAATTTTGCAGATCATATTCTAATGATAACACTGTTCAGATTCATGGGTGGGGGATATGGAAATGCTGAGAGGAGCTGGTGGAGATAAATCCAGCTGCTAGGGGTGTAATCTGATCCAATGTCAATCAGCAGACTAAAAGAAATTTCTTATGTTTTATAGTATTTTATATTTTCTATAATTTAACTTTCCCTTTAGTTATTTTCATCTTTTTTTTTATTTTGTTCATAGCACTTTCAGATAGGCTACGTAATTTCAGGGACACTATAAATATTATTGAATATTATCATTATTATTTGTTCAATAGATGTCCTTATTACTTCTAACTAAATGGCTTTGAACATCATCTTCCTTTAATGGCCACTCTCAAACTGTGGCTGTTTTTCAATTGACAAGAACGCGAGTACAGACTCGTGTCCTCGCCAAGTATGTTCTTGAGAAGAACACAGGGAAGTATAGCAGGGATGCACGATATTGGGATTTTAGCCGATATCCGGATATGTGCGATATTTTAAAACTCATGTAGCCAATAACCGAGCATCGATGTTAAAGCTGGACAAAAATAAGTAGTCATTGAAAATAGCAGTTTTGTTATCCATTTCTGACACTTTGAAAAATAATATACTCAAATATATTTTCATATGCTGATATCAAATTGATTTTTAAAAATGCGGTATCATCTATTTTTACTTTGAAAAATCTCGCGAAATTTCATCGCTTCTCTAAACAAACTCGTGATATTTTGCAAATTCTTGTGAGATTTTGTTAGTAAAATAGATCGATACCGCGTCCAATATATCAATATATAAAAATATGGCAAAATTTTTGTGAATTTTTGGGATTTTGGTAGCATAATGATGACATATGAAGCATTATTTCATTAGTATAAGAGATCAGATACAGTGCTTTAAAATGGCAATATTATCAAAGAAGTGAAGATATTGTGACATCTTGAATGTGTCAATATTTTTTCCCTCGGCTTCATGCTTTTTTAAGTCTGTAAAAAGAAGTTTTTGAGGAAGAAGAAGAAGTAGCATTTATTTTGGTTTTTGTGACTTTTGTGACACCCTCAGAAGCTGGATCAAATGATTCTGCCAGCCTACCGGGTGGGGTGGCCGGCGTGTCCTATGATTCAGTTTTTAGTCCGAGCTGATACAGGCTGATACCGTATAGGAGGTCGATCATTATATCATCGGGATTATAGCATCCCTAAAGTATGGTGGACTTTGGGGAGAAATAGAAAATAAAAGTATAAATATGTGGGTCACTTGAAACAGAAGGGTGACTATGATTATCAATACATACTCAGCTCATCTGGAGCTGCATTTCACCCTCCTGTTATTAATAGGCTCTATATAATAATAAATTCTTACCTTTTTCATTTATTGGGGAATAATAATAATGTAAACATTCAGATAAACACAAATTATATGAACATTTTGCCAAATAAAACAAAAAACTCGCCATTAAATCCAGCGGTCCTTCACGCACAGCTATGCAGAGTGAGGGCTGCTGCAGACGGGCTAGGATTAGCCCTGGCTGCCTTTACTCTGGTTGATGCAGCTCTCTCAGCTTCCAAAATCTTTTTTAAAATTACACATTAAATCAGTAAACGGACCACATAGTGACACTTAAAGGTATAATGTTCTCGTCTCAAATTATCCTAAAATGTACTTTTATTGAAATAACGGCAACAGAAAACAAACTTTTTAACCTAATACTCTGAGCTCTGTCAGCGTTCCATTGAAAGCCGCCAAGCAGTGCATGCTGGGACAGCTGCTCAATCTCAAGAACGGACAAGTCTGCTCTGATGCATGCTGGGTAAACAGGGAGGGGCTTAAAAGAAAACATCCAGGTGACTTCTCGACCGTTCTCTGTCTGCTGTTCTTGTTTATTGGAACAATACTGAGGCTGAGGCTGATGACGTTTCACGAGAACGCACAAGTACACATATTGAGAAATGGCCAGTGTGTAGAAACACAAATTCTTCTCATTTTAATTACCGGAAACAAACTGGATCACACGTCTTGACGTCCATGCATCAATCTTTGTGGATCACCCTCAATTTGCCCACTTGCTGAACGTACTAATGCACATGCAATTTATTGCACGTGTTATTCTGAAATCTTTGAAGATCAGGTTCTAAATGTACATTTAATAGAAAATGCAGACAAAAAACTGGACTAACTTTTTTCAAGACCCCCAGAATTATATTGATGCATAGGAGATGAATGGATTATATTTAACTTAGTTTTGATACAGATAAAGCAGCCTATATTGCTCGATCAAACAGAACAATTTTTGTCATATTTAAGTATTTTATAAACTGAGAGAAAGCTTAAAACAGGATCTCTCCTCACTGTTCAGTAAATGTCTATGTGTTTGAGGAGACATAAATTAGCATAACCAAAGCATATCTTTCTCCTAAGGTACAAAATAATTTATACTTAATCTAAAATTAGATTAACTCCTGTATATAGTAAAAATATTTTTCATCCTCTCATCCCGGAAAAAAGAGCCACTGAATCTGTCAGTCCAGGCTCTTCATCATCTTCTGTATAACAATTAATACTAGAATTCATGGAAACTCAATAACTCTCATAATCAATGTTTAGTTTGTGTATGTTTTACTGACACAGTCACAGCAGCATATTTTATTACGTCCATAGGTTAATCTGCATCACAGTGAGAGCTTTATTACACTCGTCTTTTATTTTTTACATTTAATTGCATCCAGTAACAGGTCAATTTCCTTTTTGTTTCTGCTTGTCCTGCAGGGCTCAGCTGATTCCTACACAAGCCGACCGTCTGACTCAGATGTGTCCCTGGAGGAGGAGAAGGAGGGTGGGCGGCAGGAGAGAGAACAGCAGGCCACTGTTCAGCTCGAGAGGGCAAAGGTTGGCTTCAGTGGGAAATTTTCAAATTAAACTCTGTGTCATGCTTATAGTAAATCACTCTGATCACAGAAACAGAAGATGCAGAAAATGTTAAGCTTATTTACGTATGTGTACAGGATTCCAGCAGCAGGTGTCAGTTTATAGAAGCAGGTTTAACAAACTCAGATTCAAATGCTCAACTCTAAACTGATCTAGCCTAAGGTAGGGACCTCTGAGTTTTAAATTTCACAATGGCTGTTATGAATTAGTTCAGTCAACTCTAAGTAGGCCCACTCAGAGTTGAACATGTGCGTAACAATTATGAAAAGCAATTATCAGTGGAGTCCCGATTTGACGAGTCACCATGACGACAGACAACAGAAAGTGCCTTTTTTACCCCACTGGAACTAGAGATTTTATTTATTAAATAAAAAAAAAATGGAGAATGTGTTTAAAAGACAGAGAAACAGCACTACAGCTGCAAAGGAGAGGAAGATGGCGAAGGAGAAGATTGTTGCTCGAGTTAATGCATAGGAGAATATGAAGTGCGCTATGGCAGGCCGTTTTTACATTTTTTTAAAGTTCTCCTCTCTGTTCTTCCATTTGTAGATCACTAAAATAAGATTATTCCTGATCAAAATCACACTCTAGACTGAACTTTAATAATATATTTTCTATATTACATTTTTGTATTTCAGAAAATAAAAAAGCAACTCAATCGTACTAGTAAGAATCAAGTTTTATATACCTAGAAATGTTTACACATTTTAAGTGGCAGTTTTAACATTTATCAACTTGACGGAATTTGTATTTATGATATCTTATCCTAAGGTAATTCCTTTCCCCTATTCCCCTAATCTTTTATGTGTAGTATGAAAATAATTTCATTAGTTCTTCATGTGCTTTAAAAAATAAATAAATAAAAATTAAATGATCCGCATATCGCTCATATTAAACAAACTAAACTCAAAATAATTCCCATATCCTGTCAACTGGGTTGTAGAATCCTCTCCAGATAAATATTTAGTTCTCTGTGAAAAAATGTCGATCGTTCTTTAATAAGATCCTCATCTAACGGACATGCAATGTTTGTTTTTAAAGCTAATCTGTGTAACAAACCTAGTTAATAATTTGTTGTTGTTTTATGCACAAACTACAACAAAAACCAGACTAAACCGCAAAATAAAACAGCGTGCTTGGATGTAAGGAGAGCAGAGACAGAGGAAACTCTATGCAATGCACATTGCTAAGGGTATGCTGGCCTGACGCGGTATGCTGAGCGTCTTGTGATTGGTTGCAAACCATCCCCTGTATGAAAAAATGCATTTGTGTATTGAGGCACGTCTCAAAAATTCACACACAAATGCAGTGAAGTTTAAAGAAGACTGGTACTAATTTAATTTATAATTTTTTATGTACCAGAAATACATTGGTGAATCATGTGCCTTGCATGTGTGAATCTTGTATGCTTTTGTGAATCATGCTGTGTGTGTGTGTGTGTGTGGGTGTGTGTGTGTGTGTGTGTGTTTCAAGCCTGTACTGTGTGTGTGTGGATCTTGTCCTGTGCATGTATGAATCATGTATTTGTGAAAATTGAGACCGAATTAGCTCCATAAAACAGCAAGTCATGAATTGTAGTTCATCTACATTCTCTATCAAATTTTGTCATAATTCAAAAGTGTAAAATCCCTGTATGTCCGTTTGTCAGCCTCTCAATGTACATTAGTAAATTAGATCTTGACAACTGTTAACTGATAATGTCAAAGAAATTTAACTCAACATTATACAGCAGGTTTTAAAAGTCTCTTGAATCTTTATTAAGCTTGTTTGCATGCCTTTTTTGGAGCTTTTTCTATTGCAACGTCCAAACGCCCTGATAAACAACTGTTATCTGTAAGAATCTTAATGCTGGAAATAGAACTATTTAAATAGCTAGCAGCAGATGTTACAAGGTAAAACCAAAGGGGAATAAAGCAGAACTGTTAGCATTAATGCAGTGTCTTGTGATCACCTCTAATGATATCAGGGAAGATCGTTTAAAACACGACATAGTGTGCTTATAATAAGATAAGAGTAACATCGGATGTAACCACATCAGCATTTCCCAGTTCTTTGGAGATAAACAGACTCAGGCTATGTCTTTTGTTTGGGTGTTGGTTCTTGTAAATACCGCAAGAGTCCAAAGGTGTCTAATCCCCTAGAAATCTTTAAAACCACCATCTACACAAATGAATGCATTTTTATATGAGTGATTTAATGTCGAACTAGACAATACAAAAAGGTACAAGTGGAAAGTTTGTAGGCCGTTAAAAACATTTTACATAGAAAGATCTGGGATCTAATTTTGTAAAAAATTCCGTGGGATCTCTGCTAAATGTTTGTTTATGCAAACGACATCTTAGAGTTATCAAACCATACGCTCAAAAACAAGCACATTTTCTTGATCAATCAGTGCACACAAGTGTGGGTAAAAGGCTCCACCTCATTTAGCCTTAAATGGTCCATGCAAAGAGCTGCATGAATGTTATTCTGTATTTAAATGAGCCAGCTGATTAATGTTACATCATGGTTACCGATGGTAACCACATGAAAAAAGAGCCCAGTTTTACTAAGGAAGAAATAGACGTGTTGGTGAATCAGCTAAAATGTTTGGTAGAGGCGTGACATATAAAAGAAAGTATTATTAATGCCAACACATTCAGAATCTATTAACAGTGACATCCAAGATGGCAGGCAGTATTTATGGAAAATTTCTTAGAATTATTTTTAATTAATTTGGCTAATTAATTTTGGAAAAATAGGGATAGCAAAATAGGGTTGGAGCACCTGAGTAGGCAAAGTGCTGCTGGTGGGGACTGGGAATCATTATGAGAGGGGGAGATGCTAGTAGACCCAAACAGGTTTTGGATTTTTTCAGACTTTAACAATGTTTAAAGAGGACAAAGCCTCTATTTCCCACATAACTTCTTTGAGAGTTTTGTGCTTGCATGAAATTCAAGTGTAAGCATCTTTTTTGGGGTGAACTGAATGACTTCCGAATGATTCCATTCTCTTTTTATTATATAAAAAGCAATATTGAAGACAAACACTGATTCCCAATCAAATAAGTTTTAGTCGGGAAGACTAACTCCAAATTGTGTGCTTTGTAATAAGCAGATAAGATAAATGCGGATTTATTTATGGTATCATGTAAACTTTAAGGCTATGGGATGAAATATGCAACCTAGAAAATGTGCTGTTGATCTGTTGTGATCGGAGCAGCTGCTGTCTGGTTGCCACCATTGTCAGATGGCCTGAAATGGCTCCTCCTCATCAGTGCTCATCCCTCCCTGGGCGACAAGCTGGCTGCATGTGCGATTTGTCTGCATGTGTGATGTGCTTCTGGAAGGGCACGCTCGTGCTGAAAAAAATCCACTCTGCAGAAAGAGAAGATGCTTGTTCTGTCATTATCCTCTCTGCAACTTCTGATGTTTTTCATTTTATCAATATTCAGATATGTATGTTAAGTAATTCAGTAGAAAACTGCACAAAATGAAAAATAAACATGTGATAGTAATTAAATATTGCCCCATCTGTGTAACAGAGTAAAGCAGTAGCGTTTGCTGTGAGGACCAATGTGAGCTACTGTGGTGCGCTGGATGAGGACGTCCCTGTGCCTGGCACCGCCGTCTCTTTTGATGCCAAGGACTTCCTGCACATCAAAGAGGTACATTTCATGTGCAATTTGCTGACGCTGTACCTGTGGATGACTGAATTTATTCCAAACTGTAAAGTTTTCAACCAAACAGTACTTTAAAATCAATGTCTGTGGAAAGATTGGACAGATTGTTATTAATGTTTTTGACTCTCTATTTTTTGGACTATAACCATTGTATAACTAGAAACAGCTACTGGAGGTAACGGCTGGCAATTGAGTTTAGTTTATTTAAAAAGCACCAATTCACAACACAGGTAAGGCACTTTACAGAGACAATTCAATCAGATCAAACAGTCAGATTGGTTCAAAGTTTTCCAAGGAAAACTAATTAATTGCATAATATTATTGACTTTTAAGCATTTGCTCCTCCTGGATGAGCCTGAAGAGACAGTAGATATCCCCTTGCATTGTGTTGTTGACTCTACAGGAATCCCTCACACCGAGCATTGAAGCAGCAACAGTAGAGAGGTAAAACTTTCATTTAACAGGAGGAAACATCCAGGAGAATCAGACTCAGTGTAAGAGGCCTTCTGCTGAGGCCAATTGGAGGTTTAAAGAGAGAGAAGCAGACATAGAGGAACAAGGGAGCACTAATCCATAAATAATTTCCATGTTAGAAAAGGTAATGGTAAACTAGCTCCACAGGTGGCTCTGTCTAGGAAAGGCAGAACAGTTAAACAGACAAGCTTTGAACCAGTTTCCATGCCGAAAGAGACTAAAGTACGGAGCCCCTAAAGGGATATGGAGGGGAAAAAAAGAACTTTTGCGAGATCCCGCAATAGTTCTGCGAGATCTCGCAAAAGTATTGCGGGATCTTGTAAAAAATAAACTTTTGCAAGATCCCGCAATACTTTTGCGAGATCTCACAAAACTAATACGGGATCTCGCAAAAGTTTTGCGGGATCTCCAAAAAGTTTTTTTTTTCCCTCCATGTTTCTTTAGGGGCTCCGTAGGATTGCATACTGACCTTGTCTCTCTTCATTCATGTAATGTCGTGTTTTGGGACTTCTCTATAAATTAAGAACCTTTCCAAATCATCCTCCATGGTTGTAGCTGACACAGGGTCGTGATTATCCTCCCATAGCAGTACACTTTGCACCTCCACTGTTGTGTGTTTGTTTTACTTCCTCTGTTCGCTGACATGGCAAAACTTTTGTGAGATCTCGCAAAAGTATTGCGGGATCTCGCAAAAGTTTATTTTTCCCTCCATGTCCCTTTAGGGGCTCCGTACAAAAGAGAGTAGATACGGTAAGAGATTGAATTAACAAATACTACTGAATGATGAAAAGTGGTCCCTATGTCATTCCAAAAAAAGTTAAAAAACAATCCACTGAACTTTCTCTCCAGGGTGGAAGACGTTTTGCTTCCCATCCAGCAAGCTTCTTCAATTAAAAATGTCAGTAATAATGTTGAGTTTGAGGCTTTATACATTAGCCCAACAAAGTCTTGTTTTTGTTTAGAAAACACGCAAATTGAAATGGACTAATGGTCCACCCAGGTCCCTATGTCCTCCAGCAGCTTAAGCCTATAGCAGCATAACTACAGAGATAGCTCAGAATAACCTGAGCCACTCTAACTATATGCTTTAACAGAAAGGAACATTTTAAGCCTACTCTTAGCATCACTGGCTAAAACTGGTAGTTGGCACAAGAGAGAAATCTGATAACTTAAGACCTGCCTCCATATCTACTTTTAGAAATTTTTGAAACCACTTATAAACCTGAGCAAAGTGCTCATTAAATAAGGACATAAAATGAACACATTTTTCTGGGTTAATTGATTACACATATAAGCAGTTCTCTAGCTACCCTAAAACATCCAATAGAAACAAGATGTGACTATCCTTGATGAGGTATCATCAATTTTCAATTTTCTTTCTGCAAACTTCCATACATCTTGTTTGGATTTTAGGAAATAAACCAACAAAAAGTAATGCAAAATTGTCACCTGATAGGAATATAATTGTATATTATATTTAATTATAGGAATATATATCTTCCTCCTCCTTTACTCTGATACCCCCTAGTCTAGCCAGTGATTTTAGGATAGGTACAGTACAGCTATTATTAGAGAGTATTAGTTGACACCATGAGGAAGATGGAAACAAAAATGCTAGAAAGGTCAACAATAAAGTAGTGTTGACATTTCAAACAGTCAGCTTGGAAAAAAAACAACAACACAGGCTTTAAGCATCTCACTTAGATCTGTTCCGTCCGTTATCTTTAAAAGGAAAACCTATGGTGACCCTAAGTGTGGACAACGACATTAACTGAAACAGAGCATCAGTTAGAGATGTTAACAGAGCCCCGGTAACTCTGGAGGAGCTGTGAAGATGGCCAGCTCAGGAGGGGGAACCTGTTAATTGGAAAATTATTGGTTCGCAATCTAAAAAAATTGGCTTTTATAAAAAAAGTTGAAAGAGGAAAGCCATTGTCTTTTGATACATCCTCTGTAAAAATACCTGAGAACCTGCCAAAATGTGACCATCCACCTAAACTGACAGACCTTAACCAGAACCAACAAAAACAATGCATAGGTCCTAAAAAAAATGCTGGAGCTATGGTTCTGTTGGGGCAATGTCAATGACACTCAGCTGCACAATCCACAAATCTACCCTCTTTTAGGACAATAGAGCAAAGAACACGGCTGTAAAACTATGCTGATAATAAGTCCAGTTTCCAGTTTCTTAGAAGGTGCTATGATCAATCTGAGGTTGAAAATAGAGCAAAATTGAGTGTAGCAGAAGCTGACACTTCATACACGTTCCACACCTTTTATAGACTGAAACATGGATGTGGAAAAAATATACTGTGAGGATGCATTTTTGTCCGCGGGGACAGGGAGTCTGAAAAAAATCTAAACACTGGTGATCTTGGAAACCTTGTAGATTCTAGAGAAGATTTAAAACTGGCTGAACTGAATGTGTGTAACTGATAGGAGGGATTTTTTTTTAAGAAAGTGTAAATACTTACTATTGAAAACTGAACCATTTAGAAAAACAATCCATACTTCTGTTGCCATTTGAATGTTTTTTCATTGCTTAAGATAAAGGCTTAAAAAAATTGTCAGCAAATCTAAAGTATTTCACTCTCCCAGGGATGCAAGAACAAAATAAAATCATTCAGCTCTTGTAGCCATGGTTGGAAAGTTTCTTTCAGCTTATTTTCAATACATCTTTGGGTCAGAATGTTTTTCTTTTGGATTGTGTCTTACTGCAATAATTTTGGCTGGGAAGAACTTTGATTCTTCTCTCAAGTAAAATAACAAATTTGTCATTTTTTGCAAAGTATGTGCATTATGAAATTGTTAAATGAAAAAAAGAATTTGAAATTTTTTATTAACCTTAAAAAAAGAGAATATTTGCTCTTATTTTCTTAAGCAGTGACTCATCCAGGAGAACACAGTCTTTTTTTGCTGTGTGAGTTTAAAAATAAAAAAAGGTCTTAAAAATATGATGTCTTTGTTTATGATTTTACTGTTACTAATGTGACACCCTTGCTGTAAAATACGATGGAATTCTAACAGAGGTTTAATTATTTCCCTCGTCTTTTGCAGAAATACAACAACGATTGGTGGATTGGCCGCCTCGTGAAAGAAGGCTGCGAGATCGGATTCATTCCGAGTCCGTTGAAGCTGGAAAACATCCGGCTGCAGCAGGAGCAAAAGAGAGGACGCTTCCATAGGTGAGCATCGTTAGAGTGGAGGCATCTATGACAGCGGCAGATAATGCAAAGGAGACAGATAGATAGGGGTGATGGGATGTTGGAAGATGGGAGGCGTTGGGTTTGTCCTAAGGGGAGAAACACTTCTGGGAGAGGAGCTCGGCTGGCAGTGAAACTGACAGATAAGCAAGAAGTCAGCTGGATGACTACCAAGTTGTGTTGTGTGGTCCAGCCTCTCAGAGGTGTTCCTGGGATGCGGCCATTGCTGAATTTTCCATCAGATGGAGCTGTTGGATTCCAGCCAACAAGATGATAAGTGATGCTGAGAGGATGCTGCTAGATAAAAGACTTGGCAAGCTAAGATCTTTTGCTTTTGTGAGTCTGTGTGAGTGTAGCTCAGCACCCCTCCACTATTAGACAACGACCACCCAGGTTTGTTGACTCATGTGCTTATTAATCTAAACTCTTTTTGCATATATTTTCTCCCTCAAAATTTATATTAAAGCTTCATTTAATGTTTACATATCACCTCTTTTTACACATGTATTCTAATTTATAATTACTTAAACTCCCAGATGAGGTGATCGTATGCTAGCTGCATTTTGCACGTGCTACACAGAATTCCAGATCTCTTTTCTCCTCCTGTTTTCCTTCATCGTTGCAGCAGCAAATCCAGTGCTAATTCCTCCTCCAGTCTGGGCGAAATGGTTTCCGGCACATTTAAACCAAACCCAAATTCTGCAGGTTGGTCGTTTTTGTATTCTACCTATTAGTTTTAAGAGGAAGTAGAGGGGTAAAATAACTGTCAATAAAAACAAATAAGTAGGTGACTGAATTTATAAATGTAAATCAATAAACAAATAAATTTACGAATTGTATCTGTTAGACATGCATTTGACATCAATTGTTTCATATGTAAAATAAATTTTTAAATGTTATAAACACAAGTTACTAAGTTACTTTGCAAAAATACATGTACCAATCACAAATTTACATGTAACAATCTACAACCGATGAGGAAGCTGTTACACTCTTTACCAGTTGGTGGCGGTAATACACCTTAGAAGATATAAACAGAGCCAGTGGTTAGACTTAAGCTTAATTCAAATTCATGGGCTGCGTCCTCCAACGACCCGGTCTATCTAGACTGGATACCCCGAGGTCTGTGAAAATAAGGAGAACTGAAGAGTTGGACTATATTAAACTGTACTTCGAATATTCACCACTGTTTGGTGCTAATTACCTTTTTCCTCTGGTCGTGGAGCAGCCGGTTTGCTTGGTGTTGCAATGAATCTCGCGATATCCAAGGATACGTAAGATACACAGGACCCGTCCTTTTAATCGGGCAAAAAGAAGGACGCATTTGAGGGCCACATTACAAGGAATCTTGCAATCTGAACAGACCTCAGCGACGTGCTATGACATAATCGGCCGACGAATCAGGTCTTCGGAGGACGCAGGCCCTGAATTTCAATTCAGCCTTTATATCTTGTGTTGTCGTTATTTTCTTGATTAAATGCATTACCAACTGTCATTATTTTGGCACTGATGGACACCACCACCACCAGCTGGTATGAAGTGAATCAGCTTTATCAAGGGTTGTAGATTCCAGTTTGTAAATTTGTGATTACTTCTATGGTTACAATATAAATGTATAACTTTTATTTATTAATTCTAAGCCTGTATGTGATGACAAGAAGTATGAATAAATATAAAATATACATTTTATATTTATTCATATTCATCAATCCATTAATCTTCTTCCGCTTATCCGGGGTCGGGTCATTGGGGGTTGCAGCTTCAGTAGGGAGGCCCAGACGTCCCTTTCCCCAGCCACTTGGGCCAGCTCCTCTGCGGGAATGCTGAGGCGTTCTCAGGCCAGTCGACAAACACAGTCCCTCCTCCGGCGTGCCCTGGGTCACCCCCTGGGTCTCCTCCCGGTGGGGCGTGCCTAGAACACCTCACCAGGGAGGCGTCCAGGAGGCATCCTAATCAGATGCCCAAAAACCGCACTCAACTGGCTCCTCTCGATGTGGAGGAGCAGCGGCTCTACTCACCGTACCCCCCGGACTGACTGAGCTCCTCACCCTATCTCTGAGGGAGAGCCCAGACACACTACGGAGAAAAGTTATTTCAGCCCGGCGCTTATCTGGGATCACCGTTCTTTCAGTCATGACCCAAAGCTCATGACCACGCCGATACGAGGGTTTTAGGAACATTGATGGACTAATGTAAATCGAGAGCTTTGCTTTTTGGCTCAGCTCCTCTCTTCACCACAAAAGACCGGGACAGCGCACGGTTCACAGCAGGCGCTGCACGCAAAACGTATTCATTTATTGTTATTAGAATTAATTTGTCTATTATTTCCTATTTATTGGCTTACATTTATGAAGTCAGGCTTCTAAGCATACATTCTTATTGACATGTATGTTAAGACAAAAAAAACCAACCTTAAAAAGAGGAGGTGGACTCAGGTTCCAGCTTGTAAAAACCTACAACGCAGTCATAGAGTTAATTCCTTCCCGCTATCATCTCAATCCTCATTGGGGGGGACCAAAACATCTCACCTGGTCAGCCAGGCCAACAATGACCCTAATGACTCCCTTTTAAGAGGCATAGGCCAGTATCGGTTTTTGCAGGCCAACAACGACCTTAACGACTCCCCTTTACTAAGGGGTGGACCTGGTTTTTTTGGTTCAATTTGCTTGTTTTCTAAGCCACAACAAGGCTTTTGTTTGAGCCATCATACAAGACTGGAACTCAAACACTACTCCACATTTTGAATTGAGAAAACTTTCTGGATGGGAAGCAAAATGTCTTCTGGAAAACAAAGTCCAGTGGTTTGTTCTTTAACTCTTTTGGAATTCTTATTGACTGTTATCTCTACCCCATAAGAAATATTTATCTGATATTCAATGACACATACACAGATTGCTTTTGTGCTGTTTTTGCTGTCTGTATTTCAATCTGATGTTGCTCATTTCTCTTATATTATTTGTATAAAGCACTTTTTACAGTTCACTTATACTGCATTAATTACTGTTTTTAATTTCAGGAAAGCAGAAACAAAAAGTGGTAAGTGAAAATAAATGTCATAACTTTTTTAATCATGTTCTTAATCATGCTGTCAATTCTGGTGATTAATTGGAGGGAGTTGGGCCAGATTCTAAATAGCCATTTATACTTCTTTACACTATTTAGTTTTCAGTTACTTATTTTGAGCACCTAGAAAAATATGCACACATAAACATATTTAAAAAAACAACTTTTAGCATGTTGTCATATTACAGCTACAGTCAGACATTAAAGCAATATTTTGTAACTTTTAGGGCTGGCAGACGAATAAGTTCCAGGTTTACCGTGCCCCTAAAAACACCTGGCACCATTACACTGTTGCCTCCCTCACTGTCATCACTGACTTATTTGGACCAGCAGACATAAGTCTTGGAGTTACTTGTAAATTGAAGTCTGCATTCGCCCCTCTAGATTAATTCCCACGTTAGAGTAAACATTTCAAGAGCTTATACTAGAATAAAAAGACATTTGTTATCTTAGCTTTTCAGACATGTGAATCTTTTTTGGGCTTATGTTTTGTGCTTAGAATAGATAAATTCATGATTATTTCGCAATCATTTTACAACTGAGCCAAGCTTTGGTATGAAATAGCCACATGTGATTTACATTAGGATATATTTGAAGAATATATGGTGAGGTAGAGAGTTGGGATGACACTAATATAATGTGATCATGTAACTATTTGCTCTCCCCCCTCCAGGCTGAACACGTCCCTCCATATGATGTGGTTCCTTCGATGAGGCCGGTGGTCCTGGTAGGACCATCCCTTAAAGGCTACGAGGTAATTCTAAGCCTCTTCTTTTTCTAATGCTCACACAGATGTATTCATATATTGTAATTATTATATTTATTTGTGAGGTTTCCTCTCTGAAATAACATATCTGAGCTACTGGTTGCAGTGTGCTCACCCTGCAGGGGACTTTTGTTCATTTGCTTCACGATCACAACATTAAAATCAAATCTGCTCGTTTGTTTGTTGGAAATGCACACCCAGAAAGGTGACGGGGAGCACTGAAGTCAGTTGTCATGGAATCACGCTCCTCGCCTCCCATTCCGGTGTTGCCTTGGTAACAACCTTCTGGGTAAACTGCGTCAGTCTGAAAAAGTGGAGCATGGGTCGAAATTAGAAACACAGAATAATGTGAACCATGTTAGAGGTTTTTGAAATTAAGTGGGTGGGTGGTAAAAAATCCTAAATCTTTTTTTTTTTTTTTTCCCGCGTCTCTTGCTATGGGTTTTGTTGTTCCCATGCGATGTCTCAGTCCTAAAGTACAGTAAGAGCAGACAGAATGTCTACTGGAGCTATTGTATCGTTTAGTAGGAGATGATGAATAGATCTGTCCAGTGTGTCAGCCTCCTATTAGAATGATACAGCTGTTGCTGTAGAGTTTTCTCTAAGGATATATAAGCTTCTTAAACTCAAACAGCACATTACAAGCAGAGATGTGTACTGAATACCCCACAACCTCAGTTGTTGCACTTGTTTGCTCCATGCTCTATGACAAACCACATTAAACCCCTTAGCAACTATCAGGCCTATCTGAATAAATCTAAGGAACAGCTGGAAATAATATTGTTGTCTGATTTTGATTCATTTATTCATCTTTGGGTAAAGCAACCAAAATACTTTTTTTCTTAATGTTTAGGCGAAATTATCTAGTCAAATCAGCTGGATTGAAAAAAAAAAGATAAATTCAAAAAATGTTATTCCCGCCTTGAGTTAGCTTTTTATTAACCTTGAAATTTATTTTCTTTGAAACTAGATTTTGTCATTGGACATCCT
This sequence comes from Cyprinodon brontotheroides, assembly GCA_018398635.1. Taxonomy (NCBI): domain Eukaryota; kingdom Metazoa; phylum Chordata; class Actinopteri; order Cyprinodontiformes; family Cyprinodontidae; genus Cyprinodon; species Cyprinodon brontotheroides. The sequence continues at coordinate 9,593,159 of JAGKQL010000049.1, read as the reverse complement.
GACAAATAATGTTTTTTTTTAGATAAGTTCAATTAGATACGTCATTCGTATAATATCTGATACTTTAAGCATTTTTGTGCAGCTTTTTAAAATAGATTTTATGTTTATAACATGTAAAGATGTACCCATCCAATTTTGGGATCAGATGTCGACCCCAATTATATGTATTATATGTAATTGTGTTATATCAAACTGGTCCTATAGTCACTCTATTACATATGGAGTAATGTGACGAAAGTAAATTCGCCCTGGGATTATTAAAGTATTTCTGATTCTGATTCCTGGTTGATGGGACAGGTGTTGTGAATGAAACGCAAAAGTCTAGCTTTAAAAGTTCTCCTGTGTGTCGCTGAATGTGCATTGATGACTGCGACATCTTCTGCCTCCATTTATCTGTTTACTACAATGTGTTGAATTCATGTTAATGTGGATTTAAAGACATTTCAATTAGTGGAAAAAATTGCAGGGGAGAATATAGAAAAAGTCTAATAAAGCTGAAGTCTGTAAGTTTTTAAAAATCACTTTTTGTCATATTGGCTAAAACTGTCCCTATGCCCAGACAGCAGTACATGTGATATGTAACCTGTGAAAAAAACTGCTTCAATTGGTCCCGCATACTGCCTGTATTTGAATCTGGAAAGAATAATTCGGGACGAGTCAAAACAACCAATCACAGCCAGAGGAGCGTCTGATGGAGTGTCAATCACAGCTCACACGCGCTGATTCCGACAAATTTTTAAATTTTCAGTCGAAGTCTGCTCTCTTCTCAATGTTACAGACTGCAGCTTTAAGCAAAACTTTCGCATCCCGCATGCAGTACCTCCGTGAGCCCCCTAGGGGTCGCGACCCCTGTTGAAGACCTCCGCCATAACATGTGACCACAGTTTTCCTAAGGATTAGATCAAATGCAATTAAAAAGCAGGCCAGTCCGTTAAGTATAGAAACAGATATTTATTCACACACAAAAACAGCGTGGTAAGTTTGGAAGAAATTAGGAGAATATTATTGCATTGATCCAAACAAGATTTGCTGCCATTATTAAGAATTTTATTTTTTTTTTCAGTTTTATACTTCCTCGCTTGTCTTTTCCTGGGGCTTTTGATTCAAATTACACCATCAGATATGAATTGTAATGTTATTGCTCCAGTTACTCTCCTGTAGACAGTTCATCTCAGCTCCTAATCATTTTCTTCAATTCCCTTTGCATATTGGAAGATCCAGCTTCGTAAATTGTGTAATGCATTGATTTGGATCATTATACGCTGCATCAGAGTGGATAACAGGATCATTTCTTTTTGTTTATGTGTATAATTTTTTTGCAGTGATTTAAAATAGCATGCATATGATGGAACAAACATTGTAAGCAAATTTAGATATAATTACATATTGATCTCTTGCTTGCATAATTTATTTTTACCTGCGCTGTGATGTGAAGAAGAAATAAGGTTTAGTTGCTGATTTTTTGAGCCAACTAAAATTTTCAGATAATCGAACAAATTGACATCAGACAGGCAAGAGGTGAAACAATGCAGAAAGCAAATGCTTCTTTCATTTCTTCTGAGGAAAAAGTCATAAAACAACCAAACCATTTGTGGAATAAGTAATTGCATCCTAAAGTAAATACAGGTGAATTTATCTTGCTGAACATCCAGAGTTTTTGATAGATGACAGTGAGTCTTTTAAATTATTGTGAAGCAAATCCCCCCCTCGGTTGCAGAATTGTTTAAATGCAGTCATATGGAGATGCTTTGACATGACCAGAAACCATCTGCTCTTCTGATAAAAACACATACTTTGATTACGCAAATAAAAAACATTCATGAAGTATTTTTGGGCATTTAAATTTTGGCTTAATGGTGTCATGATTAACTAAAGATGAGACCCAAATACAGAGAAACCATTACAGAGAGACCAGGGGAAAAGGTTTTACAGGTTTTATTGAAGTGATAATGCAAAGAGCAGTGTAGCTCTGAACTCTGCTCAACCGGAACTGCAAACTGAGGGGAAGACACAAGTTCAGGCTCAGTGGGAAATTTGATTTGTGAACTTGGAGAAGAGGATCAGGTTGCTGACTCATGTTTCCAGAGAAGTTGTTGAATCTTAGACTCCAGTCTGTATGCTGTTGTTCCAGTGTTTGTCTGAATCGGTGGAGGGCGGAACAGGGTTTACCCAGAACGTGGTCGTTTGTAGGTGAACGGAGAAACTGACTGCCACTCAGATTTCCTGCGGTACTTGAACGGGTCATAGTGGAGATGATTCCCTTGCTCAGTGTGTAAACTCAACGTCCTCCTTGGGAAAGTGGATCCAAACCTCCAGTTTGAATCCCGAGCTCAGTTTGAGGCTCAGTTGATCCTTCCAGGGAGTGAAGGTCCGAAAGATCCAGTTTGCAGGTTGACTTCCTGCCGAGAGGCAAGGCAAAAACAATGTTTAAACTCAGGTTGATAAGAACTCAGGCCCCGTCCACACGAAGCCGAACCCTGGCCTAAACGCACAAATTTTTCACCAAACCAGCCTCTCATCCATACGAAGCCGGCGTTTCGGGGGTCTGTAAACGATCTTTTTTTTTATTCAGCCTTCAGAGTGGGAAGATTTTGAAACGCAGTTTTCGCGTTTCCATCTTTAAGCTCTAACCGCATTTTTTTTTTTACACGCATGCGTCAAAGCGTCGCCTCTAAACACGCATGCGCGACACAGTATCACAACAACAATGGCGCCGTACTGTGTTGAATGGTTGCTGCTCATGCTACTCACCCTGCTGTCGGGCTTACAACAGAATCTTCTTCTTCTGGAATATCTCCAGGAAGAACAGAGCAATATCAACGACATAGTTCAGCACCTGAATTTGACTTAACCACGAAAATGGACCCGCAGGGCAACCATGTATAAATATTAGTGCGCATGCCCAACATTTCGTCGCCTATTTTTGCTTTGGCACCACAGCGCCACTTACAGGCCTGGCATACATTTTGCAGCGTTTTCATTCATTCGTGTGGTCGATCACATTTATTTTACGTCTCCGTCTTTACGACAAACGTTCTGGAAAATATTAGCGTTTCGTGTTCGTTTTGACTTCGTGTGGACGGGGCCTCAGTCTTACTCAGCAAAAACTCAGTTTGGCTAGAGTACCCAAAACTGGCAAACACTCTGGCGTCGAGGTAGTGGCAATCAGCAGCTTAAGAGCCCGAGGTAACCATCAGCAGGTGTGTGAGGAGGCAGACCAGAACCAGGCGCCTCCTGTTGGAGGAAGGGAGAAAAACACAAAAAACAAACACACAGACTGGAGCCCTGACAAATGGTGGGTTTTGGATTGTTCTGTGGCTCCTTCTGGGAGATGAGGGCTTAGTCTGATGATCTGATATTTTAGCATCACAATTGTAAAAGCAGAAGAATCTGCTTTACATTTGTCTGACAAAGCAGAACAAAATGTGTATTTTCTGTTTCCCATCCTTCAGTGTTTTTACATCTGTCCCATTCTGTCACTTATGGCTGTAGGTAACGGATATGATGCAGAAAGCGCTGTTTGACTTCCTGAAACACAGGTTTGATGGGAGGTAAGCAGGCCAACATCAAAACACCATCATGAAATCATCATTGCGCTGCAAGCGATTACTCTGTGACATTCCTATGTTGTGTTGCTGCAGGATATCCATCACGAGGGTTACCGCTGATATATCGTTAGCCAAGAGGTCAGTACTTAACAACCCCAGTAAGCGGGCCATCATTGAGAGATCCAACACCCGCTCCAGCCTCGGTAAAGCTACAGGAATCGTCCCACTCAATGATGTGCATTTATTGTCTGTGTGTCAGCAAATTAATGTTCTGTTTTTCGTCTCATATAGTTTTTAGTTGATAATTGCCTTGTTGTATGCTCTTATTTTTGGTAGCTGAGGTCCAAAGTGAAATAGAAAGGATCTTTGAATTGGCCAGATCTCTGCAGCTCGTGGTTTTGGATGCAGATACCATTAATCACCCAGCACAGCTTATCAAGACCTCATTAGCTCCAATTATTGTCCATGTTAAGGTGTCGTCCCCTAAGGTAAGACTGCAAGCAGATTACTCTCTGTACAACACTACTGTACCTTAAACTCAATAACTGACACAAAGTAATGTGGAATGAAGTACAAGGAAAAGAATAAATAAATAATAATAGATAAAAGAAATGATTGAACATTTTTGTCAGATGCTTGTTTTTTGTTGTTGATTTTTTGCAAATAAGATCTATAAATGAGAAATCTGAAGAAGTAGGACATGCATTAGTAGTAATGAATTATTGCAAAGCATGAATATCTCCACAGCCTGATGCTGCCACCACCATGTTTTGATATGGGGATGGTGTTCAGGGTGAACTGTCACTTAAAATTAGACTTTTTCTTTGTGTGTATTCCATACAAATAGTTTTGTGGAGTTTCAAACTGTTCCCCTTTGGACAGATTACCTCCTCCATGAGCTCCTACACATCCCTTTAAAGCTTATCATAGGTGTCTTTTGGCTTATTCTTTGATTAATGCCATCTTTGCACAGTATTTTAGCTCAGCTGAGCAGTGCATAAAACACATTTTTAAATAATAAATTAAGCAGTGATCTGAGTTTCAGCATCCTGAATACTGTACTTCCTCCCTGATCTACATGTATGAAGTGTAATTAGTATACTTAGTTTCATACAATTTAAATTAGGCGTATTAAGTATAAGGTCAATTTCCACATTTTTCAGAGTTGTATTTTTATTGTATGTTTTTTATTCAAAATGATATTACACTTTGTATTAGTAGTCTATGTTTACAATCAAATAGGTTAACATTTGATGGTGGAAATACATAAATATGGGAACAGACAGCTTTTATAGTAGAGATTTTTTTGTGTTCATTTCACATCTGGAGATGTTTGTTTCTGCTGACATGTGTCAACAGGTCCTGCAGCGTTTAATCAAATCCCGTGGAAAGTCTCAAAGCAAACACTTGAACGTGCAGCTTGTCGCAGCTGAAAAACTTGCACAGTGTCCATCTGTGAGTAAACTTCCAGCACTCTTTTAAATCCAGAGGAGCAGCGAATACTATTATTGATTTTGCTATCTGCAACCAAGAGTAACAACATTTGCACGCACCAGCAACATCCTTCTCTCTCCCTTCCCCCGCTACAGGAGATGTTTGATATTATTTTGGATGAGAACCAACTTGAAGATGCCTGTGAACACCTGGCCGAATACCTGGAGGCGTACTGGCGTGCGACCCATACTTCACTTAGCACGCCACTCAACCCCCTGCTGGGACGCAACCTGGGTTCCACCGCTCTCTCCCCATATCCAGCTGCCATTCAGGTAAACTTGTATTGCTGAACACAAACTTGGCTTCTGTTTACTTGTTTAATATGCTAGGATATTGTACACTCATTTATCACATTTCTCTGTCTGCTAATGAACAATAGGTGCTGAAATATAAAATTAAGTAAATTTACTTTTTGCCTTCCGGTAGTCTCATTAGTAAGTTTGGTCAAAGCTGACAAATAAACCTTTAATGCTTTTTTCTCATTTACTTAATTAATACCATTAATAAATACCTAATGCCATTTGCCATTTTGACTGGTATTGAAACATTTATATCAGGCTTACATGAAAAATCATAGAGCACAATGTAATATTTTACTATACAACTGAGAGATTTTTAAGTAGTGCCTTGCAAAAGCAGAAATACAAGTTCTACAATAAATCCTATATCTTGTTGAAGGTTTATGTAATAGAAACACAACTGTAAACAGAAAGGAAAATCAAATTTATTTAGATTATTATTTTTTTAACCAAATTTCTAAATTAAATCTGAATGGTAAGGAGCGAATTTAAGGCGGCACACTAAAGCAGTGTTTTTCAATCCTGGTCCTCAAGGCACCCCGCTCTGCATGTTTCTGAGGTTCAGCAAACCTGATTCAGATGATTGCAGTTCAGCAAAGCCTGATAATCTGCTATCAATTGATAACATGTGTGTGAAAGCTGGGAAACATCTAAACCATGCAGGGCAGGGTGCCCTGAGGACCAGGATTGAAAAACATTGCACTAAAGAACCGTCTTTAAATACAGCTATAGGTCTTTTGGTCGTGTCACTACCAGATTTAGCTCAGAAATGACATCCCCACTAGATACTGCCACCACCATGTTTAACTGTGGGGAGGATTTCTTCTTAGTTTGTTTGGTTTTCTGAAACCTTATTTTGCTTTTAGGCCAAATAGCATTCTAAGGTTGGTCCTATCTGCTCACAGCAACTTCTTCCACTGGATGTGGTTCCAACATCCCTTGTGGCAAAACTATAACAGGACTTTTTTTTAACCATATCCCTTCTTTCTACCAGTCCAAATTTCATAGATTGCACAACTAATAACGTGGTCAAAATATTTTCCCACCTGAGCAGTTGGGTTTCTACAGGATCTCTTAAACCTGTCACCTCTTAGACTAATTTCCACTTATCTTCCAGTTAAGGAAGTCTTGATATATTTGCAGTTTTGCAAACATACTCTTTCAGTTTCACATTGACTTACTGAACTATGCTCTGTGATAAAGGTCAAAGGTTGGGATGTTGTTTTAGAACCAAAACACTGCTTTAAAGCTACATAGTCACGTTATATGCTTAAACCAAAAAGGCTGGAATCCTGCTGATTGCGATAAAACAAGGATATAAGGCTCCGTTCGTCCTAATAGTGTTTTTGATCATCTCTTTCTAATGGGTGGCTGAGAGAAGTGCAAAACACATGCATAATTCAAAAACACATAACAAATAAAAACAAAATAACATTTGAAGAAACAAAATTATATTTTATGAAAACAAATGTATTTTTGAAAAAAGTTTACATTTTAAAAACAAATTTACATTTTAGGAAACAAATTCTATTTAATAAAAGTTTAGTTTAGAGAAAAAATACATTATAGGTTCAAATTCTACATCTACTAGGTAAAGATAAAGCGTAAAATTGATTAGCATAGCCAAAACAAATTAACAAAAGACGGCTGCACTACGCGGAAAGGGAATGTCCCAGTGGCCGGATGTGACGTCACGATTACCCTGACTTGTAGTACAAAACAGCTCAATCTGTAGTCCTCCCTGCTTCATTTGAAAAGTCACGTACGCATTTTTTAGATGGAAAGAAATTGCACTGGAAGCTGTTTTTTCTTGGTGCTACGCCAACCAAACAATGTTTTGCCCTTGGTTGTGTCTCTGGAACTTTACGGACACGGACCAGATGGCAGGACCTGCTGCAGGGCCGCAGGCTCAATTGCAGGCAGTGGTTGCGCGCAGCCGCTCCCGTGGTCCCGCCACCCGGTCCGCGGGGACCGTAAAAGTTCCAGAGACCGTCCAAGCACGGCTAGAACAAAATGGTGTAAATTGGCTGGAAATTCGCTCCCATAATAATAAAATCGCCAGACTACCGCAGGAAGCAGGAGGACTACAGATTGAGCTAGTTTTGTACTACAAGTCAGGGTAAAGCGTGGATCGCCGACCCGCCACTGGGACATTCCCTTTCCGCAGCCGCCTCTTTGTTAATTTGTTTCATGTAACTGTTTTGTCATTGCAGTTTTGTCTTTTGCACTTGTACAAGTATTTCAAACGGTCAATTTTTTTTTTTAGATGTAAATTTGCTTCCTTATTTTTTTTTTTTCTAAAATGAAACTTTCTCTCACCTAAAATCTAACTTGTTTCAAATGTGAATTTTTTCCTAAAATAATTTGCTTGCTAAAATGTAAATTTGTTTTTAAAAATTTTAACTTTTTTTTCAAAAATACATTTGTTTCATAAAATATGATTTTGTTTTCTTCAAATGTTATTTTGTTTTTATTTGTTAATGTGTTTTTGAATTGTAAATGTGTTTTGCACTTCTCAGCCAACAACAACCTGAATATTACCCGGTATGATTCAAATCAGAACAGACGAACTATTGCCTGGTCAGTACAGACACGGCGCCCTTTACACGACAGTACTGCTGGGTTACTGTACCAGTTGTCATCATCTGTTTGCTCACGTGCGCACGAGGTACTGGTTAAGTCCTTCGCACTGGTCATATCAGTGTCATGCCTGTCAGATACGGCGATGAATACCAACAAATTTAGAATTGTGAATACCGCTGGGATGAGAAGTTATTTTACCAAGGACTTGAAGTCGCATAATAATAAAATTGGGGAGAAACAGCTTAGCAGCGTTTCAGGTTATCAAAGCAGGGGAAAGGATTGTTTGTATGAAGGTAATAGGACTGGACAGGTTGTCTGGGATTAAAACAGAGTTGGGCTACTCATTCAATACTTGTAGCAGTTTGAGTGAGTAGCCCAACTCTGACAGACCTTTGATAACCAATCCCAGACCAATCCATCAGTGCTTTGTGCGTCTCATTGAACTCAAAATGCAATATGCAATATAAAACCAATCAGAAGTAAAGTGAGCCAGGTCTTTGCTCCTCTAACCATCTTCTAAACATAACAACATTGAAAACCCCTTGTAATGCCCCAAAATAACGATAAATACACAAATCTTTTTTTCTTCAGGTTACTGTAATAATATGCAATCGCATCAAATTATGTTTAAAATCAACTAAATCCCCAAAAGCAGTGGTTTTCGCTTCAATTGTAATCATGATTGTTCTTTAAAAAGCTCATTCCAAATAGGCCTACAAATCAAGCCTTTCAAAAGTATTTGTTATAATGCTTAAACGGCTAAATGGTGCACTACTCATGTTGGTCTGTCACATAAGTTCCTACTCCCTCATTAGGCCTCTGTTAGAATAGACACTTATTGCATGTGTTGCAAGTGTTTTTGAATTGAATGGAAAATAAATATTTATGTTTTAACCCTTTATTGGGCACTCAGTGAAATACTTTAAAAAAATTTAAATTTCAAGCCACTAGTGTTATGCGAATCCAGGACAAGACCTTATTAAATTTGTAACATTCAAAAAACATAGATATTTCGAAGGCAAAAATGAATGTCAATATAATAACAAGAAACGCCAACTTGCTGGAATATATTAATAAAAATAACAAAAGTGCTTCTATAAGAAATTCATGAAAAACAATGTGAGAGTGAAAGAAACATTTTTTTTTTTTTTTTGGTGCAACATAACTTTAGAGGCATTAATGCTGATACTGGCACTTACATTTTTTTAGATTATAGACCTAAATATAATTGTAAACTATGCTAATTAACTTTTTAACTTTTTTTTTCCAACTTTCAACGACCATTCATCACATTTGGGAAGAGAGGGGAAAAAAGCGTATTTCACACTTCGTCCTTGACAGGAAACCGCTATCGAAAAAAAACCTCAGCACAAGAAAAGCACATAAAAACACAAGACAGAAATTTCAGCATAGGGGGAAGGGATCTACTGAGGCCATGCTTGCCACAGAACGCTGCTAGTAGCGCTTTCTTATGGCTTGCCAGGTTCCCACCAGTTACCTGGCTTCCCCAAGTCCCAGGCGGTTACCTATACTGCCTTAGACAACTTAATATACAGTAGGTAATATATAATTTAAGGGCTCATCGAATTGGTCAAATGCCAAAATAAGATGTACAGCCATGTAGCAGTATCTTTGCTGAATGGCTGGATATAGATATTGTAATTCTAGACCTCACTGAGGGATGGGGGAGTTATCCATTTGTAATGGGTATGCAAGTGATCAAAAACGGTAACTTGCCCAATGGTTATAAGGCTGGCCATATGTTCTGACTTGTCATTTAACTCCAGTACCGTAGAACTTCAAACCTGTTTTCCGTCACACCCAGACATTTAGAATGAATCACATCAGACGGCTTTGTTTTCCCTTCGTCAAAAAAGCCATTGTTTCCTTTCTCATACTTTGAGTCACACGTCTTTGTTGTCACATTTATGGAATTCTTTTTTGGCTTTAAGCTGTCCAGGAAGATTGCTTCATACAAGATCTCTACATCTGATTTGCTGCGTTGGAAAACCAGCTAATCCAGCTAGTTTTAATTAAAGCAGCAGCGTTTTAAGTCAGTTGTGTTGTGTTGGCGTGTGTTGGCCCTGTGTCTGTATTGAAAATCAAGTTGCATTGGGAGGGTTATTATAAATCCAAAAGAAGCGCCTAAACCATCCTGAAATTATTTCATATTTTTTAATATATTTTGTTTCTTAAAATGTAAATTTGTTTTTTAAAATTGTAACTTTTTTTCAAAAAATACATTTGTTTCATAAAAATATAATTTTGTTTCTTCAAATGTTATTTTGTTTTTTATCGTTAATGTGTTTTGAATTGTAAATGCTTTGCACTTCAGCCGCCCAGAGCACTTTCAGAACATGAGAATAACACACACAAACACACACACATATAAATACCCATCCAACCACCCTGTGCAATAACCCCGTATAATGATGGAAAATAAGATGTAAAATGAACTGTATATTATGTATATATACCCTGCACATAATGTCCTGGCTTTTCGGCTTTGGCACATTGTTCTTTCTTGATGGTTCTGCTGGTCTCAAAAGGTATTATTAAATTCTTCTTAAAATAAAACTAAGGCCTTACTTGATTGGTATTAAAATGCCTTAAATCAGTCTTTCGTTGGTCTTAATTTTTTAAAACATCATATAAACAGGATTATTTTTATTACGATTCATTTTTGTAATCTAAATAAAACATTAAAAATTGGTAATAAAATATTATTCTTTTCGCCCGATAGCGAACAAATAAAAGCTGCTAGGTTGATGCCGCACATTTGGGAGATGTTTATTTACTTTATCTGGAAAATATGAACAAATTGTGAATGTAACCAAAATTGTCTCCAGCCAAGAGTTTTCTCCATGCATAAAACCAGGGAACATACATGAGGCTCAGTGGATTTATGCAAGAAGTCATTCAAGCTCGAAACACAAAGCGTCAAAATTGAGTTACCGAGAAACAGCCGGTATTTCTCAGTTTTGTTACACCCTAAATCATTGTTAAAATCTGTCATTTATCACCAAATCAAACATACTGCTAAAAAAACGCATACAAAGAAAAAATAGCTGCAAAAAGACTTCGCACTGGTTATGTTGTGGCTTTAAAACTGATTTGTTTTTGTTCCCCGCTAAAACAATGTTTGTGAATTCAGTTAAATAATTGTTAAAATATATCTGTCATTTGTGTTAGTGTTTTTAGCTTTCTTTCTGTATGGGAAGCTTTTCAAAAAATTTGAAATATCATTAGTGCAGTGGTTTATGTTAAAAATAAACCTTTGGGTTAGGTTATCGCAAGCGGGTTTTTCTTGTGTTTTGTGAATTTGGTCTTAAATTCTTATTTCAAGTGGCATTAAAAGTCTTAAAGTCTGAATTTAACTCGGCCGCTGTAGGAACCCTGGTTAAACAGAAGCACGGCTGTGGATTTATTTAGAGGCAACAAATAAAATACACCTCTTTCGTGTGTGATATTAAAAAAAAAAAAATCCAAGATTAGACAAGACCCCAGGAAAATAGTTATGGATTTTGAAAAGTCTAGTTTATAGTTGGGTACATTTTTTTAGATTGCTGATGGTGCATTGTTCATCATCTAAGCATGATTATATGGAATATTTGCAGTGAGATGTGAACGCATTATTAGATAAAACCTTATTTTCAAATATTAACACATCATCTAGTAAGCCAGGAATTAAAGTGTGGATGCAAATGGGTCTTCCAAATAAAATGTGATTTTAATCATAACATGAAGTCAGTTACAAGGCATTTTAATGACAATGAATGCAATGTTTAAGTCCTAACTTTATTGCACAGAGAATCTGTGAGCAGAGCTTAAAATGTATGTTATTGGAAAAGTTTGGTCTGATTTATTATCAGGCAATAGTAAAAAAGAAATAGTAATGTCTTTATCATGTATACATACTTATAGACATGTATAATATTTCTACGTCAAATAGGCCCAGAAGAATCGAAACAGCAACCACTCCACAACCGACCTTTCCCCCGTCGAGCGCAACACTCTGATGCCTGCAGACGAGAACTATCACAACGAACGAGGACGGAAGAATCGCAACCGCCTATCTTCTGGCTCACAGCACAGCAGGGACCACTCTCCACTGATGGAGGAAGACTACCAAGACCCCTATCAGGACTCTTACAAGCCTCACCGCAATCGTGGATCCCCAGGAGGCTACAGCCAGGACTCCAGGCACAGGCTCTGAGCGGACACACGTCTCCAAAATATCCACCATGAACACAGGAGCTCAGGCAGCTCTGTTGTATAAAATCTACTACAGTCATGTGACCTGGGACAATCTCTTATGTCTGTGTAGTACCTCATAACCCAATCTTACCTTGGTTGTTGCCAAATGGACATTTACAACTCTAGTGAAAAAACTGCCTTTGCTATGATGTGAATAAGGGGGTAGGACTTGTAGCACAAAAATGTTTGTTTTAAGGAAAGGGTGGAAATTGAGCTTGTTTTAACACGTCAAACAAGTAGCTTGTAAGTAAAATCAGCTAAAGAGTGAGAGTGTGGGGTGTAGGCCCTTCTACACCTTCCCTGCCATCTCAGCTGTCCCTGTAGCATGTAGGAGGGGCTGTGAAATCAGTGCCTGACAGGATCCTACAGTGATTAGCAACTCAGTACTTGTTCTGACATTACTTAGAGCTGAGTGGAGCAAAATATGCCAATATTTATACATTTGTGTGCTACAGTCTTCAACTTGAGCGTGGAATTCTTGTAAAATCTTGTTTCCAAATCTCTTGACTTTTGCTCTTTGCGTTTAATGTGATTTGTTTTGTTTTCTCTTTCAAACTTCATCCAGAAGCTTCCTTCTTCCTTATATTTTCCCCCTTGAACTCTGTTTTTGTTTCAGTCGTATCCAAAGTCAAGCAGATATAGAGACATTTAAAAGCTCCAAACCTCAGGAACTATAGAGGTCACTAAGACCTGGAAGTGTAGCGTTTGTTATCTTATCCATCTGACAAGAATATAATTGTGGGTTTATTTACTATACAGTGCCTTTCAAGAGTATTCCCAGCGGTGGTATTAGATGCGTCTTCTTTATTAAAGAAGCTAAATAAAGGGAAATTGTGATCAAGGCAAACCGGTTGGAGGCCGTAGAAGATATTTGACCACAGGTGGACGTAGAATGAATATAATTGCATGCTGAACTTTTTGGATTTTTAGTAAAGTTGAGAACCGATGTATAATTTTCCCTTTGCACCACATTTACCTTGTACTTTATGCTGGTGCTGGGGATGATTCTCAGTCAGCCGGGTCATAGTCATCCCAAAAAAAGAAAGAAAGTTAAAAACAATCCACTGGACTTTTGTTTTTAAGTTTGAAGACATTTCGCTTCCCATCCAGGAAGCTTTTTCAATTCAAAATGTCGGGAATAGCGTTGAGTTCAAGGTTTTATGCAGTAGCCCATCAAAACCTTGTTTTGGTTTTGAAAACACAAAAACTTGTTTTTGTTTTCAAAACGTGGTCTACCACATAAAATATAATAAACGGCATAAAATATTAATAAATTACATAGATGTCTGTGGTTTTAATGTGATGACATGCAGAAATGTTCAAGGGATGTGAATGCTTTTGTAAGGCACTGTAGCTGTAGTGGAATGCTGTACTAACTGTTTAGCTTTTGTCTTGAAATATATGAATTTAGCAGGGCATGATTACGAAAAACAAGAGGGTATTTTAGCTTGTGACTTATTGAAGTCTTCCATTTGTAAATATTGTCCAAAAATTATAGAAAAAACTATTTAAAACTCCATTTTTGGTAACTCTGATAACAGCTGATGGCTTTATTTAGGGGTCTTTCAAGTTTCTCAGATTTAGAAAGAATATTTTTTAAAGGTTTTATATAATAGATAACACCGGGTAGCTCAAAAATGTTAATAGAGTAGTGAGCGATCCTGACCTGTTAGCTTTTCACATGATTTTAATGTTTTCGTCAAAAACCTTTGAGGAAAAACAAAGATTATGGAGAGATAAACCAGTCTGACCTTGTGCTTACCTATGCTAACAACTAAATGTTAACATTCACCAAAAAGGGAAAACGTGTGCTGAAGGTTTTTTGATTGGATATTCATTTTAAAGGTATAGTGGAGGATGTTGTTGTTCCGTGTGGATCATCTAAATAAGTGGTCCTCCTAATTGTCAATCATTCTGATGATATGTTTACGTAAGGCCGTCTTACGTGATCATCCCCATTTTCACTTATCGCAAATCTTCTTTTGGAAAGTAAGCTTGTATGAGCGATGCAAACAACAACTTTTAAGTGTGCACGAGGAGAAATGGGCTTGTGCACGCTTGCACGGATTTAATAGGCGTTCCCTCTCAGGAGCGCGTATAGGGTTGTGCATGTGCAAGTGGAGAGGGCAGGTATTTTTAAAAATTCGCAAAAATCCTCCACTATACCTTTAAATCCCAAGAAAATGTGTAGATTACAGTATTCCCCCCTGAACATTATTATTTTTTATTTTTTTTTGCTGATTTTATTAGGAAATTGAAATTGCATCAAATAAATGATATATCTGTATGTGTTTACAGTCTGAAATATCAATAGCTTTAAGTCTTGATATGTTTCAGGAATTAGGGAGAAATATATTCAGTATGTGACCCACAGATTGCTGTTTAAATCACATTAAAATTAGATTTCCAACACCAGACAATCAGCTGGTAAACTGTATTATCACCTTCATGTCTTTCCAAATACATGTCTGATACATGCTGCTTTTTGCCAAATGTAGTGGACTTTCATGTATTTTTTATTTTATTTATTTAAATGTGCACTGCCAATAAACACAGGAAAACTAGAGCACAGTCTTCGAATCGCATACTTTTGAACCTTGCAATATACCATGTAGCTACTTTCATTCCATGAGTCAAACATGACATACAGGAAGAAAATCTGGAGGATCAGAAATAATGTTTTTATTTTTATTTCCAAATAGAGGGACATCAGTAATTATTTAAAAAAATATATAAAAACTGCTTATTAGGAAAATGCAAATGTATTTTAACATATGTGTGCATATAATTTTACAACTGCTGAAAAAAAATGAAACAGTTGTATATGTAAGAGGATTAGGGCCACTGACAAATTTCTTTAAAAGTTAACTGATTTTTAAATCTTATTTCAGTATGAGAATGTAAAAAGTTGCCTAATTGCATTATTTTCCACCAAAGTGTTACTGGCCGTTCCAAACAACTCACATATTTGTCAGTGAAGCTGAGTGCTCCCACATCTCTTCCTCCATGGTGCCCATCTACATTAAGATCCAAAATTCTGGGATTAAAGTCAGAATTATGAGAAAAAAAAGTCAAGATCTGAGATTAAAGTCAGAATTCTGAGATTAAAGTCAGAATTGTGTTAAAAAAGTCAAAGTTCTGAGATTAAAGTCAGAATTCTGACTTTTTCCCCATATTAAACTAAAATAAAATTTAAAAAATCAGTTGACTTTTTTATTTTTTCAGTGTCCCTAATCCTTTTCCGTATGGGTGGAAGTTTATTATATATTTTTTGTATCAGGTTTTATTGCAGAGTAATTGTGCGCATGCGCAAACTTGACAGCCCAGCGCACTTTACAACATCCAGCTGATACCAACCGCTTAGCCATACTGGTTGCCGCTTTTCTCTTGTTTCTCTTAATCCCAGCTGTAATGTTTACATGTCACATCTACCGTAAAATGACTTATTGAGCAGTGGGCGACGCCAGCATGATGGAGGTCGTATTTAAACGTTTAAATTTGTGTTTGAGTAGTTCCCAGGCTAGCTAGCTAGGTAAAGTTGATAGCAATAATTATCATCAACGCTAGCTAGCTGACTGGTTGCCGATATTTACAAAGCTGGCATCGAAAAAACTTCACCGTTAGCCATGGGAATACTTTTTACGAAGCTATGGAGGCTTTTCAATCACCAAGGTAAGAGTTTTCTGTTAGCATTTTATATCAAATTGTCGAAGACATGGGAGCTAATTGGCCTCTTTGGCCAGAGAAGGCCCTCAGTTCTGATCCTTTTTTATGAGCCAAGACGTCGGTTTTCTTGGCATGATTGTATAGAAAGGTTTCTATGATGATAATGTCACAGAGTGTAAGAATACCAAGCTTTGTGAGGTTTTATTAAGCCACCGTTAAGCTTCTAAGACACGGGTTTCTAGTAGCTCTGCGTTGATTAGCTTTGTGCTATATTATTTATGCTCTCGGGTTTTGAAACGTAGGTAAGTGAAACCGTGTCTCAAGATGTTTAATCAGTGAAGAGGTCATTTCCACAGCTATTGTAACGTGAATCCAGATGGTTTTGACATGCCACCGGTATTAGGACTGTAATGCTGAGTACTGGGGTCAATAAAGATCAGTGAATCCCACGGACCTTGCACTGCCACGGTTTTCTCATCAGTATAACTTAGGGAATACAGATTACGTTACATTGATTGATTTAAACTCACAAAAATTCATAATGGGATTTGCTAGCCTTTCAAAAAAACAGATTCAGCGTTTCATACATTTTGCTTTTGCTTGATAGTTAACCTGAAATTTCCTGTCACTTTTTCTTTGTTGGATTTCTATTTGTAGAATAAGGAAGAGGATTAGGGCCACTGGAAAAAAAAAGTTAACTGATTTTTTTATTTTATTTCTGTATAATATGAGAAAAAAGTTTGTTTGTTTTTTCTCAGAACTCTGACTTTAATCTCAGTACTCTGACTTTAATCTCAGAATTCCTACTGAATTCTGACACCTAGCAAACATGTTAGCATTAAGCCATAGCCATTTCTGTTTTAGAGACTAAACTAGCTCTGTTTTAATCACCTATAGCTCTTCCATTAATAAAATAGCATCATGGACCCCTCAGGCATGTAAAAAGTCGCCTAATTCCGTCATTTTCCACCAATGTGTTATTGGCCCTTCCAAAGAACTCCCATCTTTGTCAGTGAAGCTGAGTGCTCCCACATCTCTTCCTTCGTGGTGCCCATCTACATTAGGATCCAAAATTCTGAGATTAAAGTCAGAATTATGATATTAAAGTCATATTGTACAGAAATAAAATTTAAAAATCAGTTACCTTTTTTACATTTTTTTCAGTGGCCCTAATCCTCTTCCGTATTAACCTTCTGAAATTGCCTGCCATTTTTTCTTTGTTGGATCTCTGTTTGTAGAAGGCCTTACAGGTTTCAGTATTCCATTTAATGGCTATTCCTGTTTAACTTAGCCAGGTGTATTTAATGACAAAGAGGACTAGGGTCAGTGGTTTGTGTTGAATAAACTTAACAAACATGGGCGCTCCAACGACATTCCTATCAAAGTTTGACATTTTTTTATACATATGTATTTTGTGAAGGATTTGGTTAGCTTTAACCATTAAAGATTGTTATCATTTAAAAAAGACTCATAGTTTTGGTATATTAAGTTGGGAAAACAAAGGTAGTATACAGGAGATAGTCGTACACTGTTTAGAAATTCTTCAAAATGTATGAATCAAGTCTGTATGAGGATTCTAAAGTTGGGAAGATTTAGCCTTTTACTTTTTTGCATTTTGTTTTTTTCAAATGAACATACCCCCTACAGCCCACATGTACAGATGTTAACAGTTTAATCATGCAAGCGGTGCACAAGCGGATAGATTTCACACCTGCCTGACCTCGTTACTCTGTACGCTTTATGAAGTTAGCTCTATGCAAAGGCTTGTCTGAGGAAGACTTGGCATCCTGTTTTTTTAATAGAGTTGGGGGTTTTCAGAAACATCCTTTCTCTGTTTTTAAGAGTTCTTTTTAAGCCTCTGTAGCTTTGTTTTCGAGTGATATAATGGTTCTGTAACGGGCGATTTATCGGAATTAAAAGGCTTTCATGAAGTGTATTTTTATTGGTGATTTGATATTTCGGTAAAACCTGAGCAAGAAGTCACTTGGTGCCAATAACGTTTAGATTAATATTGCCCTCAGTCACTGTATCAAATGATAATCTTAAAAAAGTAAGCTTTTGTCATCATTGTGTTTGATCAATACTGCTAGAAATTTTCACCCTGCTTTAAAAACTCTGACTTGGGTGAGACAAATGATGCAGGGTGAGAAGGTGGTGCCAAAACCTTTAAAGTGGAAGAATAAGTTATTTAACACAAAACAACAGAAACAAGCAATTTAAGTATGAAGGCTTAACAAGCAGAGTGAGGTTTTCCTCATTTTCATTGTGGCATGTAGAGCCTGCATCTTTGCGCACTTACTGACACAAACCTAAAGGAATATGATTTTTATGTTTTTTTTATTTTTCTAAATAACAGCAATATTACAGTTAAACCAATTTATCATAATCAATATCAACCCTGCATGATTCAGTAGCTATAAAACAACTCGATTGGAATATTTATCAGTTTTCTATAGAATGTGTAGCTTTTGTTGCAGCTGTGCATCTTCACTCGCTGTAGCTTCTTGTGGATGCCTGTCTTAACTGCAAGTAAATCAAATGCTTGGCACTTAAAGCATTAGCTAATAGCTTCAAATAACTGTGACTATTCTATTCATAGTAGAGAAGTCAATCTAAACGTTGAGATAACCAGTAGCCTGGATTAAAACTGTAATAAACCAGATTGGAAAATGTATCCAGTTGTCTTGATTAAGAAAAATGTATACCAATAATATAGTAGCCTTCATATGTTCATGTGAAAATGTGATAGTTTAAATGTATCTTGAGTAGACTAAAAACCACTTGAAGGAGAAACCATTAAACGGTATTAGCAAAAGTTGCACAGGATGTTTTTCATTGTTTATTCTCTGTGTCCTCCTTTGTCAATATATAGTTCTGGGAATTGATGTCCCTGAGCGATATAATAGCCCAACTGATCTGCTTTCACAAGTAGACCATTGTGGTTGTTGCCATGAATTAGCTTGGGAATTATTTATGAAGCTTCATTAGAAATAGTTTAGGGTATAAAATTGTATGCAACAGAAACAAAGACAGAACGGAAGGTGAGATAATAATAGAAAAAAAAAAAAGTAAATCCCTTTCTCAAGAAGCCTAAGTGGAGGCTGTGGAGATCGAGTACTTGCAACCTTCTCGGAGCACAAGTGCAATGCGCTAACCACTACGCTAACACTCCCCTAAAGATAGGGAGAGAGGATAAGAATTAAAGGGAGTAAGAAAGAGATAGAAAATGAGAAAGAAAACAAAACACAGAAAATATGCACAAAGTTCTACAAGTCTGCTTCTGTACCTTCATGAAACAAGAGATAAGGAAACAAAAAATGACAACAAAAAACATAATACTCTAGCCACAACAAGAGCAAGTATCCCATAGACGCCCTGTCAATACACATGAGTGTATATATAGACGTGTATATATAGAGTTCTAGCTGCAAACTGTAACAAAACCGCAGGGTTTAAAAGTTCACAGCTCACGATGTATGTTCTCACACTGGCAGCCCGATACAACCTTACGATGCAGACTGAATTTCAAACATGTTTGATTTTCTCCCGACCTTACGATTCCTGATCGGTGAGGTGGTCGTGAGAGGCTGATTTGCCCTTGTTACCGCCTTTATACTACACACAACGCGCACAATAATGCTGAAAGCACCGACGCGATCTAAAGATTTTGGAGATGCGGCCTGAAAAGGGCAATAAAATGCGTACAGTGTATTCCCGGTTTAATGTTGTAACTCTTGACACCTGGAACCAAACACTTTCCGTGGTTAGCATCATTTGGCATGTTTGTATATAAAAGAGGTTTACAATTATTCTTCAGAAGGAACATATGCTCAATAGTAAGTATGAGTGGCCCCAGACTCGCCCAGCAGAACCAAGGGACGACAGAGATTCAACCAGAGCTACATAGAAATTAATCCTTGTGGATTTTCTGTCTTTCTTTTTCTCTCCATCCCTCTGTCTTTCTCTTATGTATTTACATACTTGATTTACATACTTGTTTACCTCTAGCAGAATAAGACCAGACTCGTGCAGCTAGGCGGAGTATTTTAACAGTCGACTCAGAACCATTTTTTTTTAATGATGTTGTTAAAGTAAAGCTTTCTTCCACTTTTTAACATCCATTGTTTGGAAAGTCCAAACAAGTTATTTTTTGGCGTGGAAGAAGATAGATCTTTGTAATATTTTTGTTGTTGTTGTTTTTGAAGCCCTACCCTCTGCATTGCCATCTGATTATTTAGCTGCAGTCGGAACCAGTGATCGCTTTAATATGATTCTGGAATCGTCCCTAGTCATAACAGGAAGCCAATCTTATCCTGGGGCTCAGTGCCAGTGAAGTTGTACTGGGTTTTTCACTCAATCTGTTTTGTCTAGTGGCCTTGCTTATGGAGCTCAACAATCCTAGCTTGTTCAAAGTCTGTGAGCTTTTATTGTCCTTGCAATCAGGAGGTTTTGAGAGTTTGAACAGTTGATTGAAAATGACCCAGAATCCCCGTTTTTGTGCACATCTTGCTTTATAGGCTGTAGACTTTTATTCAGCTGATGAACAGCCTGTTTCAGTTTGTTTTCAATAAATTGCCTGCTTGGAAAAAAGTTTTTGTCTCTTCCTCCCATTTCATCTTTTAAACTTTATGATTTTGCAGTTTTTCTAACTGTTCAGAAGATTGTGATCAGGAGTGTGTGTGCGTGATAGATTATTACTTGGCTGAAAATTATGCTGTTTTTTTACTCAAGTCGTAGTGTTTCCTAAGAGCCCGTTTAATCTCAAATCTATTTTTGTGAAAGCTTCTTTTTTGGTATATAATATCCTAAAAATACACAAGATCAAATGCATTTATACTGCATGTGTTTTAATTTGCTTTTGAATAATATTTTTAGGGATGTTCTGGTCCAATAACAACCATGAAACCAACATTAGAATATTCCGGTCTGCGTTGGAAACCTTTGTTACAAGCATGTTGATAGAAATGCCACAATCTGCTTCCTCTTTAATGTTTATGAAACCTATTGGGCATGGGTCAGCTATTATCATATCTATGCTGACTGTTCTCTACTTGAGTAATATAACTTGGTGAAACCTTTTCTGACATCCCACACCACAAAATGAATAATAAATATATCTGAGTTGTTCCGATATATCAATATCGCGTTGGTCAATACTCAAAGCTGTTATATTGGTATAATCCTGGAGAAGAAAACAATGTATCAGGACACCCTTAATAAACATGCTTGGAAACAGTTAAGCAACTTGCCAATAAAGGCTGTCTAAAGGTTGTCTGGGGACTTTTTTTCTGGTCATACTCTCATTTCGGCTTTTCACTATAGCATTATTTAATCACTGCTCTTGTTCCTTAAGGTCATGTCATAGAAGCGTACAGGGAACTTAATTATTTCCACTATTAAAAAAATAAGTTTTGATGCCTAAAGCAGAGTTTACCCTAGGAAATAATAATACAATAAGAGAGCTTTTTTATTAACATTTTTCTTTTGAAGTAATTATGTAAGTAAAACGTCCACCATGAATGCATCAGATTGTGAACATTTGTGCTTTTGTCTTTAAAGTCTTAGGGAAATCATATTTAACTGTCAAATCATTCTGGCTTAAACATGTATAAAAATGTACTCTTTATCAGACTTTATTGTCCTGAAATGTAGAACATTTTTATAAAAAAAAAAAAAAAACTCCTTTCCCCCCCCCCCCCCGTTATCTTCTCCAGGCCAGTTAGTTATACATCAGCTTGTACA
Source organism: Cyprinodon brontotheroides (assembly GCA_018398635.1). Lineage (NCBI taxonomy): Eukaryota > Metazoa > Chordata > Actinopteri > Cyprinodontiformes > Cyprinodontidae > Cyprinodon > Cyprinodon brontotheroides. The sequence continues at coordinate 9,571,570 of JAGKQL010000049.1, read as the reverse complement.
CCTAAATTTGGCACAATATTAAAGGGATAGTTCGGGATTTTGACATGAATCTGTATGGCATCCCCATCACCAGTGTCATGCAATCACACTGACTTACCCCTGGCAGCATCCTGTGAGCAGAGTTCTCGGCCAGCTTTGGTCAAGCCGTAAAGTAGTCCCGGCAGGTTTGCTAGACCCAGTGAAATAAAACGCTTCTCTTCCCAAAACATTATGTGTTCAAAAGAGTGATATTTTTGCATCCCAAAACATTGTAGTGGAAAGTCACACCGCCGTTATCACTTGGTCCTATTTTCTCTGCTCAGATTAGTGCTACGCTGGCCATTCTGACAGCGAAGCCCAACTTTGAGGAGGCAGGGAAGTCGCTGTTGTTTGTGAGATGCAGACAGCAGCTGCTGCAACTCCGACTATCCTCATCAATGGAAAGGTTCTGTATCTCCGGCCATTACTAAATCCCACCTCGTGGGCAACAGTAGCATCCACCTCTGTTCTGCATTAATTCAAGAGACCCTGGAAACAAGTGCAACCATGATTTGTCGGCCACCCTGATATCGCGAAGCTCCAGCTGAGGTTCCTGCGCTCCGCTTTTCCAGCTTCCATCACTTCTCCTGTCCACCCTCTTTTCTGGCCCGACCTAACGCCATTGGTCGAAGTTCATCACAGTGTACTCGGGTTCATAAAGATATCCCTTTGGCTCTAAGTGGAAGTCGATGTTTTCTTCGCCGCGTTCTCGTAGTCGTGACATCTTCCCAGTAGTAAACAACAATCGCTAATCAAACAGGTTTCTGATTAAGCTCGCATAATAGCCTCGCCTGCCTCGCCCGCCCAGCTAGAGCTAGGGCGGAGCGCAGACATGCATCTGGCTGTTGTCAGGTTAGTAGGCCCTAGCTGTCAGGGTCATGGTGTCGCGCCGCACTGATAATGTAACAGAGAGAGAAAATAGGACCAAGTGATAACGACGCGGTGACTTTTTTCCACTACAATGTTTTTGGATGCAAAATATCACTCTTTTGAACACATAATGTTTTGGGAAGAGTAAACGCTTTATTTCGCTGGGTTCCTAAAAAGCCTGCCGGATTACTTCTCGCTTGACCAAAAGTGGACGAGAACATTCTGCTCACAGGATGCTGCCAGGGGCCAAGCGTCAGTGTGATTGCATGACACTGGTGATGAAAGGGGATGCCATACCAGATTCATGTCAAAATCGAACTATCCCTTTAACGGGTTGAAATAAGAATCACTTTAATTCTACCATTGAGTTCCGTCCCAGTGTTCACGCAGGGATGAAGACGTCTCGTGTCTTCGCAGGCGTAGGAGCTAACAGAACTGGCAGCGCTTGTGAGGCAAGGAGCTTTCCGAACATGTACCGGCCAGCCTCTCTACACCCTCTCAAAACTCAAAGCTTCGCCCACTTGGCGTCCTCTTCCACATCATCTTCGTCCCCACTTTCCTCCCTCTAAATAAAAAATGCGTGGACGGAGGAGACTCATCCACGACCTCCGACACAAAACTCTCCTCCTCTTGCATGTTTCCTCTGTCCATAGGCGTTCCTTGACAGTGTCGCTTTCTAAGTCACCAATTTAGTGCTACTTGGTCCCAATGGAATTTCCAAGTAAGGGAACCTACCACCGCTAAGTTGTTAACTGGTTAGCAAGATTCTTCCGACACAAAGCGGCCACAACAATCCCGCCCTCTTGATAAACGACCAATCAAATTAACTTTATTCATTCCAGTGACGAGCTTCAGTTTGCTAGCTTGTCCAGAATACAAAGAGAAGTGTGCTTCCACGTCCCATTATAGCTTGCAACAAACAAACTGCAACTGCTAAACTCAAATTATTCACGGTTGCTGGCAAATCTTTTATAAATTTTCTCTTGCTTTTCAGAGCACAAAGTCATTATTGTGGGCCTGGACAATGCAGGCAAGACTACAATTCTCTACCAGTTGTAAGTATCCCTGCAAACTACAATTTGTTAATGTCTTTACATGTGCATTTTTTGTTTTTTTGTTTTTTTCTTTTTGTTTTGTTTTTTTTTAACCCTAAAAATATAAAGCTTATTTATTTAGTTTGACTAGTTGCTATACTATTTAGATAACTGTTTGTTCCTCTACAGCTCAATGAATGAGGTGGTCCACACTTCGCCTACTATTGGAAGCAATGTGGAGGAAATCGTTGTCAACAACACCCATTTTCTGATGTGGGACATCGGAGGCCAGGAATCCCTTAGATCATCCTGGAATACTTACTACACCAACACAGAGGTGATTATATTTGCAGCACTAGCTAATTGTAGCTCACTCTCGATGAAAATGTTCAACCCAAATTCAAAATTGGCTGATGTGAACATTTAAAGAGGGGATTCCTGGATTTGTTAAGAGTTTCAGCCACTCTTTTTCAATATCATTGTATTTAACTGACAGCGTATTCCTCTGGGAAAACTTTTTCTCTGCCTTAAATGCAAAATTGGATTCAGAAAAGTTATATTTGAATTTCGATAATGAGAAGAAGTAGGGAAACAATGAAATTAATCGTGATTAATCGATTATTGAAATGGTTGACTAATTTAGTAATCCATTAACTGCTAACTGGAGTATAGAGACTGTAAAACTTGCCTTTAGCTGACAGAGCGACCCACCTTGAGCAGCAGTTATATAATTTTAAACATTTTGCATGTATTTTGCAACAGTATGCTCTAACCAGAACTCCTCAAGTAGAGAAGTTTTAGTTTTACCAGGTTTAATTTCATATAAAAGTCTTCTTTAAGGAACCTTTTGCTATCCGATTATTAATTTATTCATCTAAAAAATAATCGATGGATCGATTAATTTGCAAAATAATCGCTAGTTGCAGCCCTAAGACGAAGTTTGCTGGTGTTTAAGGTTTGTATGAACTTTTTGTTTTTGACTCCAAGACATCTGTGATAGAGCTTCACATTCTTGTGTTGGTGTTAAATAAATCTGTTTTTTCAGTTTCCATGTAATCATTGCTAAACAAACATCTATCGTAAAATCCAGAATCAGAGCTGCTTTTATGAGGATCGCAGCAATGATGCTAGCAAAGGAAAAGCTGCAGTGGAAGCATACACCATCTTAAACTCTTTTCCAGAAAAGTCCATATATCACACAACCACCTGTTGCACAGGTATTAGGGCGGTCCTGACCTGTTTCCAGGCCTCTATGAGGGACTGAATCGTATCCATGGCTACTTCTTTGTTTTGCACAATTTGATACAGGCATGTCCAAATGCAGTCTTTGATAAGGAGCTGTGAATCTGCAGGTTTTGGATGCATTTGCTCCTGTTGATTCAAAAGTTGAATTACCTCCAAGGTATTATATCTTATATCTCTGCAGAGGCCTGCTAATAATCTATTTAAATCCTGGCAGTATTGATCTGGGACTCATGAATGCAAGACTGACTGATATGTGTTTGTATTTTTCCGTGCCTAGTGTCAGAGGTTAAATGATGTTAGAATGGCATGTACGGGGTTCCTACTCAGTCTTCAAAAGTAAAAAAAAAAAGTTCCTTGGAGAGATGAAGACAAGAAATATATATTTTTAAGAATTTGGGTCATTATCTACAACGAAAATATCTCAATTAATCGTTAGGTGTCATTTTTTATATGAAGGAAATGGTATACTTTTTACTTTTAGCTACTCTATCCTTTCTTTGCCTGTAACAATGGCAGCTATATATGCTGTGATCTATGGGTAAAAAGTAAGAAAAAAAAGAAAAAGAAAGTCCACCTGAAAACTTCATCAGTGTAGTCAGTTCATCCAGCCTTCAAATATTATTATATTTGTCGGAGCGACTCAGACCCCCGTACACTGGCAGTGCTCTGTCACTAGGAATCCAGTTCAACAGCAGCCTTTGGCCCAGTTGTCTCTTTGTGGTTTTTAGCGTACGTAATCCAAAAAGCAGGCAACAGAATCATAAAATCAAACATATTTTACTGGCAGGTACTCTAATAAAGGTTGAACGCTAGGTGTTCATAAACTGTTTCAGAGGAGTAATCATAGTGATTTGCATCAGCAGTGCTGTCTGTCTCCCTGCCAGCTCCCAGACCAGCTCTTCTTGATTGGTTGATGTGGCGCGTCGAGCAACAAACGTTCCAGCAGCTGCTGCTTCTGAAGCGCATTGCGCGCGTCAGATGCTCAGAAGCTCACAACGCTCTGCTTCAGCTGCTCAAACGCGCTGAAACAGACCTTTTGCTGCGCCAAGATACAGGTCATACCATTGACTTTGCATGTTAGCTAGCTGCCTCTGCTGCTCGCAGTTTGAACGTAGCATTAGCATTATTAGGCCACAGAACGATACAAAAATTTAAATCCACCTGAGGAGTACAACAATCAGTTTTAGGTCATCTTTTGAAGTGTTCAGTTTCTGTGGAAAAATAAAGACAATGCAGGCTTTTTTTTGTAGATAGAAGAGCTGTTAAGGCTGTCACTCAGTTTGTTGTAAGTGTATCCAGGTGTTTGTAGCTCTGTGCTGGTTCCAGCTGTCAGCTCTAGATGATAACGGGAGGATTAGAAACGAAGGTCAACAGGTATGTCTAGCATCAACTTTATTGGGGGTCGATACGCTCTAGATTTTATAGTGATAATGCTTCAAAGTTTTGTAGTAGTTAATAGAATAGAGCAGTGTCAGAACAACACACCGTATTCCATAAATATATCTAAATAATTGAGGTTGGGATTTCCATCACTTCCATGGCCTTAGGTTTATAAAGATCAAGGATCCAGGCTGGTGCTGTGCGAGGTTTTAAACTCTGCAACTAGTCAGTCTGTGAATTTTCCACCTTTACTTGTGAGTAGAAATGAACTGCTGTCATATTCTAACGGTGAAATGCTGAAGTAAAAAAGAAAAACTTGCTGAAATGTGGGCTAATCTTCAGCATAACCTCAGTAATCTTTGCTAAATTGTCATTCCCTTTAAGTGCACGTTCAAACTGTTTTTTTTTTGTTTTTTTTTTATTTAACCTAACTCAGTCAAACCATACTGACAGAGTTTAGAATATGATGACTACCGTAATTTTCGGACTATTAGCCGCACCTGAATGTAAGCCGCAGAAGCTAAATTGCATGATTTGTACATATACAAGCCGCACCGGACTGTAAGCCGCAGGTTTTTTATGTTTAACACAAACTGGCTTGCACTCGCAATGTCCGTCTTTCTCGCTGTCGTTCTGTCTCGTACCACTCGCGGTAGAAGTCTGCTTCTGCAGGACCTCCGCATTCCCGCGCGCGGCTACCGTACTTGTGTGTTGAAGCAAATGTGACGTCAACATGGTGGATGGTAAAATCCATAGATTTAGGTATTACCCTAGTTGCCGTTAGCTGTAAAAGTCCATAGATAAGCCGCATTGTTATATAAGCCGAAAAGTTGAAAATGGGGGAAAAGTTGCGGCTTATAGTCCGAAAATTACTGTACTTTTTTGCTTCTTTAATAGCTAAGATAAATCAGGGTATACTGTCAAAAAAGTCTGGGTTTTTTTATGTATCACTTTGGGAGTTTTTGTTTTTTTTTTAGATTGCAAAGTAGTGTTTAACATGCAGTTTTTAACAATATATTTTTGATGCATCTTAACATGCATAAAAGTAGAAATTTCGAGTGAACGGATGTACATAAAATGCACAGCTGCAGCTACTGGGGGATTCAGGACTTTTACTTAAAACTTAAAACATCTGATTAACAAACAGTGTTAGTTTCACTAAGAACTGATACTGAAGGTACAAAAGGTGTGATGGAAAGTTTCAGATTTGAAACTTTAAGCTGGTAAGCAGCCCATGGTTGGCAATGAATAACATTATTTGAAAAGTGGAAGTGATTTGGAGCAATAGCTTCTCAGCAGGAAGTGTTGAGCCACAAACTGATGGAGAGAAGGAAGCAGACGCTCAAATGTGTATTGAACCGAGCAGCTGCATCTGTGCCATACATGACCAATTCTAATGCATTCATTTCCTGGAGTGACAAGTCGGGTTTCTTCTTAATGCTGTCTGCCATCAGTGCTTGTCTGACTGAATCTGGACGAATGTAAAGGTTTTTCCTCTTAGTTTCCACTGAAAGAAACTCTGTTTGTTTATACTGAGTATTTTAAACAACTCCATGCTTCCAACTTTCTGGGAACAGTTTTTTTTTTTTTTCTTGTTTTTGTTTTTTTACAGTGTCCTGTCTGGCAATGTGGCACATAAGAATAACTTATCTTGATGCCAAAAAAGAGCCCAACAGATTTTGCTTTCAATAAATGGAGCAGTACAGCTATCGCCATATTGTTCAGCTTGATTTATGTATATAAATAGTTTTAATTATAATACATGCAGGGAGTATTACAGATTATATGGACACTGCAATGTAAGTAGAAATTGGGAAAGGAAAGGAAAAACAGGAAAGTGAGAAAAGATTAAAGAAAAAGGAGATAAAAGGGAGATAACGCATAAAACATCTCAGTCTGCTTCATCACCTGCAAAGAGATGTTAAAAAGAACAGCACAACCAACGGATATAGTATAAGAGATACAATAAAGTAACACCTTGATAATCGCTGAAGTATAAATGGTATTGTTTAATCTGACATCTATACTGTGGTAGCTGTAGATAAGAACATGGGCTTTCTCTATGGAAGTGAATCTCTAAGTACCTGGAGCCAAGCACCTGTAGTTGTTGTGAGAGTGAGCTTCTGCATGTAAGTTTATTTATGGGAACAGTTTAGAGATGTCCCCTTTCTCTTCTAGCTTGGATCACATTAGGGATGATTTAGAGCAGAGAATTAGAGCCAGGCCACCGACATAACTTTATTAATCTCATGTGCTTCTGGAAGAATGGTCAAAATTCCCACAAACAGACTTATAGATATGAGTTCACATGTGAGTCAAGTCAAGTGAGTGAATACTTATGGCAATATAGTATAAAACTTTTTGATAAAAAAAAAAAATGGAGACAATCAGATTATGTTTGCATCTTTATCTGGGTTTCTTTAATCGGCAATAAAAAAAAGTGAAAATGCATGTGAGAAATCATCTTATTATTGGAAGGAAGGTGTCTGTGTGGGTTTTTCACACTAACTTCTACATAACTGTCAATGTCTGTGGATAATAAGTGCGACTCTGATTCCGTGGTGCAGTGTCTGTGTGTTATTAATGGACCGTTTTTCTCTCCTTGTTTTTTGTCTAGTTTGTAATCGTGGTGGTTGACAGCACAGACAGAGAGAGGATCTCTGTGACCAAAGAGGAGCTCTACAGAATGCTAGCACATGAAGTAAGAGATTTGGTTACAAGTTTATTTGTAATTCATTAAAAGCAGATTATTAGTATTTGTTTCCACTAATGTCCTGATCGCAATAGCTTTTCAATCTGCTGGTTTTTATGAGAACTTTGCATTGTTCATTCAGTATGTTCTTCTATTGACCTTTTCGTTGTTTGCTTTTGCCACATGACGCATACTCTGTGCCTGAATAACTATTCATATATGTATTCATAATCTCCTTCTAGTTTTATTGATGCATTTCAAGGATTTCCAGTTTTCCTTTAACAATAACTCCACCTTCAAGAGGTGATTCATGATTTTGCACATCTTGTAATAAAGGGTTGCTCTTTAGTTAAATTTAAACTCTGACTTAATTATTTCCTAACTGACTTCCTTGGGGAACTTAAGTTTTTCTGTTTGAAAGCTTGAAGAAACTTTCTTTCGCCACATTTTTGGTCTTCCTCTAATGACTGAATGAAAGTTAAAAGTAAAGTAAAAGTGCTGATCCCCTCACAGTTAAAAAAATACAGTGGAATAGGAACTTTAGATGCTAAAAATGTTAAAGTAAAAATAAGAATAAATAATGTAATGATTGTCCTTAAGCCCTGCAGCTTTTAGAATTGATCCTTCCTCTTAATCAAGAGCGGTATTTCAAAAATTTCCTCAGAATTGGACGGCAAGTTCTCACTTAATGCAGATGTCAATGCGCAGATACTTGGTTTCACCAAAAGGACACTTTGCTTCATTGAAAAACTGGCGAAACGTGAACGGCGTTGGTAGAAAGCCACCAGGAGACCAAAAATGCCTTTGAAAAATAAAAAGCAAAGGCTGTTTCCATCAATTAAACCATGAAAAGAGGATGAGAGGTCATTTCCGATAGTGTAAAATGTCACCTTTTTTTATCATACACATTATTTCCAGAAATCTATGCAAATAAAATGTGATATTTAACCAGTGTCAATTTAAAAAACATTTTAAAAAGCTGTTTTTGTAAAAGATTTTAGTGAAAACTTAGTCAAACCTTTATCATTTAAGTCTAGTTCAGTCTGTTGTTCAGTCTTAGTTTAATTCCCATGAATTGCTTTCATTAAGATGTATTTAGATTTTAGTTGACAAGGATCTCGCTTGGGATCAAAGGATGAAATACTGCAATCACAGAAATTAGAGCTTTTTTTTGAAACCTTACTTTGCGACAGTAGAACTAAGTACTAAGAACTAAGTAGAAAAATCTAATTTCAAATGTTCCCTCTGATGACACTGCCTTTACTTTAATATAGCAACAAAAAAATTCAGGTTCCTGAAATCTGGGCCAAATTTTCATGTTCAAATAACTATTCATGTTGCTACCATGGAGTATTAGGGCCGGGCTACAGATTTTTTTTTTTCCATTTAGAGAATAACGTTGTAACATTACGATAATAAAGTTTTTGCGATTTAAAAAAGAAATATATTGCAATAAATGAAATCTTTTATTTTGACAGGACCTACGAAAAGCAGGACTGTTGATATTTGCAAACAAGCAAGATGTGAAAGGCTGCATGACAGTGGCTGAGATCTCCCAGAGCCTCCAGCTTACCTCCGTCAAAGATCACCAGTGGCACATCCAGGCCTGTTGCGCTCTCACAGGGGAGGGGTGAGAATAACCTTCACTGAACTCTGATAGTTTTACCTGAAGCGAATATAAATGAACATACCTTTACTCTGCTCATCCTATTCTTGTTCTCTTTCTCTCCACATGGTACTTCCAGGTTGTGTCAAGGTCTTGAGTGGATGATGTCCCGGCTCCGTGTGAGATGATGACCTTCTTGACTGTTTTAGAGTGCCTGTTCTCCCTTTTTTTTTTCTGCCTCCCGACAAAAGGAAAGGATGAGGTTTGTTATTGGACGGCCTTCTCCTCTACATATTTTCCTTTGAAGCTGACATGGACAGACTGTTGGAAGGATCTTGAATTTTCCTGTAATAATTTATTAGACTAAAGACATTTAACACAGATCGGGAAAAGACTTGTTTCAGAGAGACAATGTTCACAGAGATGCAGAACATTTGCACGGTTTTCCTTTTCAGAAGACACAAGTCGGCAGAAGTCTCCGGCTTGGAACTGTACGTGGATCAATCCTCCAGCCGTGCGTGCGTCTCGCCCATGGTGGCCTTGCAGTATTTCCAAACTGGCTGTGGTGGTTTTTCATTGCCTCTCTGTGTGTACAGTCCAGTATTCTCCTATAACTCGGTGCCTGCAGCAGAACATTCATGGTGACTGAAAAATGCTTGATTGAGGGTAAAACACAACATGCCCTCAATCGAGTCCTATGGAAATGCCCAGGTAAATAAAGAGCATTCCGTTTGAACGCGCCTTTTTTTACTCGTATTTGCATTAAAGCGTATGATCTTTATAGCCGTTTTTGCTCGTATGATTTAAGTTTACTTCTTTGTTTTAGTCCTTTGGGGTAGAATACCACTTCAGGTGCCTTTTGGCGGCAGATTATATTTCAGACCGTTATCATCATCAAATGCCGTTGGTCTGGTCGCTGAATCCTGTTTTTGTTGGTTTCAGGCACCATCAGTGGAATTTCTAGGGATGCACAGCAATTTCCCGCCAAAGCCTCTCACCTCTTCCTGTTCCTCTTGGAGAACTAAATATACCCCAAGCATGATGCTGCTATACATTGAAGAGTAACAGATTCTGTTAATGGAGTTGGCAAAGACATAGCAGGACGCTTAGGTTGTCCATTGTAGTTGTTCCTCGGTTTTTAAAAATGGTGCGCCCCGGCACCGAATCAAGAAGAACAACCACACAGGCAGCCGGAAAGAAATATCAAGGAGACGGATTTGACCGTGGCAGAGGCTATGCGTCAGAAGCATAAATTGGCTTTGACTCTTTTCGTGGAGCAGATACAGAATTGGAGCAGAGAGAGTCTTTGCATGAGATAGCAGGACTGAGGAAGATAAGTAAGCTCAGTTTAGAGCTCTATGGTGCTTTCTGCCCGGCAAGCTGCCCTGTGGTCCATTTCACAAACTCAAATCCTCATCTCTGAATTGATCAAGCCTAAAGATGGAGACTAGGTTTCAGTTACAGTTAGTTTAATCAACTCTGAGCAGGCGTGGTCCGCCACTTGAGCCGAACAACCGCAACGGCATGAAAGCCTTATTAGTGAGCGCGGTGCCACCCCTCAATCTACCAGCCACCATAACAAGGTGAAGTGCTATTTCCTATCCTTAATTGAAATAAAGATGGAATGCAAAATGAAAAGAAATTGGGAGAAAGGAGCGCACATTTCCACAGAACAGAGGCCAGGAAGGAGGAGGGAGATGAATTGGTGAAGATTGCTGCTCGAGGAAAACAAAATGAGTAATTAGTCAGTCCAGTTTATATCGAAATAAAGAGCACGCGGTTGGCGTTTCGTCTCGAGTAGTCTTTCAGATTGTGTCAGTAGGTTTATTGCTGTCATTTGGCAGAGGAATTCGCACGGGCGTAATTTTTCTCTAGCGGAATTTAATTTGGCGGCATTAGTAGCGATTCGCTCCATCCTTATCGTAGTGGTTGCCATTATGCGGCCCTCAGGGAGCTGTGGGGTTATGGGTCTTTGCTCAGGAACATAGGTTGGAAATCTGTGGGACTGAAGCTTGAACTCAGAACGTCAATGCATTCCAAAGCGCAATGCCCTAAATCCACTAGGGGCCACTTATCCCCAGTTTGTTGTTGTTTTTTTAAGGCTGCCAGCTAATGTGGGTGGAAGCCAGGTGGAGTGAGCAGTTCATTGGGGTTAGGGGTTCTGGCTGAAGGACCCTGAGTGCTTAGAATCTGTGGGGCTCCAACTCAGAACAATCAAAGCTTTAGTGCACAGAGACCACTTCAGGGCCAACACCTCCCCTCTTCATGTACAGTAAATATAACAAAAAAAAAAAATGATCCACATCTCGCTCATGCTCTGTCAACTGAGTTGGAGAATCCTCTCCCTATAAATATTTATCTGTGAAAAAGTGTGATTTATTCTTTTATAAAATCCTCATCAGACGGACGTGCAATGTTTGTTTTTAAAACCTAATCTTTCACGGGCTTAGTGAATGATATATATTTTTTTTAAATACAAAAGCGACAGTGGCGTTGGATGGAGGAGTTTGCCCTGTAATCGAAGGGGTTGACGGTTCAAGCCCCTGACTCCGACTTTCATTGTCGTTGTGTCCTTGGGCAAGACACTTCACCTGCATTGTCTACTGATGGTGGTCAGAGGCCCCGTGGCGCCAGTGTACGGCAGCCTCGCTTCTGTCAGTGAGCTTCCCAGGGCAGCTGTGGCTAAGCAATGTAGTTTGCCACCATCAGTGTGTGAGTGTGTGTGTGAATGGGTGAATGAATGTAGTGTAAAGCCGCTTGGTCAAGTCTCCTAACTTGGAATAAAAGGCGCCATATAAGTACATGCCATTTACCATTTACCATTTACAAAAAACTGACACTGGTGGAATAACAACGTGATTGGCTGTAAGCAGAGCGGCAACAGAGGACAACTCTTGAAGTTTACTGAAGAAAACCTGTCACCAGGTTTTTAGCTCTGGGAGAATGTTACTATGGTGACTGAAACAGAGTTTGAGGAAACTCTTTGTGAACTGGAAAAGTCAGAGTTTCCCCTGTTTTCAAATTTAGACAATGTAGAGTTTTTGGTAAACCTGCTTCCGTTCATGAAAGACCCTGTTTTTTAACAACATGACAATGTGTTCACTGAACTCAAACGGCCCCCACAATCACCATATCTCACCTAAGAGATGAGCTGGGGCTGGAGATTTGCATCATGGATGTGCGGTGTCGTTGGAAACCGTATTCAATTATGCATCCAGTTAAAAAAAGGATATCGATGGTAATTATCTCTAAAGTCAGAACAAATCGAATGACACAGCTAGATGTTCTGCCCTGTTCTCATCTAGACAAGGTTTCTCTCACTGAAAAAAAGCTGTGAAAATCCCCCCTCTCACCCAGACACTGTATAGCTTTGCAGGTGTGAGGCCTGAGTGAAAACTTCTAGAAAGTAAGTAAAATATTATGAATATTGATTTTTCCGACTTTTTCCAACAGCAAGCAACATCATCTGCAGCATCTGTGTGACATATACATATGTCAATATGGACCAAACTCCCAGAGGAATATTTCCAGTACCTTGTTGAATCTTTGCAAAAAAGGATTGAGGCTAACGGTGATCCAACCCAGTACCAGCAATGTGTATTAAATGTGTGCACTATAATTAGCCTAGTGGATATTTTGGCTATATTATTTCTTGCAAACTGAGCTCTAGGTGATGTGTATGTAATGAATTTGTTGTGACAGCCTCTTTCAACAGAGAAAATAGTCAAAAAAAGATTTATCTGGCTCTAAAAAGTCACAAACTTGACCAAGTTTCTCATAAACAGCAAAGCATTCTTAAAACTTGCAGAGATATTGGAGAGCGGCCATCAAGGGTTTGGTTTCAAACGGTCAACAGACACAGAAGAAAGATGCTGAGGAATAGAGATGCAAACTAACTACCATAGGGTTAATTGAGAGGAGTTAAATCTGAACCTCCCCAGGAACCATTTGTCCTTTTCTGCAGCGTACCTTCAAGAGCCTAGTGCTCAGAGGGATGGTCAAGGCAAGGAATGCTGAAGCTCAACAACCTCTGAACACGTAAGGTAAGATATCCCCTTAAAATACAGAGACTTCACCAAGAGGATCTGAATACAAGTTTGAAAGGTTTTATGGAAAAATCAGGGACTGTTCAATAGATGGGGATGGATCAATAACTGGTAGAGTTGTGGTTCTGGGATGGGCTAGTGAAGCTGAGCTAGAGGGGGTGGCTGGATGAGGATGTATATAAGGGTTGAGGTGTCCAATGGTTGGCTCAGATTGATTCCTAAAACTTCTGCTGTACAAAAAACTAACAACCATATGTGGAGTGTGTTGAAAAAATTATCACTCCAGGTCATGGACGTAATCTTGGTTGGGGGTGGGGGTAAGGTTCCTGCACTTTTTCAAACTTCCTTTTTGTTCCCCTAACTTTTTGCTGTCTAAAAACAATGACAGACATTTGTTGAGCACTAGGACCAAGCGGAAAAATGCAGCTCAAGCTGAAGCCTTCTTCCCTGAGTTTAGACCACCATTAAAGCTCCTGATTGGCCCTCTATCTTTTCTTGTGTGATTGACTGTCCCTCCTGAGAAGCTCACTTTACAAACATCTGATCCGCCACTGGATCGGGTCTGTGATTGGATGATCACACACGCTGAGGTTCATTACATTAAAATACACCTGCGTCCCCCCCACTTCTGAAATCAAAAGTTTGTCCAGGCTCCAGTCTTGTTCAAGGTTAAATAAAACGTATGTGGAAAAGGACTTCTTAGTGTACCTGTGATACTTGATCAGTTTATGTTCCAAAGGGTCAAGAATGAAACAAATGAAACCTTTTATTTGACCAGCTTAGTTATTTTAATCAATTTCTTTTTCAGGAGAGACATGGGGAAAAACAAAAGCAAAGTGCATTTCTCTATTAACTGAAATACAATGGCAGTTTATAAACACTATCTTAAAACTTTCCAAACCACAGAAACAGTCACCAATAAAATAAACCATATTTCATTGCTGTCTCATGTGCAGATCTAAATCTTATATGAAACATTTTAGGCCAGTAGATGAAAAGAAGGAGTAAGAGAGCTATGGAGTCAGAAAAGGGTCAAAATATTTGTAAACATTTAAATCTTAGTTGAAACTGAAAAAATAAACAGTAAAAAATAAAAAATAGATGTTGATATTTAATGTCAAAATTTTACCTTATAATCTGAGAAACTAAAAAGCAAACATAAAATAATAAGAATTCTATCTAAAATCTTCCCCTCAGCGTGACAAACTCATACACTAATTACACTTTAGTTCAGTTTTATATTTTCAGATTCAAAGAGTTTCTTTTTTGGTTTCAAATAAATTTTTCAGTTTCAGGATTTTTTTTTTAAATCCATGGGTTAAGAATCTGAAAATATAAAATTTAAAACTGCAATAAAGAAAAGAAATAAAAAGAGGAAAAAGTGTAATTAAAATTCTAAACTGACTTTAGATTCTAATCTCATTATCTTATGTTTGCTTTTTTAGTTTCTCACATTATAAGGTAACATTTTTCTATTTTTTCTGTTTCAAGTTTTATCTTTTCAGTTTCAACTAAAATTTATAAGTTTACAAACATTTTGACTCCTTTCTGACTCCATAGAAAGGACTCTGGAAGTTTGTCCTTATCTGGAAAATTACTGGATTTCAAAACAAAAAACAATCCCAGTTCAAAAATGTCAACCAACAGATTTAATTTGAGACTCCTTACCTCAGTGGGATGTTGTTTTGTTCATGTTGATGGTCTAAGATTGGCTGTTGGCAGCATCCCTGTTGTGGCTTTCTGTGCTGCAGCTGTTTTGTTCTGGTATTACTGGTCATCAGTCATTTTTTCCAGTGACAAAGCATCATGTTTTCCTTTGTGGTTTTTATTTAACTGCAGCTGTCAATGACTGATTATGATACTTTTTAACATTTAAATCTTGGATACTGCTTATGTAAATGAAAAACATGAAAATTTTGTTTACACAATAAAGGAAAAACTGGTTTAAATTTACTGAAATGACAACTATTAAATAGATTTTAATAGCTTAAAACTAGAAGTAAAATGTATTAGCTCGATCTTTTGTGTCCTCATAGAAAAACTGCTAATCTGTTGTGTTCAGGAAAGCTGTTTAGCAGCTGAGGACCATAAAACGAAATGGATTTCTCATTGTAGGTTTCAGTTTTACCTTTTAGAAACAACTGATGCTCCATTCCAGTGGAATAAAAGTAAAATGAACTTAAATCTGTTAAAAACAGACTTTAAAGTAACTGATTTATGTCTTCTTTCTGGAGGCTATCCATCTATTTGTTATCTATGTCTGGCAGAAAGGTCAGAGGTAGCAGCGCTGTGAGATAACCCCCTCAACAAAAACCCTATGAGTTACTGCAACATTTAATTTCCCTTTAAGATTAGTAAAGTAGTTTTGAATTGAAAACTGATCAAAATAACGCATCACTTTAAAAACACCAGCTTAGATTTCAGTACGGTAATTCTCTTTGGGAGGTGACCTTGATTTAAAGGGCAATAAAATCCAGGCTGTGAAAGATGCATGTAAAAATAATCATGTTTCACAATCAATGAAAATAAAACATTTGCAGCTATTTGTTTTACACAGCAAGCTAGTTTATAAATTATGAGGAAACATTGTGCTGTGGAAGACAAGGTGTGGATCTTTTTAAAAAAATCCATATTTTCCCAATAAAGTAATCACTCAGGCCTTATTAGTCCTGATTGTATTGAAGTAAATTTCCCCCCATCAGCAACTCGATGTCTTATGTATTATCAAAAATTGCCTCAGTTGGTTTTGTGTCAGCATCAGCGAAATAGATCTGTCTTTTTCATCAGCTTGGCTATTAAATAGCCAAGCTGATGTCCAAAATCATGTTTCCTGATGGCATCCCATTGGTAGAATCAATAGTTTTATTATTAGAGCAGAATTAGATTAGATTGACATCAAGAATACTCATTTAGAACACACTCTGAAACACTCAGACAAAAAAACATCCTTACAGGACAAGAGAAGAAACACTAAATATTGATGATTAAACACCCTTTGAAGAAAAAGACAGTTGCTGAAAACTTGTGCAGCTTAAATTAAATCCAGTTTAAGTCTTCTCCTTTTCTCATACCTCATTGTCACACTGAGGAACAGGATGCTTTTAGTTTTGTTCAGTGAGCATCTGAGTAAAGAAACCAGTCAGTTCAGCCTCGTTAGAAAGAAGAAACAAGGCGGGAGGTGTTTTCAGTCCATGCTGTTCAGAGGAGCATGTTTAGTCCACTATGAACTGGTGTACCCTGTTCAGGAAGGACAACTGTGCCAGATGAGCCCTCCTCATCTTTGTTGAATATGAGTCCTCCACTAGACAATGCAGGTGAAGTGTCTTGCCCAAGTACACAACGACACTGAGTCAGAGTCGGGCTTGAACCGTCAACCCTTCGATGTCAGTGCAAACTCCTACATCCAACGC
Organism: Cyprinodon brontotheroides; assembly: GCA_018398635.1. Classification (NCBI taxonomy): domain Eukaryota; kingdom Metazoa; phylum Chordata; class Actinopteri; order Cyprinodontiformes; family Cyprinodontidae; genus Cyprinodon; species Cyprinodon brontotheroides. The sequence continues at coordinate 9,555,269 of JAGKQL010000049.1, read as the reverse complement.
CACTGTCACCCCAATGTCTACCATGCTGATAGACAGGTTAAAACATTTACATTTTTCAAATTATCCATCAATGCTTCAGCTCTGGAAGAATAAAACTGTGGATGATGGTCAGAGGGCCCGGTGGCTGCCAAGTGTACTGCAGCCCCGCTTCTGTCAGTGGGAGCCCCAGGGCAGCTGTGGCTACAATGTAGCTTGCCACCGAGAGTGTGTGTGTGAATTAATGTAGTGTAAAGTGCTTTGGTCAAGTCTCCTAACTTGAATAAAGGTGCTATATAAGTACATGCCATTTACCATGGTGTGGACAGCGATTTAAAATACTGAACATGGGTCTGGTAATATAAATGCTGGCAGATTATTCCTATTATGTTTCAGGTCTTTTTCAGTTTTTTTATTAGTTCACTTTCTGTGCTGTGATTGGAACTAAAATAGAACATATTGTTTTTCATTTTGAGCAGATTTGCAGAAAATCCATAAATATGGCGGCATTAAGGGTAAACAAGGTGAAACAAAAATAAAATCCCACTGCAAAAGTGATTTGAAAAAGAAAATGTAAATAGATTATGGAATTACATTTTTAAATGTGTTATGAGGAAAGGTGCATATGTTTGGATTAATGGGTGAAGAAGAGACTGGGTGCTTGGGGCTGGATTAATCTCATCACCCAGGCTGAAGTCACCGAGGTGGTCAAAACACTCCACGGTGGTGCGGCCTCGGGGTGGACGAGATCCGTCTCCTGAGTATCTTAAAGCTCTGGATGTTGTTGGCCTGTGTCATGGTTGACACGCCTATTCAGCATCGCTCGGAGGTCGGGAACAGTCCCCCTGGATTGTGCAGATTGTGGTGGTTCCCTCCATAAGAAGGGGGGACCGGAGGGTGTGTTCCAACCACAGAATCATCATTCTCAGCCTCCCCCCGAAAGGCCTATGCCAGGGTGCTGGAGAGGAGAGTCCCGCTGATTGTCGAACCTCGGCTGCAGGAGGAGCAGTGTGGTTTTCGGCCTGGCCGTGGGACAGTGGACCAGCTCTACACTCTCTGCAGGGTGCTTGAGGGTTCTGGGAGTTTGCCCAACCAGTCCACATGTGTTTTGTGGACTTGGAGAAGGCATTCGAACATGTCCCTCGTGCTGCCCTGTGGGGGTGCTCCAGGAGTATGGGAGTCGGGGGGCTTTATTAGGGGCCATCCGTTCTCTGTACAAGCGGAGCAGGAGTCTGGTCTCGGATACGTATTTAAGTCGGACCTGTTCCTCAGTGCATGTTGGACTCCCACAGGGCTGCCCTCTGTCACCGTCCTGTTCATAACTTTTATGGACAGGATTTCTAGGCGCCGCCAAGGACCGGAGGGGGTCTGGCGTCGGGACCAGCGAGATTCCGCCCCCGCTTTTTGCGGATGATGTAGTTCTGCTGGCTCTCCTGCCAAGAGCACTCCACAGCGCAAGGCCATGGCTCGTCAGTCGAGTGTGAAGTGGCCAGGATGAGAATCAGCTCTTCCAAATGTGAGGCCCATGGTTCTCGACCGAAAAAAGGTGGCTTGTCCCCTCTTCAGGTTGGAGGAGAGTCCCTGCCTCAAGTGGGGGAGTTCAAGTATCTTGGGGTCCTGTTCACGAAAGTGAGGGAAGAATGGAGCTGGAGATCGATAGATCTGATCTGCGCGGCTGCTGGCCAATGCGGACGCTGCAACCGTCTTCGTCAGTGGGTGAAGAGAGAGAGCTGAGCAAAAAGGCAAAGCTCACCCTATCACCGGTCGGTCTACGTTCCTGCACTCCTCACCTATGGTCACCGCGAAATTTGGATCATGACCCAAAGAACGAGATCCCGGATACAAGCCGCTGAAATGAGCTTCCTCCTCCGCAGGGGTGGCTGGGCTCTCCCTTAGAGATAGGGTGAGGAGCTCGGTCATTCGGGAGAGGCCCAGTGTAGAGCAGAGTTCTCCACATCGAAAAGGAGTCAGCGTTGAGGTGGCTCGGACATCTTCTTCGATGCCCCTGACGCCTCCTCAGTGAGGTGTTCCAGGCACGGCCCCACTGGGAGGAGGCCCAGGGGACGACCCATGACACGCTGGAGAGACTACGCCTCTCGGCTTTCGGCCTGGGGAGCGCCTAGGGCTTCCCCCCAACAGAGCTGGAGGAGGTGTACTGGGGAGAGGAAGTCTGGGAGTCTCTCTGCTAAGACTGCTCGCGACCCGGTTCCGATAAAGCGGGAGACGACGAAAACGAAGTACGAGAATTCTCAACTTTGATTTCTAAACGTATGAATTAAAAGTGAAATGGTTGTTTATCTACTTCAGTGACTTTCTTGGTTCTCCATAGGTGCTGACTCCTGGTCTGCACAATTAGAAAGTAATTATATAAAAATAAAAAAAATAGAAAACAAAAATAAAACCTGTTAATAATGAGGTTTGTGAAAAGCAAAGCAAACACCAGCAATCAATAATTTTTTTTTCACTTTTACACAACTCATTACAGTTGTATACTGTAACACATACAAATAGAAAAGACACTTCACCTTTAAATATTTTTATTTATTTGCAAATGAGATGAGAGCTGCTGGGTCGGTTGGACTGTAATGAAGCAGCAGTCCACTTGAGGTGCATGACATCTTTCAAAACTGGGAAAGAGAGACTGTCAGCTGCTGCTGTCCATCTCTCTTGCTCCTGGGACAAAGAGTAAGAGTATAGATGTTCCAGAAATAAGACGCACATAATTTTTAAATATGTAAGAAAGTGCTTCAGAAGTAAAATTCTCTAACTTTAGAGTAGAAATTGTCTGTTTATTTTATGTTTTCCTTTTTCTCTTTTACTTCCATTTCCATATATGTAAAGATGTCCCTCGTTTTCCTTGAATAAGTCCAAAGTTACCAAATTTCTATAACCCCACATAAAAGTTTACTAAATACCTACCTGTGGTAGAAAAACTCATTCCCTTGTTAAAAAAACTAAAAAAAAGCCTAATTGAGATTATGATTATTATTTTATTTTATCTCCATGCTAATGCTATAATAATGTCAGAAAATAAACATTCTATATTATAAGTAATAAAAATAAAATGTAGTTTTTGACAGAGCATTAATGATGATTGTGAACGTTTTATTTTCCTCTCACCAATAGTGCTGCTATGAAGAATATATTAATTTAATTAGTATTTTACAATATGATATCCAATAAAAAAAACTGCCTGCTAAACAAGCATCTCTTTTAAATTTTAACAGTTTTTTTGTATTTTTATTCTTTCCTTATATCCTCAAATATTAATCATAAAAGTAAATAGCTAAATTTGATACATGCTCCACGAATGTCACCCTCCTCATTTATTGGCATCAATAGGAAACATGTATAAATAGTTATTGAGACTCTGGCCTTAACACGTTTGGCTGCAGAAAGTCCTGCAGATTTACTTTCACTTCTACCATTTTCCTCATTGTTCACTTTAATAAGTTGCCATTCAACCTTACCTATGTACCTGCAGATTTAAACCCCACAACAGTTGATCTGGCTACAGATATGACCATAATCATTCCTTTATTTTTTTTATTTTATTTCAGAATCTATTTGCAGTTTGGTGTATTTGAACTGTGCAAACCAGAACAACCAAAGACGACCACCAAGATCCAGTAAGATCAACAAAAACCCACAGAAAACCTCAAACCAAAACACTTCAACAACACTAACCAACTTTTCTTATAGTGGAATTTTAAGTGACGCACCAACACAAAATATGGCACATTAAAGGGAAATTATGAATGGTTTTCTAAAAAAAATTCAGATTGAAGACTGCAAAACATTTCATTGTTGGTAAGTAAATATTTCTTAAATTAAGAGCATTTTTCCTTGAATTGAGCAGGTAAATGAGACACTTGACCAATATTTACCAATAAAATAAGAAAAACCAACTGCAATCTTTTATTTCAAGTGCATAATAGCAAATTATTTTGAGTGTAAAAATATTAATTCTATTTGTAATTCAACTTATTTACCCACTCAAAGCTTTCAGCCATGGCGTCCTGCACCAGCATTAGGGGGTCGATTCGTTCATGTGTCAGGGCGCGCGCACGGGGGGAGGGACAAGTAGACGGCCATGATTGACATGTCATGGAACCCATCGTGTACAACTGACCGTCTTTTGTGATTGGTTGGGGTTATTCATAGATTTCTCACTGTAGCAGGGACCATTTATTTTAGTTTCACTTCCATACCTTCTATTTCACTGCCTACTAAGCGGCTGTGGGGAGATCTGTAATTACATACACTTTTATTTGAAGAATTTCTTACTCATTTTAAGATTGTTTTTGCAGTGAACTGCTTACCTTTAGAGACCCCTTGATTTGTAAACCAAACCCACCTCTTATTTAATCTACGTATAAATCCAGGTGTTCTGTAAAGGGCTCAGTGGTGTGTAAGGAAACATTAAACAGCATCCTGAAGACCAAGGAATACAGCAGGTAGGGCAGAGGATATGTTATGGCTCTCTAGCCCAGGGTCGGGTTTTGGGAAATCTAACGGAGTACAGTACAGTTCAATCCATCACTGAGAAACCACTGCAAAAACAGTCTATCAATAAGTCAGCATTTCTTAAATTAAGTGTATTTATCCTTAATTTAAGTAGGTAAACATGATGATTTCCCAATGGAATTTAATTTTTCACTATTCAAATAAGATAATAAGACTTTCAGTTTAGGTCTGTGAATGCAAAACTGACAAACTGAACAAAAAGATAATCAGAAACAGCATATAGGCCTGTAGTAGCTCTGGAGCTGCATGAATCCACTGAAAAAGTCCAGCCTTTGTGGAGGACTGACAGCAGGAAAGCTATTTTTGAGACAAAGCAGTTGTTACACTGGAAAAACGATCTAAAAATAAGTAAAAATGTAGGTAAATGAGATAATTTGCCAATGAAATAAGTATTTTGTCTCTTATATTAGGATAATTAGATAATATGCACTTTCAATAAAACAATGCAATTGTGTTTTCTTACTTTAAATGTAAATTGTATTGTTCCATGGGCAAAATGTCTCTTTTACCTCCTCAATCCAAGCGCAAATGAATAAATGACTTATCTAGATTTAGATTTTTTCCAGTATAACAGTTTCCCACAATCCAAGTGTGAGCTAACCTGAAAAGGTAGGTGCTGTAATCAGAAAAGTTAGGACAGAAAATGTCCAACTTGTAGATTTCTTGGGGTGGTGTAGAACTAACCTCACTGATACAACCTTTCAAAACACATAACAGGGTGGTGGCAGCATCATGCACTGGGAATGTTTTTTTCTGTGAAGGTTTACCTTCCAGTAAGACAGTGACCATAATAGAGCAAGAGTAACACTACTCATTAGACTGGCCTAGTCAAAGTCCAGATCCAGTTTGAGCACCTTTTAAAAGACTAGAATTGATGTTCAATGATGTTTCCTGTCTTTTTAGGAGTGTAATTTTTAACCACTGGGAAAATTATGAATCCTTTCCTTCCGCTTCACCCACTTTGCATCAATACATAAAAGGTAGCAAAAAAAAAAAAGAATGCTTCGGTACTTCTGCAAGGCACTTTATTTGTGCAGCAGATATTTTTTTTTACATTTAACTTAAAAAAAATGTATAACAACATTTTACAACCCAAAAAAGCGTGCAAAGCTCTGACCTTGTTGACCTGATTATCGACAGGATGCAGCCAGCTGATGGGCGACCTCATCAGAACACAGCTATGCCGGCTCTGATGTTAACCTTCCCCACTCAGAGATACACATTTAGTTTTAGTTAAAAAAAAATAACAAACAAAAAAAAACAAAGATGTTAGATGTTTAAATTGGCCTAGTTTGCATGACCCACCAGGTCACAGAGCTTTACTGTTGTGTTTTTGGGACTTGACAGCTAATGCTCCTCTGGCCTCCTCATAACTGTACCACTGATGCGTTATTCTCGACAGGTGCTCCTTTCTGAAATGATCACTTCGGTATATTTAGATTTTGAAACCTGAGAGTTCAGGCCTCTGATTGGTTGTGTAAGCCACATGATAACCTGGCTAGAAAGTGCAGCTGTGTGCTGTCGCCCAGCGTTTCTCTGGAGGGAGGCTGGGAAGGCTTTGGCGGCTTGGGAGACCATTAAACATAACCTAACTGGTAAGCAAAGGAAAGGATAAATCTACCAAAAAAAAAAAAACGTTTTTATACCACCTGCATGGCTTTCCATCTGCTCGGACATCCACTTTTTTTTACTGGTTTTTTGGATCTGGAAGGAGCCGGCTATGGATTAAGAAGCAAGAAAACTTTCTTACATTTTTAAGGAATAACTTAACAAGCAAGAACTTAAGGACTAAAGGAACATCAGACCCAGCTTTGGATTTACCTGAAATCACTTTGTGATCACCGCTATGATCTCTTTTAAAAAATTGATGTCTATTTTCTCCTTTTGTGTCAGCAATCTTTCAAATGTTCTTAGTTTTACACATACAATTTAAGTTAATTTTAAGATATAGCAATCAGATGCTAAAAAAGGTAGTTAATATGCCACCCTATATATAACCTGCAGCCTCAGAAGGCATTGCATGTCCGTTTGCTAAACTCAGTCAGCCAATCAGGTCCTGGCATTGGCTTACATGTCAAATAGCAGAAAGCCCTGTTGGGGCAGCTGTCGCTAACCTTCAGGAGGCACCATTCGCTCAGCTGTGTTGTGGCATTTAAAAGGGGGGGGGGGTCTTACAAACCTCAGTATTGCAGATTTAACTCCTCAAACTGCTTTTTTTTTATATGTATGCATTGATAAACACATCTGACTGAGACGTTTCACACGTTTTGTTATTTTATTCAGGTGTGTGGCAAATCACAGAGTTGGAATCAGACTGAGGCGCAAGTGGCAAGTGAAGCTTCCTTACTATCAGGACATACAGTAGAAATGTATCACCGCTGTTTCTCCATATACTACCAAAACTAAGCTGAGAGAAGGATGTTTAAGCAGTCAATGATAATTAAAACTGTTTTTTTTTTTAAAGGTTTTTAAAAGGAGACAAAGAACATGTATGTTTTAGAGTAATTGATGCTTCTGTTGTTGCTAATGGCTGAAAATGTAATCTCTGTTTCGTTCAGAGCTTTTAAATTTTGCCAAAATGGCAGACACTGGAGATGACTATGAGGAATTCGAGGAGGAGGAAGAGGAGGAGTTTATGGAGCAGGTAAGTGTATTTCTTATTTCATGACTCGTCTTTTCCAGTTTTTATTGTCATCAGAATAGGGAAAATTTGCAGGATTAACTTGTTTATAGTTTGAGATGCTAAAGGAAATCTTTGGGGTCGCAGTTCCTTTTTTTTAATAGAAGTTTTGGAGCAAAACCATACGTGTAAAGGGTTTAAAGTTTAGGTGTTTTCGATGTTTTCTAGCGTCATATTTGGAAAATATATATTTAAAATATAATTTAGAAATGTCAGAACAGAAACATTTGTTTGGTCTGAGTAAATCCTTCATGTGTGACATTTAAGATGTTTTTTTCCTCCTTATTATGTGAATGAAGCATATACTTGCAATCCAAGATGTTTTATGTTTCATTACTGATGTGTCATTGTCTCTGTTTGTTGTCTCCGTGGCAACGGTTGATGAAGGAGTGAAAGCAGAAGGCTAACTATTAATCCTGTATTTCCACTGGAAATGGGGTTAAAGTTAGTCTTGTATTCATATTCTTAATGTTGCTGATATCTTATAGGGGAGCCTAAACAACTAAGCTGTTTTCTGTTGGTTGAAGTGCACCAATTATACATTAATCTATTAATTAAATGTTTTATTTTGTTGTTTTACTCCCATATAACATATCATGGAAAATATTTGCCATCTTTGCTGCAAAGATGCAAATCATTTGGGAGGTGAGACACATGGATAGGGTAAGCGTAAATTAATACGCTCTTGATTTCACTAGTACTTTCTTATCGATGTTATGGAGAAAAAAAAGCATTTTTGTTCATAAGATCTAGAATGGCCTGCTATCCGATCTACAGAATGGGGAGAAACATATGTTTATTTAGAAAATACTCTATCTTGGTATTTTAGAAGTAATTCAATGTTTAAACACTATATAGCAAATGTTTTATGCATATAAATATCAATAATTCCTTTATTAATATGCTATATCTGTTATTTATTTATTTTTTTAATTTTTATTTTATTTCCATCAAGAAACTTCTTTGACCTAAAAAAAAATGCAGCTCAGAGATCTCTAAGTGGCATTTAGACAAATTTAGAATTAGACTTCTCCAGCACATAGACGGACGCAGACGTAAAGGGGGAGAGTGTGAGGGCTTGAAAATGAGACGAGCTGAGCTGTAAATCATGCCCCAATATATTCTCTACATGCTAACCTTAGTTATGAAAGTTGGCTTGGTAGAGGGGGTCATATAAAAAAACACTGTAGGCGATGAATAACAGTTAGTGCACATTGTGTTGTAGGGATATGGAGTTGGTCTCCACCTATGGTTCTCTCCTGTCTGATAGATTTGGATATTAAGGCCTTTTGCAAGTGTTGATCTAAATGACTGAGATGTTCTTTCTCTCTGCTCTGGTTATCTCATCCAGCTGTAGGTTAAATTTGCAGGATTTTATTTAGCTGAAAATAAAATATTAGAACTAAAGATGAAAAGGTAAAACTGAATACTCTAAAAAAGTAGTTTTCATTTGGGTTACATGAGATCCTTTACTTTAAGAAGTCTGCACCTTCTCAAACTTTTTTTATATGTCATTTTTTATAATGTTTGGACCTGTTTTGGAGGAGGATGGATGCTTACTTAGTAGGGATGCAGGATATTCTGTGCACATTATCTATATCGGCCGATATTAGCTTTAAAACTAAACAGATACGAGGCACAGTCTTTGTGACAAATTATGTGATAATTAGGTTTTTTGGGCTGAACCGGTGCAAGAGTCTGCTGCAGGAGAGATGCTGATGTTTTTGAAAAGTTTCAGAGCTATGTAGCTGAACAGTTATTTTTAAAAACAGAAGAGGAAAAAATGATTTTAGCAAAAATTATCGAAAATTATTATTGACATTCCAATATTGCGCATCCCTTATACTTAGTTTTTTTGTTTGTTTGATTTTTTAAATGAGGTGTAAGGTCTAGTTAAGTGTGGCAAAAAATTATTTCACAATTTGTCTAATTTCTAGCTCAGAATATTATTTTTTAGAGTTACATTTTGCTCTTACAATAAACACTTTTTAGTTTCTAGATTATTTAAAACATTATTTAAATAATAAGTTCCCAAATGTTTATAGCCAACCATATTTCTCTAGTTTAAATTTTTACATTTCTTTTCATTTTTCTTCCAAAAATAAAAATCATGTTACATATTTTGCATAATCTTCATTCAAAACTCTTAGTTATGAATGAGTCAATCAAATAAAAGCAAAAGGAAACGTTCCTTTTTGAAAACACCAAAGTGAACTTCCTGCAGTAGTATGATCTCAGTTTGAGATAATTCTAAATCGCTTCTGTATTTAAGATAAAACAGTCCATTAAAGTCCTTTATTCAGATTCTACAGAGTCATACTACTGCTGTAGCAACTGATCAACCAAAGCAACAACGTGTGAAATAAGAAATAGAAATTTTCTCATCTGGTGCGTCTAAATTTATTGCAAGGATAAAAGATTGTGAGCAGCATGGCTCAAATGACAGATAATAATAATGCATTTGATCCTCTGTTTAATAGAGGAGCTCAGGTCACCTGCTGTCGCAGTGACATCATTGTTTATTTGTAGCTGGGCTTTTTCTCCCGTCTACAGCATTTCCAGTCGGTAGAAGGCTTTTTTGCAGAATGCAAAAAGAAACAAAAAAGCGATATGATTTGAAAATGTGCTCTTCTGTAGACAGATGTATCTTACATAACATATAAATGAATTAATAAAAAAAAAGCTAGAGGCATTAGCAGTTAAATACCAGAGCTGTGGGAAAAATCACCCTCAGTCCTCATGCTGTTTCTCCTATTACTTTTCTGAAAACCGCCAAATTTCTTCCATATTTTGTAATATGTCGAGCAGATTACAACCACGACGTTCTCTGAGCATCATACTCAGTCCTCTCAGGTAAAACACCTCCTCCCAAGGGACAGCAGTTCAAGCAGGGCAGGACGATCTTCCCTGCATGCCTGAATGAAGGAAAATGTTCTATCCAAAGTTAATGCATGCTTTGTCTAACCTTGCATGGTTTGTATGTAACTTGTAAAAACCACTTGTAAAGCTTTAAGCCTTAGAGAAAGAGTATTTTTTTTTGTTTATTGATGAAGTTTTGATTCACTTGTACGGTAATTAAACAGCTTCATAAACCATTCATATAGAGCTTTCTACTTATTTTTAAGTACACCTTGTTAAACCTTAAACAAAATACTTTTTTGTGCTTTACACTGGGAAAAAAATCTATTTAAGTAATTTTGTCTTAAAATAGGTGCATTTGTTCTTGGATTGAGGAGGTAAAAGAGTAATTTTACCAATGGAACCAGGCATTTACACATAAAATAAGAAAACTCAACTGCATTGTCTTATTTCAAGTGCATATTATTTAATTATCTTATTTTAAGTGTAAAAATACTGATTCCTCATTTACCTACTCAAATTAAGGGTAAATACACCTAATTTAAGACAGTTTTACTTATTTCTAGATCGTTTTCCCAGTGTAGCATAATCAGATACGATAAAATAAAGAATCTAAGTCTAAATCTAACCTTTAATCAAGTACTTTTAAAGCTTTGCTTATATATACACTGGAAAAGCGATATAGAAATAAAGTAAAATGTCTTAAATTAAGTGTATTTCCCCTTAGTTTGAGTAGGTAAATCGGCTAGTATTGCCAATGAAAGTATTTTTATTCTGATAAATAAGATAATTAGATTAATATGCACTTGAGAATTAAACAATATCATTCACCCTGCTTATTCTTGTCTGTAAAACCGCCTTGTTCCATTGGCAAGATGATCTCTTTTACTTTACCTTAGGTCCAAGGGCAAATGCACTTATTTTAAGAAAAAAATAACTCGTCGTAGATTTTGATTTTTTTCCAGTATATGCTTTACATTTTTTTTGGCCAGTTTAAAGGGACTTTCAATCGTCCACATATTCTCATTTCATGTCGATATATTGTGATGCAGAGGCCCATAATACCATTTAACATAACAAAGAGACATGCAAACATATGAAATTTTAATTAAAGTCACAAAATCACTAAAAGAGTGCAAATGTTTACCAAAACTTGTCAATATGCAGATCTTGAATCAGCTGGAATGATGAAAACCGACTCTGAGCGAGGACTTATGTTTTTAGATATCCTCACCTGAGATCACAACATTGTGAGGGATGTTTTAAGTTGTTTATTTTAAGTTGTTTTGATAGCCACGCTGAATAATAGTAAATGTCCTCAAACATCATCATGCGTTCTGGGAGCTTGGTAGCTACCTTGAAGTTTTGCTAATATTTAGGCCCTGTCCACACAGAGACAAGGTGTTGAAACCAGTGAAACTCAGTAGTCTAGTTGTAAAAAGAAAAAAAGTGGGATGGTGTTTTTTTTTCTTTTTGGGAGCATACCTAATTAATATAGTCTATTAACCTAAAGCAAAATGCATGCTATGGTTGTTACATGTCGGGTATGCTAGAGTCATGGATCTTGACCAAGGCACCTTACAGTAGAACTGGCATGGCTATCACTGCCCCCTACATGGTTACAGTAGTAACCATTTAAAATTTCCACACTTTCTTTGATGGGCCCTTGGCTGATCCCTTGGCTAGTCCCCTAAAAATTCCTTTTTAAACATCTGAAATATTCTTTCTGTCATGATTTGTGGAAATTACGATCTAAAGAGAAGCATTATCTCCTGGTCAGACCCTGTAATTCAGTGAAAGGGTGGAGTCAGTAAAGTAAATATGCACGACCAGGAGAAGGCCAGTGGCTGGAAGTTGGAGGGGAGTTTTGCTGCCATTCGGGTGGCTTTTGACTGGGAAGGGACATTTTAAATGGCTTCTACTGTAGTGACAAATGCCAGAGGAAAAATGTCCTACTGGGATCCAGCTTCATAGTCATTTTATTTATTTTGCTGAGGCTGCTCGTAAGCCCACAGCCTGCCAATTGTTGAAAGGGCAACATTATTGCCATTACTGTTATTATATGGTAGAAATTTTACACATTTAAGTAATTCAGGATGGTGATTTAAGGGGGGGATTTTAATGATTTTTTAAGGGGGATGGCATGGTGGAAACTGAGTAAGATTCTTGGCATCTGTGATGATCTGGAGGGGCATCTGACCTTAATGTAAACAAGCATTAAACATGAAGCAGAAGACAATTCTGTGGTGCTCAAATTGCATTCTGGGTAAATGTAGCATAACTCCCATGGTAATAGCATGAGGGAAAGAGAATCTAAAATAGGTGGAATCAGTGACACTTGCCAACTATTAGACTTAAGTGTTTTTATTTTTTGTCAGTTTATTTTCAAAAAATAAATAATCGAACTTTATTGATCTCACATTGGAGAAGTTTACCTCTGCATTTAACCCATCCCCTTGGGGAGCAGTGGGCTGTCATTGTGTGGCACCCGGGGAGCAGTGTGGGGGTTAAGGCCTTTCTCAGAGAACTGGATTCCAAGCTCTATGCCCTAACCACTAGACTGCCACACCACCTGTACCTCTGTATGCTGATCACTTAATTGTTAAGTTTTTTAAATCATGTTAGGCTTTTTTGTCTCTTTTGGTTTGTATAAATTGGTAGAAAACAAATGATGTTCCTACATTTTTTGGGGATTTTATCACTTTTTATGCTAATGCTATAGTTGACTCAAAATGCACAGCTATGTTAATATTCACTGTGTTCCCACACAGTTTTAACATCCTTCATCTTCAGTCAATTAACATCTACACTGGAAAAAGGATCTACAAATAAGCGGAAAAGTCATAAATTAAGTGTATTTACCCTTAATTTGAGTAGATAAATGAGATAGTTTGCAAATGGAATGAGTGTTTTTACTCTTAAAATAAGATAACTAGATAGGATGCACTTGAAATGAGACAATGCAATTTTGTTTTCTTATTTTAAATGTAAATTATATTTTTCCATTGGCAAAATGTGTTTTTTACATCCTCAATCCAAGAACAAATGCACTTATGTTAAGAAATAATGACTTATCTAGATTTCGATTTTTTTTCAGTGTACTTTCATCATATTAATGCAGGCATTCATGTTGAATGGATTTAATAACTTTTGGCTAGAATTACTTTTTGTGCTGAAGGTAAATAAGTAGAGTAAAGGATAAACTGAAGGATACTGGCCTCCCTCAGTGCATCATGTTTTATTTCATTTGCTTTAGAAAATCTTTTCTGCTTTCCTGGCTGTTATTTTTGCTATGATTGATAAATCTGTAACAAATCCGTACAATGCAAAAAACAATCTAGAACTAAGTAATAAATATTATTATGCTGAATCTGAGCAGGTAAATAAGAACACTTGCAATGGAAGTTTTAAAATAAGACTTGAAATAAGAAAATGCACAAAGTTTCTCACTGTCCTCCTCAATTCAAGCAAAAATGCACTTATTTTAGGAAGAAATACCTTATTTAGATATAGTTTTTTGCCATGTAATGAATAAAAGATAGCCTAACTTTTTTCTGTTGCTTTTTCTATGTACAGTCTGGCTTGCCCACCAGGAAAGTCAGAAAGAAGGTGAAAGTGGATACTTCCAAGTTCATGACTCCATATCTGGCCCACAGTCAGAAGATGCTGGAGCTTTTCAGCAATGTAAGGCACTCATGACTTATAATTACTTGTTAAGTATTTCTTTTGGTATTTTTATATATATATTTTTTTTACTTGTCTTTGAGTTTTTTTATTTTTAAGTTAGATGTAAGGTCCAATTAAGTAGAGCAAAACATCATTTATTTCACAATTTGTCCTGTTTCAAGTTTTGTTTTTACAGTAAACAAGTTTTAGTTTCTAGATCATTTAAAGCATTATTTGAATAATAATAATAATAAGTTACCAAATGTCTATATTTCCTCTACTTTTAGGTTTCACATTTCTTTCTGTTTTGTTTTTGTAAAAACAAAAAGAAAAAAGTTTTCACATAGTATACATTTTCACATTTCATTTTGTTTTTTTTTCAAAAATAAAAAAATAATGTTAAATATGATGCATTGAATAATGTTCATTTAAAGCTCTTAGTTATGAATGAACAATTAAATTATAAACAAAAGAAAACATGCATTTTTGAAAGTAAACTAAAGTGAACTTCCTGCAGTAGTATGATCTCAATTTTAAATCAATCTAAATCATTTCTGTAATTTAGATAAAACAGTCTATTATATTACATTATATTTCAGTACTTTTGTATATATATTTTTTTATTTGTCTTTGAAATTGAATAATTTTCTTAATACTGTATCTCTGACAGAATAAATACCGCCAAGCTTATGACTTGTCCAGAGGGACGCCTCCCGCTCTGTCCACTGACACCCCTGAACTGATCCGTATCAGGAAGGCCCAGGAGCAGCTGAGTGAGGTATTACAGATGGCTGTGGAGATTTAAGATACTAAAAGCTTAAGAGTCGTTTGAACAGAAAATTTCTGTCTCTAATTTACACTATAAAAACGAACCAATCTGTTGCTAACAGGTGAAATACCGAATGGAGGGAAACAAGGCTCGGACAACCAGCTTGTACGGTGGTGATGCCAGGGAGGTTGTCCACGTCAAGCATGTGTCAGAGCTGGTCAGCAAGGTAAATATCCTCTACTAACCAATTCTAAAAAATAAAAAAAAAAGATAAGCAGGACTGACTTTTATATTTCAATGCACTATTTTCCTTTAGGTTCTGTACAGACAGAAGTGGGATGAGACTAAGGACAGGTACCTGCTGCCTCCCGATGCTCCTGAGCTGGTTCTGGCTGTGAAGAATGCTGCTAACTATAGCAAGGTAAGTCCAATGAGCTATTCAATCTATATATTAATTAAAAAATTAAAGGAATTCTGTTTATGAATGAAAAGATGATGAAATAAATAATTTGTTTGCAGAAACTTTACACAGAAGCCTGGGATGAGGAGAAGATCCTGTACTACCCCTACAGTGACAGCCCTGAGTTGCGAAGGGTAGCTAAGGCTCAGGAAGTCCTCAGTGATGTAAGCTGGATACCAAAAAGGAATAAATGGAAACACAATTAAAAACTTCCTAATGTGCTGGGAGCTGTTAAAGATAGGTGTAGTGAGCAGGAAATGCAGAATAAGATGCACGTAAATTCCTTGTGTATCACAAATTATGTGAATTAAAATGTTTATTTTTGATTACTATTTTTTTCCATTTATCAGAATCTTTAATGAAGATTCTAGTTTCAAATAAATGTCATTTTCTGGTAATTATTTTATGGTTCAGGCATTAAAGGCTTAACGCTGAGCGAATGTTGAATAAAAAAATAGACAAAATAGAAAAAAATCAATGCAAAAGGCTGAACCCCACCTATCTACTGATAGTTAGTGATGGTCGAGGAAATGTTGTATTAGTGAGTTTTCATCATTACCAGTGAAAGCCATATAGAGGTCTGCTCTATATCTGTAGTTAAAAGATGTTAAAGATTATAGTATGGATGTAATAAGATTTAAAAGTTAAGATGAATATTATTGGTAGTAGTTTTATTTTTTTTATGTAAAGATTTATAGTATTTTTTTTTTCATACAAAAAATTTATATATGATCAACAAAGCATCTTTATAATGCTAAGGAGCATTATTGAAGGTGAATTTCTCATGGTTCCCTGTTATTTCTATTATTGTATTTGACTTTTATGCAAATGGTAAAAAAAAAAGGCTAATTTGAAACCTTTTAAAAATGAAATAAATGAATTTGCCTCCACAGGTTAAATATAAGAAGGGACACGATGAGCGCAAAGCCAAGTACACGTCCTTGGCGGATCCTCCTGAGATGGAGCTGGCCAGGAGAGTTGCTGATCAGCGCAGCGATGTAAGCAGAACTCCATCCAAGTATATTCAATATTGATATATCAAGTAAATGTTAATGAAGCCAGAAGTGCTATTGAGTTTCTTTAACTATATACATTATCCAAAGCTCCTTTTCAATACTATTTAAAATTTTTGGCTTTGTGCTTTGTACGATAATAGTTTTATGTTTTTAAAGAGCTTTGATGAGTTAATTAAAACATTTATTAAAGCTCAATCCAGTAGAAGAGTAAAAGTTGGACAGTTACTTAAACCTGACACTATAACCGATATAAACAACAGACTATGGAGTGAAATGTGCACCCTTATTTTTTGCAGAGAAAATGTTTTTGCAAATGTGCATTCAAAATGTTTTAATCCAGAAAGGAAATTTTCAAAAGATTATTATTATTATCTTTGTAACATTAAAAAGATATGTTTGTTTTGATGGCAAAAATTAATGTCAAAGTAATGACAAGAAACGCCAACTTTCCTGAAAAATAACAAAAGGGCTTCTATAAGAAATTCATGATAAACACTGAGAGTGAAAGAAACATTTTTTTTGGCATTAATGCTAATACTTGCACTTACATATAATATAATTCATAACTAGGATTATTAACATTTTGAGTTTACTTTTTAACTTTTTAATTAGCTTTTTACCTTTTTTCTTGACTTGTTAACTTTTTTTTTCCAACTTAAATTACAGTAGGTAATATATCTTTCAAGGGCTTATCTAATTGGTCAAATGACAAAATCAGATGTGCAGCCATGTAGCAGGATCTTTGCTGAATGGCTGGATATAGATCTTGTGCTCCTAGACCTCACTGAGGGATGGGGGACTCCATTTATAAGAGGATAGCAGTAACTTGCCCTATAAAGGGTTAATTTTTCAAATAGTTTTTTCTTTTTCAATTTTATTTTTGCTGATTTATAGTTTCATTTTTTCAAAACTTGTCTTTATTTTTTATTGAGTTCTCAGATTTTTTTTTTTCGTTTCAAAATGTGTTTTACAGATCAGCTTCTCTATATGTTAAAGGAGAGCCAATTAAAATGTTGCTGCTAACCCGCATGCAGACCAATAGAATCTTTGCTCCTTACTCCAGAGGAAAGCCGCTCCCAGAAAGGGAAGAGAATGTGACCTGGAAAACACAGTTTAAAAAAATTTCATTCGTAAAACTGAATTTAGAAAAGAGCAATAAAAAAAGGAATTTAAATGTTAAAAATTAGCACATGAAGAATAATTTGAAAAAATACAATTTTAGAAAACAGCAAAGTTGCTCTTAAAACCATTTTTTTCAAGTTTCATTTCTGGATTGCATTTTTTTTTTCACATTTCACATCAGAAAATGTCTAATTTGTGAACAAAATTCACTCAATTGGATAAAAGCTTAGAATATGCCTGTAGCTATGTGCAGTTATAGAAACATGGTAAACAGATATAATCCAACCCTGAGCTGCAGCTCAGGGTTGGATAACTGACCAGCTGCTCTTTAAACGTTGAATAACTGACCAGCTGCTCTTTAAACGTTACTGTCTTTACCGAGCTGCAAGAGACAGGCTAACAATAGGTCCAAGTTACTCACATTCTTGGGATTCCTTTGGTTTTTATTGAGCATCCTGAAGTGTTACTATTATTTATCCATTATTTTAGAGAAACAACAAATCCCAACTCTATTAAAACCAATTATTTGTTTCCCTCCACAGCTTAAATACAAGGAAGACTACAATAAAAACGTTAGGGGTCAGTGGTGTGAGACGCCTTATTTTGACATCGCCATTGCCAGGATGGCAATGGATAATCTCAGCGACGTGAGTATTGTTATTATCATATTATACATTTTTTTATATACATCCACACCCTGTAACTTAATTTTGTGTCCATATATTTACAGAGAAAATACACTCAAGATTATGAGAATAAAAAAGACCAAATATACTTCATGCAAACCGACACACCTGTGTATGACTCATGCAAGAAGGCCCGTATTGCTGCTAGTGAGGTAAGCTCTAAAAAAAGGTATGTCATTGTTGTTGTTTTTTTTAGATCGTATTTCATTTGGAAGACATGACGGATAGTTGTGCCTTGTCTCAGAAAGCCGTGTGAGTCACTTTTGATGCAGAAACCCTGACAGTCTGCATGAACGTCACTGCAAGGATTCACTGCAGTTAGAGCGCCTCACAGGACCAGCATATGACACATTTCTACATCCTTTTTTCTAGTTCATTCTATTACTATCTTTTTTTTATACTCTGGAAAAAAAATATCTAGATAAATGTCTTAAATTAAGTGTATTTACCCTTGATTTGAGTAAGTAAATGAGATAGTTTGCCAATAGAATAAGTATTTTTACTCTTAAAATAAGATAATGCAATTGGGTTTTCTTATTTTAAATGTAAATTATCTTTTTCCATTGGCAAAATGTGTCTTTTACCTCCTCAATCCAAGAACAACTTTTAGTATTTTTACTCTTAAATAAGATAATTAGATAACATGCAACTGAAACAAGATATTGCAGTTGCTTTTTCTTATCTTTAATGTAAATTGTCTTGTTCCATTGGCAAAATTTATCTTTTACCTCGTCAATCCAAGAACAAATGCACTTATTTTAAGAAACAAGGACTTATCTAGATTTCCATATTTTTTTCCAGTGTAGAATGATCGGTTTGGCACCCTTTCTGCTTCAGTCAGTCCTTAAATAAAAATATGGCTTTATCATGACATGGCATTTATGCAAGATTTAAAACAAGATTTAACTTCATTTTATTTAAAACAGGAAAAGCAATAACTGTTGTGGTAATACATAAGAATTTTATTGGTGCTTTTAATGTTTTTATTTGGATTGCTGTACATTCACACTGGAAAAACGATCTAGAAACGTCTTAAAATAAATGTATTTACCCTTAATTTGAGTAGGTAAATGAGGTAGTTTTCCAATGGAATGGGTATTTTTACCCCTAAAATAAGATGATTAGATAATTGTGTTTTCTTATTTTTAGTGTAAATTGTCTCCTTCATTGGCAAAATGTCTATTTTACCACCTCAATCCAAGAACAAATGCACTTAATTTAAGAAAAATTACTTCTCTATATATTGATTTTTTTCCAGTGCACTGGAAAAACTATCTAGAAATAAGGAAAAATTCCTTAATTCAGGCCTTTATTTTAGTAGGTAAATAAGATGATTTACCAATGGAATGAGTACACTGAATAAAATAATGCAGCTCTTTTGGCATTTATGTAATCATATTTGATAACTTTATTGTTTTATGTCCAAACCTGCTAACATGAAGCAATAGCGTTAAAGTAACTAAATATGATTAGAAGTAAATACCACAAAAACAGTTGCATAATTTTTTTCAGTGTAATTTTACTCTTAAAATAAGATAATTAGATAATATGTGCTTGTAATAAGACATTGCAGTTGCTTTTTCTTATTTTAAATGTAAAATCATCTTGTTCCATTGGCAAAAGCACTTACCACCTCCATTCAAGACAAAATGCACTTATTTTAAGAAGAAATTAAATTATAATTTTTTTTTGCTTGAGCCAAAATATAAAATAATCACCCACTTTTATATTTTGGGAATAATATTGTAGATTTTACTTTTTATAGAGCATAATGTAAACCAGGGGTGCTCAGGTTCAGTCCTCAAGAGCTACCATCCTGTAACTTTTAGATGCAGCTCTTCTCTAACACACCTGACTCGAAAGACTCAATCCCCTAATTTAGCCCAGCAGAGGCATGATAATGAGTCACTGATTTGATTCGGGTGTGTTAAAAATGGGGCGCATCAAAATGTTGTAGGAGAGTGGCTCTTGAGGACTGGACTTGAGCACCCCTGATGTAAACGATCAGATTCTTTCTAACTAGTTAGGGTCGAAGGAGCAACGCTATGATTTCTACACAAAGCAACTGAAGATGTTTCCGTGGGATCAAATTACGCTTCCCTGTGATAAAAAGAAAAGTGCAATAGTTCTCCTTCAGCCAGCTGAATGGCAGTGCAGAGCAAGAAATCAGGGAGGGATCACTCTTTACAAAAGATAACTCAAGTCCTGTTGAAATGGGCTGTAATATGAAGGAGAAGGATACTAATATTTTTAACGCTTTTTACGTGTTTAAAGTGGTTTCAGCAGCTGATTGTTTTGCTAATCAGCATTATCTGCTAATGAGTGTTCCTCTGTATTCACTCGCATGTTCCTCTTTCTTTTTTCAGGTCCAATACAAGAAGGAATATGAAAAGTCAAAAGACCAGTGTGATTACAATACGCTACCTGCCACAGAGAATCCACTCCTCAGACAGCTCAGATATGCTGGCACCATCCTTAGTGACGTGCGTCCTCTTCCTTTACTTTGGTTTTGTTTTTTAATACCGTCCAATTTCAACAAAAATATGAATTAAAGAATTCACAGATCCAAATATCTGGTTATTTTTTTGCTGTTTCCTTTACAGAAAGTATATAAGGCCAGCTATGAGAAATCCAGAGGTTTCAGCATCAACTACTGCGACACACCAAAGTTCCAGATGGACTCTGTGCTCAAAAAGTTCTCTGACGTAAGATTCAGTCAGGATCTCAGACACTACACTTTTACTTTAAATGCCTGTTTCTCTATGACATGCTGCTCTAACTCCTGGAATATTTTAGGCACATTACAAGGAGAAGTATGAAAATGAGGTAAAGGGTCACTACATTGGCAGCTATGAAGACCTCTATATGCTTCACTGCCAGAAAGTTGAGGAAATGAAGAGTGAGGTGCGTATATGAAAAGTTGTTCTGTTCAGGTTTCTTAAAATTATTATTTTCATTAATTCATTCACAGAAAATAGCTCTAAACTGCACATTTTTCCCCCAGCATACATATAAAGCGGATTATGAAGACATAAAGACGAGATGCTTCTTTCCTCAAACTATTACACCTGAATACGAGGCTGTGAAGAAGCTTCAGCAGTGCAGTGATGTAAGTAATAGTTATTGTCCAGTGAAGTGCATCAGAGCTCTGGAACACGCTCTGGTCTACATAGTTGTATGTGTGACACATTGTGTTTTTATTTGGTGGTTTACAGAAAGTTTACCGTCAACATCCAGACACAGTGAAGTTTACACAAGTCGTGGATTCGCCAGTCCTCGTCCAAGCAGCCATCAACGCCAAGCAGCTAAGTGATGTATGCATCATGTTGGATCATTCTGCACATTACAGTTTATTTACTGACATCAGAACAGAGCCAGTTAAACATGCATTCATATGGGGATTAAATTCATGTTAATTTTGGTGATGCTGAATAAATTTCTCTGTTATAAAGAAAGGCTTACATAAGTACCTGTACTCCCACTGAGATTGTATTAAAACGCTTTACAATCTTTTTAATATAACTGACCTAATATTTGGTTCATAGACTGATTTTTTTATTGTGAACTGCCTTAATCTCTTTTCTTTCATGTTAGTATCTCAGTAAACTACAGTGTTATTAGAAAGAGTAAAGTAAGTAAGTAATGTTTATATATATTCCTTTCACACACATAGAGGTCACAAACTGCTTCACAAAATTGTAATGCAAATAAAATACAGTACAAAGCACATTAGATAGATTATTTTTCCCCATCTTCAAAGCCTTTCTTTTGATTATGTTCCCTTTCTACTTACCGCTAATGAAAACATATTTAATTTCTTAGATTAGAATATTACACTGGAAAAACGATCTAGAAATAAGTAAAAATTTCTTAAATTAAGTGTATTTATCCTTAATTTGAGTAGGTAAATGACATAGTTTGCCAATGGAATAAAGTATTTTTACTCTTTAAATAAGATAACTAGATAATATGCACTGGAAATAAGACAATGAAATTGTTTTTTTTCTTATTTTTAATGTAAATTGTCTGGTTCCATTGGCAAAATGTCTATTTTTACCTTCTCAGTTCAAGAAAAATTAACTTATTTTAACAAAACAAACATAACTTATGTATCTAGATTTCGATTTTTTTCCAAGAAATCTGGGATTAATGTGGAGTATGTCACTGCAAAACGTTCTAAAGAAGAGAAAAATGTGTTAAATCAAATGTATTTATCCTTAATTTAAGCAGGTAAATAAGATAATTTGCCAATGGAATGAGTATTTTTACTCTTAAAATAAAATAATTAGATAATATGAGACAATGCAATGCAATGTTTTGTTTTGTTTTTTATTTTAAATCTAAATTGTATTGTTTCATTGGCAAAGTTTCCCCCTTTCCCCCTTAGTTAGATTTATATTTTTTGCAGTGCATAAAAGACTGCAATTGTTTTTTGTTATTATAAATGTAAATTGTCTTATTCCATTCAAGAAAAAAAAAAATTATGTATTTTAAGAAAAAATGACTTAAGATGTAAAGGTTAGCATTTTTCAGAGGGAGTTTTAATGGGACTGACACACTCTGCTGAAGCCCATATCTAATGAACTGAGATGTATCTGTAAGATGCTTTGTTTATTTATGGTTAAATGTTTGATTAAATATCTTAAAATATCATCAACTAGAGCCTTAGATCCACTTCTCCTATTAATGTGGATCACCGTTAACTGTATGCAGTCATCCATGTAGCCCAGATGTCTTTCTATGGGCTCCATGGAAACTAGAGAGCCATTTCTCAGCAGTATAAATAGAAACAAGCATTGGCTCTGTCATCAGATAGGAGGCCTTGGTAAGGAAGAGAGTTTGACAATCTGTGTCCAGTGCTTTACTGCCCTCCAATGGTGGGAGAATTAAATTATGCTTTTTATAACCAGACCGAAGGAGTGTAGGTTAGGTTTTAATTTATACATTTTTCTCTTGCAGCTAAACTACAAGGCAAAGTTTGAAGAGACAAAGTTTAAGTGTAATCTGCCCCCAGATTATCCCTTCTTCATCCAGTCCAGAGTCAATGCCTTTAACCTGAGTGACGTAAGTAATTCCTACACACCTCTACAACTGAATCACTTTTTACAGTGGTAATTATTTAGTTTCATGAATGAATGTATATTGTCCTTGCAGAGTTGTTATAAATATGACTGGGAGAAAACTAAAGCAAAGAAGTTTGAAATTAAGGGTGACGCGATCCCAATCCTTGCAGCCCGTGCTCACACAAACATTGCCAGTGACGTAAGTACGCTACAGCATTAACCCCTATCAGTTTCTGCAATTTTTTATCTGTATTTTTCCATTTTAAAATTATATCTTTATGTATTATCATTCTCTTTTTAATACTTATTTGTTCCCTTTTCAGGTTAAGTACAAAAAGGAGTATGAAAAGAACAGGGGACAGATGATCGGAGCCCTTTCTATTAATGACGACCCCAAGATCTTGCACTCGGTTCATGTGGCCAAAATCCAGAGTGATGTAAGTCATTCATTTAAAAGCAATAAGCTAAAACTGATTCTAATGAAAAAAGAAATCATGCTTAAACAAAATCCACAATTTATTCACAGCGTGAATATAAAAAGGACTATGAAAAAATCAAGACCAAGTACCATACGCCACTAGATATGATGTCTGTCACTTTGGCCAAGAAGTCCCAAGCAATTTCCAGCATGGCCGGCTACAGGAAGATCAGCCCCAACTACTTTATGCCTTATGACAGTGTGCTGCTGGACCTGGCCAAGAGAGCCAACAGCATCCAGAGTGATGTAAGTGGACAGGTTTTACAAGAAACTGTTTTTATTTATAATGTAAGATATGTCTCTTTATGATGCAGCTAAATCTCTGTTTTGTTTCCTTAATCAAAGAACGAGTATAAGGCTGAATACAACAACTATGTTAAAGGCTCCCCATGGGTGCCATATGGCTCCATGGATGTAGAAAAGGCAAAGAAAGCTGCTGAGATTCTCGACGAGGTACGTGTTTTCACCTGCCTCCTCTTCCTGTTTATAGTTGGTACCTTGTGGAAGATTTTAATCAAATGCATCTTCTTCTTAACTTCCTTTAGAGAAAATACCGGCAGCACCCGGACACCATCCCGTTCACAGCTATAGATGACCATCCCATAATGCTGCAGGCTAAAGTCAATCAGCTTCAGAGGAGTGATGTGAGTCTACTGTCCATGAAATGCTGTGATGTATAATAAAAGGAACATTTGTTTAGTTTTTTTTAAACGTCTTTTTGCTCCTCAGCTTTTCTACAAGAGAGGTCTCGAGGAGGTGCATCAAAAGTACTCTCTGCCTCCTGATGCTCCAGAGTTCCTCCAAGCCAAGTGCAATGCCTACAACATCAGCAAGGTGCCGCATTAAAATACATCTATCTATCTCTGTTTAGAGCTATTTAAAGGCCTTTCTCTGCACAGAAATAGAGTCATACTCAAAGGGGAACATACAAACCCAGGACCCTTTCCCAATCAGACAACAGTCTTAAAACACGACTTCACTGTTGACCCTGCAAACAAAAACTCTGACACCTAGAATCCATAAAAATGAAGCAAACCAAGCCTTTTTTTGTGTAAGCTTTTTAGCTTCAGGCCAAGAGTGGAAATGAATATACTAATACTAATATATGTTATGTGAATATAATGTAAATTAAATGCATTTTTTTTAATTAGCTAAATTTCATCTAATGATAACTGAAAAAATATATAATTTTTAACAAGTAATGTTATTTCATACCCTAATAAGTGATTTTTCAAAAAATTTTGCTAAATTGAAAACAGTGGATGATATTAAAACAGTGGTTTTCAAAATAGTTTTTATTATTATTTCTGCCACTGATTTGTTATTGATAAGCAACCAGATTATGGAAAGGTGCAGCAAAGTCATTCTGCAGCATTTTGCTAAATATAGAATACTTCAATAATGAAAATGCAATGATTTTTTAACAGCACATGTTATGGATCGATTTCTAACACCGTTCAATTCTTAATACTGTTTTTATTGCAAAAAAAAAAAAAAGAGCCAGCAGTCTGTAGGCCTCTGTAGTAAGGCCATTTTCTCCAGATAGCTTAATTTGGGTTACTGAGACGATAAAAAGTAGTGCTTGTTCAGAAGCATGTTTTGACTAAATTCATAAGTAAAAAAGTAAAAAGTAATAAATGAATCAATACATTAAGATTAAAAGTGTTGTTATTCCTTAGGTGCCTAATGTTGCTAATTGGCATCATATTAAAATGTACACTTATGGGATCTAATTAATTAATTTTATGTTGTAAAACCCTGCTGGATGAATCCATACTTAATTTGTAATCTGTGTTTTTGTTTTGTGCACATTTGAAAAAAAAAAAACATAATCACACATTGACCTCAATAACAAAGCTACAAAATGATTCAATGGTTTAATAAGCACAAAGTTTACCAATTTATACATTTTAAACATGTTCTTGCTTGTTTTATTATTCTTCTAGTTTCTTTGACCTTTATTAATGTTTCAATATAAAATTTCAGAACTTCTACAAGTACGCTTGGGAGGAGACAATCGCTAAAGGTTACGACATGAGGCTGGATGCTATCCCGATTGTTGCTGCCAAAGCAGCCAGACATGCTGCCAGCAACGTAAGTCATCTGAAAACGGATTTAATACACCATACTTTTGATATACTGGCTTTTTTTTCCCAACAACACACAATTTCCTAAAATCTAGTTTGTGCTTTTACGCTCAGGTCCAGTACAAAAAGGCGTATGAGAAGGAAAGAGGCCACCATGTTGGCTTCCGCAGCCTGCAGGACGATCCTCTACTGGTTCACTACATGAATGTGGCAAAAATACAGAGCGACAAACTTTACAAGAAGGACTACCACAAAGCAAAGCTGAAGTACCACACCCCAGTGGACATGATGAGCATGGCTCATGCTAAACATGCCACAAAAGTGCAGACATTTGCTGGCTACAAGCAGCACCATCACAATTATTTTCTCCTGCCTGATGCAATGAATCTTCAGCTTGCTCGCACCATGAACTATAATGCCAGCGACGTAAGTTTACGAGATTACAGAAATGCTTTTGATGTGAAATCTACCAAAACTTATAACAAGTCAAATAATGTTTTGGTTTCTCATATTATTGCAGAACAATTATAAAATGGATTATGAGACCTCCGTAAAAGGAACAGGCTGGATTCCGATCGGTTCCCTGGATGTGGAAAAAGCCAAGGCGGCAGCAGCTGCTCTGGATGAGAGAAAATACAGGCAGCATCCTTCCACTCTCAAATACACCAGCTCACATGGACTCCATGAACATGGAGCTGGCTAAAACCAATGCAAAGATAATGAACGTGGTAAGAAGAGGGAAATCTCATCTCTTCATTTTAAGCTGCAATTGTCTTGTAAGATATCCATAACCAAAGCTCTTTGTTTAACTCATTGCAGAAGGAATATAAAGCAAGTGGAGAGAAGTTCATGCACACTTATCACCTCCCATCTGATACCCCTGAACTGATGCAAGCCAGGTACAATGCTGTCAACATTAGCCAGGTCAGTGTTTCCCTGTTTTCATGAATCCACAATTCAACAAACAGAAAGAAAATAGTTACTATGATGGTAACATGTATTGTGGTGTTTTATATGTAGAACCATTACACCTATGCACATCGCCAAGACATCCTTAAGGGACATCACATGAAGCAAGACGCCATTCCAATAGTAGCTGCCAAATCATCAAGAGACATTGCCAGTAATGTAAGTTCCTGATTTTCCTCAAATAATTCAATATTCTGGTGTTTCGTGATATCATCACAACTTTATTAATGATACTATATTTATTTTCTTAGTATAAATATAAGCTGGCTTACGAGAAGGCCAGAGGCCACCATGTTGGTTTCCGCAGCCTTCATGACGACCCTCTGCTGGTGCATTACATGCAAGTGGCCAAGATGCAGAGTGAAAAGAACTACAAGAAGGACTACCACAAGTCCAAGCTGAAGTACCACACCCCAGTGGACATGCTGAGCGTGATTCATGCAAAGCAGGCCTCTACCGTTCAGACCATGGCTGGATACAGGAAAGTCCCTCACAGCTTCCTCCTTCTCCCCGACAACATGCACCTGCAGCTGTGCCGCAACATGATGGAGATTCAGAGTGACGTATGTTACTCTTCAATATGACGTTACATCCTGTGGTTAGAGGGACATAAGACCTCTGATTTTTCTTGCTTGTTTTCCTTTGCAGAATGTCTACAAATCAGAATACAACAACTATGTCAAAGGTACAGGCTGGATACCCATCGGTTCTTTAGATGTTGAGAAAGCCAGGAGTGCCAGAGCTGCCTTAGATGACAGAGGCTACCGCCAGCATCCAAGCTCCTTGAAGTACACCAGCCAGACTGACGACATGAACATGTCTCTGGCTCTGGCCAACACAAAGCAAATGGACAAAGTATGAGCTATTTATTTCTTATGTCAGTTCTTTCAGAACTTGACCAAAATAGCTTTAAACAAACCCTTTATTTTCCTCCCTGTAGTTTGCATACAAAGCATCTGGGGAAAGAATTCATGCACACCTATCATCTGCCAAGCTGACATGCCCGGAGTTCCTCCAGGCTAAATGGACAACGCCCAAACCATCAGCGAGGTTTGCGCACCCAAAGTAACGCCGCAGGGTTAACAGAATGCTGTTTGTACATCTTTGTGACACTTTTTCTGTTTACAGAATCGATACAGGCAGCAATGGCTGGAAGATATTGCCAAGGGATACGACATGAAGTCTGATGCTATTCCTATTCTCCATGCCAAGCAGGGCAGACATATCGCCAGCAATGTTTGTATTTTCTATATTCATTCTAGCATAAATCTATTGTTTTAAAAAGGCTTTAATAGCACTTTACATGTAACTTCTTCATTTAGGTTCAATACAAGAAGGAGTATGAAAAGGAAAGAGGCCACCATGTGGGCTTCCGCAGCCTGCAGGACGATCCTCTCCTGGTTCACTACATGAATGTGGCAAAAATACAGAGTGACAAGTTTTACAAGAAGGACTACCACAAAGCAAAGCTGAAGTACCACACCCCAGTGGACATGATGAGTTTGATCCATGCCAAGCAGGCCTCTGCTGTTCAGACCATGGCTGGATACAAGAAGATCCCTCACAACCACCTGCTCCTACCTGACAACATGCAGCTGCAGCTGTGCAGAAATATGAATATTATCTCCAGTGATGTTAGTATTAGTCATATGGACAACTTATTCCTTATATATACAATTTTTAATTTCCAAATAAATAAATGCCGTTTGCTCTTTTTTTCAGGTTAATTACAAATCTGACTGGAACAACTATGTCAGAGGTATCGGATGGGTACCAATTGGGTCCCTCGCAGTTGAAACTGCTAAAGTGGGCGGTGAAATTCAAAGCGAGAGGAAGTACCGACAGCATCCGTCTAACTTCAAATTTAGCAAACTGATGGACTCTATGGATTTAGCTCTGGCTACTGCGAACAACCAGATCATGAACAAGGTTTAAAATCTGAGATGTGACCAAATGCATGCTTTAAAAAACAAAAAAACAAAACAAATATGTTTATGTTTTTTAATCTTTAGAAAGCGTACACTGCTGCCTGGGAGAAAGACAAGTTGACCATCCACATTATGCCAGATTCTCCAGAAATCGTCCTGGCTAAGGCAAATGCTCTGACTATGAGTGAGGTAAGCCATTTTTTTTTTACAAAAGAAACTGATGCTGAAAAATATTAGCAAATTTAAGCTAGATCTACAGTTATTGTTTCTTTGTATAGCGTGTATCAATCTAAATTCTTTTCTCTAGAAACTTTACAAAGCTGGTGTTGTGGAGATGGCAAATAAAGGCTACAACCTCAAAGCTGATGCAATTCCAATTGTGGCGGCCAAGTCTGGTACAACCATTGCCAGTAATGTAAGTTAAAATCAAACTAATTTACCAGATCAGTAATACGGTTTGCAACAAGCGTTCATGCATTACAAACAACTCTATTTTCTCTTCTTTTCTTTTTTTTTTTTACCAGTACAAGTACAAGCTGGCTTATGAGAAGGCCAGAGGCCACCATGTTGGCTTCCGCAGCCTCCAGGACGATCCTCTACTGGTTCATTACATGAATGTGGCAAAAATACAGAGTGAAAAGCTCTACAAGCAAGACTACCACAAAGCAAAGCTGAAGTACCACACCCCAGTGGACATGATGAGCGTGGCTCACGCTAAACATGCCACAAAAGTGCAGACATTTGCTGGCTACAGGAACATCCAGCACGCTAATACTCTCCTCCCAGATGCTATGGGCCTGGAGCTTGCACGTAACATGAATACCATTGCTAGTGATGTGAGTTTGCAATCCAAAACATGTTCACTGTACAAAAGCCGTGGATGGATCAGAGAGTAAAAGATCAATTCCTGACATGTTGTGTTTGCTTGTAGTGGAATTACAAGGCTGAATGGAACAACTATATTAAAGGTATAGGATGGGTCCCAATCGGTTCACTTTCAGTAGAAACGGCCAAAGTCGGCGGTGAGATTCTCAGCGAGAGGAAGTATCGTACCCATCCGTCTAAATATAAGTACAGCAAATTAATGGATTCAATGGACATGGCTCTGTCTACTGCCAATAATCAGATCATGAACAAGGTGCCTTATTGTTTATTTCAACTCTGACCAATAAAAATCTCATGTTATAGTTTCTTATATAGAAATTATTTATTGTTTTCTTCTTTTTTTCTACAGAAAGCATATACTGAAGCATGGGAGAAGGACAAACTGAAAGTCCATGTCATGCCAGATGCTCCTGAGATTGTCCTGGCAAAAGCCAATGCCCTCAATATGAGCAATGTACGAATTGTCATCTAAAATTACATTTAAAGTAATCCATTTTACCTGAATACAGTTTATATGCTTTGTTACCTTATTTGGATTGTTTTTTAACAGAAACTTTACAAAGCCGGTGTAGTGGAGATGGCTAATAAAGGCTACAACCTCAAAGCTGATGCAATTCCCATTGTGGCTGCCAAGTCTGGTACTACTATCGCCAGCAATGTAAGTCATCAAAATGTCCATTTATAAGATAAAATAGCACACCTCTGTGTGGGCTGTGTGATTAAAATTGTTTTCCACCCTTACAGTACAAGTACAAGCTGGCTTATGAGAAGGCCAGAGGCCACCATGTTGGCTTCCGCAGCCTCCAGGACGATCCTCTACTGGTTCACTACATGAATGTGGCAAAAATACAGAGTGAAAAGCTCTACAAGCAGGACTACCATAAAGCAAAGCTGAAGTACCACACCCCTGTGGACATGATGAGCATGGCTCACGCTAAAAATGCCACAAAAGTGCAGACATTTGCTGGCTACAGGCAGATCCATCATACTAATGCCCTCCTGCCAGATGCTATGGGCCTGGAGCTTGCTCGTAACATGCAGTTTATCGCCAGTGATGTATGTGCAAAGTTGTAATCTAAATTTGTTGACTGTGTTGTAGGTTTTTGTCATATAACTGGCTATTCCCTGTGTTGTCTAGAACGAGTACAAGAAGGAGTATGAGAACTACATCAAGGGAGTAGGATGGGTTCCGATTGGTTCCCTTGATGTTGAGAAAGCCAAAACTGCTGGGTTGGTTCTCAATGAAAAACTTTACAGAAAGCATCCCAGCAACTTCAAATTTGTTAAAGACATGCACTCTATGGACCTGGTTTTGGCCACTGCCAACAACCAAATCATGGACAAGGTACTTTACAGCACTTTTGATTCATTGACCAAATTCTTTTGAGTCTTTATTAAAGCCAAGTATTTGCTATTTTGTTTTAGAAATCCTACACCAAAGCTTGGGAAAAAGACAAGACTTCTATCCATATAATGCCAGATGCAATGGACGTTGTTCTAGCCAGGGATAACAAGAAAAACTACAGTGAGGTATAACATTCATTTCCTACACATTGTAACTCATCTTTCATTATTTGCAATCGATGCAATTCCTGCCATGTTTTATGCAATCCAATTTAAAGTTGTGGAAAATATTTCTCATTTTAGAAACTATACAAACTGGACAATGAACTAGCCAAGAAGAAGGGCCATCACCTTCGCTCTGATGCCATTGCAATTCAGGCTGCCAAGGCCTCGACTATTATTGCTAGTGACGTAAGTGTTTGTTTCTATATCTTCAAAGTAACTTTTTGCTTTTTTCGTTGTGTAGAAATTACAAACTCAGTCTCTGTATGCTCCCTGCACAGTACAAGTACAAGACTGGATACAGGAAGCAGGTCGGTCACCACATTGGAGCCCTCAGCATCCAAGATGACCCTCTACTCATGCTGGCTCTGAACTCAGCCAAGATTGCCAGTGATGCTCTTTACAAGAAAGACTTCAATCAGTCTAAGACAAAGTTCCACCTCCCGGTGGACATGCTGGCCTTTGAACTGGCCAAGAAGAACCAGATTCAGGTCAACCACGCCAATTATATAACACGCCTGCACAACTGGACATGTCTGCCAGATTCAAACGATGTAGTCCAGGCCAGGCATGCTTACAGCTTGCAGAGTGACGTAAGTATGAATCCTTTTTTTTTTCAAAAATACATAACTGCAACCATATGTTTTTGAAGACTTATCACTAGAGTATGAATTTCTTCTCAGGCTGTGTACAAGGAGGATTTCAGGATGTTGCAGGGTGTTGGATGGGTGCCTATTGGTTCGCTGGATGTTGAGAAGGTTAAAAAAGCTGGTGAAATCCTGAGTGAAAAGAAATATCGTCAGCATCCCAGCAACTATAAATTCAAGAGCACAACTGAGGACATGCCAATGGTGCTGGCTAAGGCTAATAACCAGGTTATTAATAAGGTATAAAGGAAACCCTTTTGAGTATTCTCTTCAAATGTGGAATTTTCATGGACAGTGTTTTTATATATATATATATATATATAGCAATCTATATATATATATATATATAGATATATATATATATATTTTATTGAAAGCTGAATCTCTTAAATTGGCCCCTAATTTACACAACTTTCTTAGAAGAAAATCTTACATAAATGCATGCATCATCTATATAAAAGTATGACATGTTGTTTGACATATTAGTTCAGGTTTTATTCCCATAGTAAGACACATTGTTTTATTTATTGTTTTTTCTTTAATAATAACAATTAAACTCCATGTAGCGAATTTGGGCTAAGCCACACTGATGTTCCTCGAAGTTTAGATATAATACATTTCAAGGTTTTTTTTTAAAAGTTCAGTATAGGCTACTGGACCTGAAGTTTTCAAGAAGATGTTTCGCCTATCATGAATATACTGTAGGTGTAACAAAGAATTTGGGGGAACAAAATGTGGCTCTGATCCCTCCGACTGGATTGGCCATTTACACCTGGCTGTGTTAATGGTCGTTAGAGGGGTTCTGATGGGTCGTTAACTCCCTCGTCAGAGTGGTTTTGGTCACATGCCTCATTATTGTGTGAGCCGCTTGAGTGCAGATGAGAGGTGAATCTTCTGGGTATTGTTTCCTAAAAGTGCTTTGCAAGCAGGTTAAACGTTATGTCTAAGACTATGTCTAAGACCACCTCCTCTAATGAGAGTTTTTCCAGGGTAACAAAGATGGCTTCCTTAACCCCTCTCTCAAACCATCTTTCTTCCTTGCCAAGAATGTGGACATTGTTGTCCTCAAACGAGTGTCCTTCATCCTTCAGGTGTTAGAGAACAGCTGAGTCCTGTCCTGAGGAGTTGGCCCTCCTGTCTTGAGCCATGCACTTTTGAAGCGGTTGCTTGGTCTCACCAATGTACAGGTCTTTGCTCTCTTCACTGCAGTGAACAGCGTAAACCAGGTTGTGGGTGTCTTATTTTTGGGGTGAACCAGTTTTTTTTTCTCAGGGTGTTGCCGGGTTTGAAGTGCACAGGGATCCGGTGCTGGTTGGAATCCTCCTTCTTTGGAGACTCCAGCAACACATGGAATGATGATGAACCTTCTTCTTTTTTTCCCCTCTCAGCAGAACTCTAGTGGCTTGTTTTTATTGACAGTAGGCTGACAGGAAAGGGGGCATGAGAGGCGGGAAGAGACATGAGGGAAAGGACCGCAGGCCGGACTTGAATCCGGGTTGCCCACATCGAGGACCAAGGCCACAATACATGGGTTGTGTGCGCTAACCACTGCACCACCAAAGCACGCCCAGCAGACCTCTTGTTGGTTTAAAAAAAAGCCCATCTGGGAAGATCACAGTTACAGATTGTTACACCTACAGTATAATAATCTCTGTGCTCCCCACCACTAGTTATAACTGAAAAAGCCTCTTGGATGAGTGGCAAAACATCTTCATCAAAACTACACGTCTAGTTGCCTTAACTGAACTTGTTTAAGCTTGAAAATGACCTGGAAGACTGAGAATCTTCACAGATGCATTTCATAGTGAATTTCTTTTGGAAAACTTTTTTTCCCAGCTTTGACTAAATTTTGTATCTTTACAGAAAGCCTATATTGAAGCCTGGGAAAAAGATAAGACCAGCATCCATGTCATGCCTGATGCCATGGATATCCTTCTGGCTAAAGCAAACAAAGTCATCTACAGCGAGGTAAATACTCTTATACATTCAAAACATTATTCTCCAAAAGTTGAACCACCACTCTATATGTATAATGAGATGACTGAAGTAATTTCTCCTATTTGTATATACAGAAAATGTACAAGCAGGCAAATGAAGAGGCAAAGAAGAAGGGATATGATCTGCGAAATGATGCTATTTCCATTATTGCAGCAAGGGCCTCCAGGGATATTGCAAGTGATGTAAGTTCCCACACTTATCACTCAATCCTCATAGATAAATTACTCTAAAAAGGAAGTGGTTTGGTAACTGATGTTTAAGTAACACATTCATTTATATCTCTGACATTTTAGTAAGTGTTGTTCTTCTTTGACAGTACAAGTACAAGACCGGATACAGGAAGCAGGTCGGTCACCACATCGGTGCCCGCAGCATCCAGGACGACCCTCTGCTGATGCTGGCTCTGAACTCAGCTAGGATCGCCAGTGACGCTCTGTACAAGAAGGACTTTAACAAGTCCAAGACCAAGTTCAACCTCCCAGTGGACATGTTGAATCTTGAACTAGCAAAGAAATGCCAGCAGCAAGTCAATGACTTCAACTATAGGACTCGCCTGCACCAGTGGACATGTCTGCCAGACTCAAATGATGTTGTTCAGGCCAGGCATGCATATGACCTACAGAGTGATGTGAGTACTATTCATAGATAGATGGATGGAGGGAAGCATGGAGGTTTGTCTGTTTGTGTAACAATCAATTTGTTTTTTACTTCTGGGAATTTATTTTTGTATTGTCCAGGCTGTGTACAAGGAGGATTTGAAGATGTTGCAGGGCGTTGGATGGGTGCCTATAGGTTCTCTGGATGTGGAAAAGGTTAAAAAAGCTGGGGAAATCCTGAGTGAAAAGAAATATCGTCAGCATCCGAGCAACTATAAGTTCAAGAGCACTACCGAGGACATGCCAATGGCGCTGGCTAAGGCTAATAACCAGATTATGAACAAGGTGGCTTAATCATCAAATGTTATGGTGTCTTTATTACAGATCAAACAGTTTATCATTTTGTGTCTCTCTTCTGTATTGAAACATAAATTACTCTTGCATACCCATATTTGCAGAAATCCTACATTGAAGCCTGGGACAATGAGAAGACAAAGATCCATGTGATGCCAGATGCCATGGATGTTATTCTTGCTAAAGCAAACAGCTACCATTACAGCTTGGTATGTATACTTAGATCATTAACATGCGTTTAATCAAGTGGTCTTAATTAAACTACGAAATTTGTCAGAGTACATTTCATTTGGACATTTTACATTTAATTGTCAGAAAAATTACAAACAAGCAAATGAAGATGCTAAGAAGAAGGGCTATGACCTGCGAAATGATGCCATATCAATCATCGCAGCAAGAACATCCAGAGACATTGCCAGTGATGTAAGCTGCCAAGAGCAACCAATTTTATTTTATCCCTCAGAATTAGACATTTTGTTTATCTTGAGCATATATATTTATGCATTACTTTCTACTAGTACAAGTACAAGACCGGATACAGGAAGCAGGTCGGTCACCACATCGGTGCCCGGAGCATCCAGGATGACCCTCTGCTGATGCTGGCTCTGAACTCAGCCAGGATCGCCAGTGACGCTCTGTACAAGAAGGACTTCAACAAGTCCAAGACCAAGTTCAACCTCCCAGTGGACATGTTGAATCTTGAACTAGCCAAGAAATGCCAGCAGCAAGTCAATGACTTCAACTACAGGACTCACCTGCACCAGTGGACATGTCTGCCAGACTCTAATGACGTTGTTCAGGCCAGGCACGCATATGACCTACAGAGTGATGTGAGTACTATTCATAGATAGATGGATGGAGGGAAACATGGAGGTTTGTCTGTTTGTGTAACAATCAATTAGTTTTTTACTTATGGTTATTTATTTTTGTATTGTCCAGGCTGTGTACAAGGAGGATTTGAAGATGTTGCAGGGCGTTGGATGGGTGCCAATAGGTTCCCTGGATGTTGAGAAAGTAAAGAAAGCTGGTGAGGTCCTGAGTGAAAGGAAGTACCGACAGCACCCGAGCAACTTTAGATTCAAGAGCACCACTGAGGATATGCCCTTGGCACTAGCTAAAGCAAATGCTCAGGTTATGAACAAGGTAGGAAACCAAACCGCTGTTGGTAAAAATCACATGAGAATTATTCTACCATGTCATGCATAATTTACCTCTTAACTGTCCTTTCATACTGTTGGTTTTTATAATCACAGAAAGTATACATCGAAGCCTGGGAGAACGAGAAGACAAAGATCCATCTTATGCCTGACGCCATGGATGTTCTTCTAGCAAAAGCAAACAATGTCAACTATAGCATTGTATGTTCACAAAACATAAGGGGTTAACAACTTCCTGCTTCTCTTTAAGTAAAGGAAAAACACAAACATGCATCATTTGCTTGTTTTCTTAGAAACAATACAAACAGGCGAACGAAGATGCCAAAAAGAAGGGCTACGACTTGCGCGGCGATGCCATTTCCATCATTGCAGCCAGAGCATCCAGAGACATTGCCAGTGATGTAAGCAACAAACAACAATTTCACTATACTCTATATATCAGAGGTACGACTCTAAATGGATCCTCGCATTTGCTAAAATCTATTTTTGATGTACTTTCAACCAGTACAAGTACAAGACTGGATACAGGAAGCAGGTCGGTCACCACATCGGTGCCCGCAGCATCCAGGACGACCCTCTGCTGGTCCTGGCTTTGAACTCAGCCAGGATCGCCAGTGACGCTCTGTACAAGAAGGACTTCAACAAGTCCAAGACCAAGTTCAACCTTCCAGTGGACATGTTGAATCTTGAACTAGCCAAGAAATGCCAGCAGCAAGTCAATGACTTCAACTACAGGACTCACCTGCACCAGTGGACATGTCTGCCTGACTCTAACGATGTTGTCCAGGCCAGGCATGCATATGACCTACAGAGTGATGTATGTGATCCTTAGTTATTTTCATGCGTGTATCACATTTCATTATACAACTCCCTCCATTAAAACCCTCTATGCTTTCCAGGCCGTCTACAAAGCAGACCTGAAGTGGCTCCAGGGTCTGGGCTGGGTCCCCATTGGTTCGCTGGATGTGGAGAAAGTCAAGAAGGCTGGAGAGGTTTTGAGTGAAAGGCAGTATCGCCAGCACCCCAGCACAGTGAAATTCACCAGTCCCATTGATGCCATGAACCTTGTTCTGGCTAAGAACAACGCAGTGACGATGAACAAGGTAAATACTGATTTTCGCATAGATTTCTAGAACCATTTTTATTTGCCTCTTTTGCTTTAAATAAATTTAGTTTTTGTGTTCTGTGTTGCTAGCGCCTCTACACCGAGGCTTGGGAGAACGAAAAGACCAAACTGCACATCAAACCCGATACTCCTGAGATCATCCTCTCCCAGCAAAATGCCATCAACATGAGCAAGGTTAGTAAAATTTATTTTGCAAATAAAAAAATCTTTAATCCTCCATTTGATTCAATAAATAATACAGAACAAAGGCTATTTTATTGTGGCTTTAATAGTCAGTCATGTGTTTGCGATCATTTCTACAAACTTTGAAAAATGTATCACTTATTTAGCATTTAAGTTTATCCTGCCTTGAAACTTTGACACATAGACTCTAAACATGGGTTTTATTTTTAGATAAAAAGCTGTTTTTTAAATCAACCTTCAAACCTGTAGTTTAGTGATGCAACTAAAACAATGATTTGTTCTTTATTTCTTCTCTGCGAACGGAAGAGACCCAACTGAAGTGTGAATCTTATATACAAAAACCTAATTAAAGGAGAGACAAATCCATATCCAACTTATTTATAAAGCACATTTAAAAGCAAAAAATAGTTGACCAAAGTACTGCACATTACAAAAATGGAGAATTACATTTTAAGAGATATGATATAGGATACAACAAACTTTATTGATCCCACAGTGGCGAAATGCATTTGAAATTCATTTGTCACATCGGCTCAATAGTCAAAATAAGATGCCAAAATGCGGAAAAGGGTATATACAGTGCATCCACATATAACAGGATTATTGCACCGGTTATTGCACAGGGGTTTTACTGCAAAGCTTATTGTACAGGGTATTAAATAGTGATTGCAGATTATTTATTGCAGTTAAAGTGCCGCATTCTAAAGTCTGATGGCAGCAGGGATGAATGACTCAGGTAGCACTCCTTTTTACAAACAGGCTGTAAAAGTCTTTCATGAGAAGGTTAAACACCTACACATGGGAACCAATAAACATCTGGTGCTGTGTTTAATGCCAGGGTAAAAGATGGGCACAGATCTAGTTGCCTTTATATTTTAGGACTCGTTTTCCTATAAAAGAAGTGAAAGGTGCGTTAACTTTCACATCGGTGGAACTACAGACTTTTTCCAAATCAAGGGAGGGTGGAGTTTGGGAACAAGAGTGAAAAAGAAAACAGAAGGCATAAGATATTTAACATGCTGTAAGAAAGCTCAATTATATGTCCCACCAGTTCACCTCCAAACCAAAGGGAATTACATATGTTTTTTTATGCATATAACATATATCGTCCCTATTCACTGTAGAGAGAGAAAGACAAAGGTTATTCTGTAGTTGATTCTCTGCATGAAAACTTTCTCAGAATCAGGGTATACAACAAATACAAGCATTCAAGTTGATATAATAGAATTCTTTTTTTTTTCAAAATCCCTTCATATTTTTTCTTTCTTTTTTATTCAGAAACTATACAGACAAGGTTTTGAGGAGACCATCAGCAAAGGCTACTTCCTTCCTCCAGATGCAATTTCTGTCAAGGCTGCCAAGGCCTCCAGGGATATCATCAGTGATGTGAGTCCCACAGACTGTAATCTTTGTCTATTTAGTTGACTTATATTGAAATCAAATGTGATCTTTGTTCATATAAAAAAAAAAAAATGTTTTTTTCTGGTCCTATTAGTACAAGTATAAGACAGGATACAGGAGGCAGGTTGGTCACCACATCGGTGCCCGCAGCGTCCAGGATGACCCTCTGCTGGTGCTGGCTCTGAACTCAGCCAGGATCGCCAGTGATGCTCTGTACAAGAAGGACTTCAATAAGTCCAAGACCAAATTCAACCTCCCAGTGGACATGTTGAATCTTGAACTAGCCAAGAAATGCCAACAGCAAGTCAATGACTTCAACTACAGGACTCGCCTGCACCAGTGGACATGTCTTCCAGACTCTAACGATGTGGTGCAGGCCAGAAAAGCATATGATCTCCAGAGTGATGTGAGTCCCTCTATCACATATTTAGCTTACAATATTGTTCAACTTTTTTGTCTACTTTCTAATACTTAAACTATCTTGCTCAGGCTGTGTACAAAGCTGACAGAGATGAAGTCATTGGAGTCGGATGGATACCCATTGGTTCCCTGGATGTAGTGAAAGCCAAAAATGCTGCCAAAATTCTGAGCGACCGTCTCTACAAGCAGAAACCAGACACATTTAAATACAAATCTGACATGATGGCCATGCCCATGGTGCTAGCCAAAGCAAATGCTGAGATCATCAATAAGGTACAGAAGTGCACATTTGAATTTTGTTTGATTATTTGCTGAAGAGCTACTCGGTTTTCTTATTTGACCTTTTCTTAATTTTTCTCAACAGAAAAACTACATTGCTGCATGGGAGGCAGAAAAAATAAAAAACCACGTGACAGACAGCCTGACAATGCTGCTTTCCAAAGCTAATGCTTACAACATCAGCAGGGTATGTCAAACCTAAAGCATTTTTACCTAATATATCTTTGCACGTTTATGGTGCGCTTTACGGTCTTATTCCTTTGCAGAAAAATTACAGAGAAGCTGTGGAGGAAATGTTCAGGAAAGGCTACGACATGAAGCCTGACGCTGTTTCCATCATCGCTGCTAAACACGGAAGAGAAATCATCAGTGATGTATGTAACATATAACCCAGTGTATTTCTGCCATCCTTATGCTTGGGTCCTTAACATTTCTTTTTCATTTTTGTTTTCTGTCTGTCTACAAAGTATAAATACAAGACAGGGTACCGCAAGCAGGTCGGTCACCACATCGGAGCGCTGAGCTGTCAGGACGACCCGCTTATCGTGCTGGCTTTGAACTCAGCCAAGATTGCAAGTGATGTTCTGTACAAGAAGGACTTCAACAAGTCCAAGACCAAATTCAACCTCCCAGTGGACATGTTGAATCTTGAACTAGCCAAGAAATGCCAGCAGCAAGTCAATGACTTCAACTACAGGACTAAACTACACAACTGGACTTGTCTGCCGGACTCTAATGACGTGGTTCAGGCCAGAAAGGCTTATGACCTGCAAAGTGATGTGAGTATAGAAAACCACTTTTGCAAGTTTACCTTAGAAAATACTACAAAAATAGAATATTTTCTAATGTTGCCTGCATAAACTTGAATTTTATTGTATGATTCTATCATGTATATCCAATTTATGTAGTTTAATTTTAGTAAAGTATACATTTTGTATCACTAACATTTATAACTCACTATCACCCCCCGTCCTAAACTGACAGCTTGACTTATATCTAATTTAGTCAAAATTTGATTGTTCACAATTTTTCACCATCATATAGTGAATTATATAGAGCTACTTTTTGCAAGAAAGGGTACAAATATTCAGTTACTATAAACATACACAGCTGTTAAGACTTATTCTAAAAGCTTGAAAACGAGGCCACACTTCTTAGATTTATGTATTATTTTCTTCCCACTGTACAACTATATACATTTTTTTTGAGTTGCCCAATCGCATGAAATCCAAATCACACACAATGAATTTGTGATTGTGCAAAATTTGAAGTTTAAGAGATATGACTCCACTTTGAGGAACTAAATGCCTTTCAGAGTTGCTTTTCTTATTCAATTAAATATTAATCTGACATTTTCTTTTTACATTCCGTTCATAGGCTGTGTACAAGGCTGACATGGAATGGGTTAAGGGAATGGGCTGGGTACCAATTGGGTCATTGGATGTGGAGAAAGCCAAGAAAGCAGCAGAGATCCTGAGCGACAGGAAGTACCGCCAGCATCCCAGCCAATTCAAGTTCACTGCCAAGACATCAGATATGCCATATGCTCTAGCTCAAGCTAATGCCCAGATTATGAACAAGGTACAAAAAGAGGAATTTATTAATAGCTAATTTACAAGACATTTTGGGAAGCTCAATGCTCACATTTGGTTTAATAAGAAAGAAAAAAAAAAGGTTGTTAATGTTGTTTTTGCTCCATTTTTCTACAGAAAGCATACATTGAAGCCTGGGAAAAGGACAAGACCAACCTGCATATCTTACCTGATACTCCAGAGATCCTCCTAGCACAGCAGAATAAACTCAACACCAGTCTGGTAAAGTACTGGTATTTTACATAATTAAACAACCCTTTGGTCTAAAGACTACTGCTGAATGAACACATGCATATGAATTTGAAAGGATTGTTGATCTACAGCAGAAACTGACAAATCACATTACTCCCTAGATTAATTATTCCTTTTTGTTTCCTTCACAGAAATATTATCGTGAAGGTTTTGTTGACACCATCAACAAAGGCTACTATCTGCCAAAGGATGCTATTTCTGTTGTAGCAGCCAAAGCATCCCGCGACATTGTCAGTGATGTAAGTTTGGATCCATTCTCATGCATTTTTTCACACTCCCCATCTGACTCTGCTTGAATATAAAAAAATTGATCTAAATCTCATGGAAACATCTTCTCTCCTCAGTACAAATACAAGGCTGGTTTCCGCAAGCAGTGCGGCCACCATATCGGTGCTCTGAGCGTCAGCGACGACCCGCTACTGGTGCTGGCCGCTCATGTTGCCAAGATCTCCAGTGACAATGTCTATAAGAAGGATTATAACAAGACCAAGACCAAGTACAACCTGCCGGTAGACATGCTGACAATTGAGCTGGCTAAGAAATGCCAGCAGCAGGTCAACGACACCAACTACCGAACTTACCTGCACCAGTGGACATGCCTGCCCGACTCAAGTGATGTGGTTCAGGCCAAGAAAGTCTACGACCTACAGAGCGATGTGAGTTTTTGTACTCTGGCAGTTCTATTCAGCTTAATTAATATCTATATTATATTATTTTCATAGTAGTAGTAGTTTTGAGTGTGAGTTGGTAAGAATTTTTTGATACGATATATATCACAATACACATGTCACAATCTGATTTATCGCGATACATTAACATAGATGATATATTGAGATTTTCATGATAATATAGCTTTGGAGAACCGCACAAGATCTCGTTGCTCTGCTGCTGCTGCTGCTGGTATAGAGAAGTTAAACAATAGGCTCTTGGGCGGTGCACTGCGGACTAGTGGCTGGAGGTTTTCCTATAGATATTTTTCACTTATAAGATTCATTCTTACTCCTACTCCAAATTGATATTATATTGTTTAATGAAATATGGCGCTATTTGACAGAATTGTTTTGTTTTCTTACACCCCTAGTATTAGTTGTTGCAATGGCATTGGTAGTACTGTATAACTGTAGAAATAGAAGTAATGTAGTACTGCTATGATATGTATAAATGTTGCTACCCAGAAACAGAATAAAAAAACATCTGATTTTGGAGATTAATTACCTTCTTTCGATGTGAAGCTGTGCATTTTGGACAATTTATAGAATAATAAAGAAAAAAATCTTTATGCTGTTTTTTTTCTTTTAGGCTGTTTACAAAGCAGATCTGGAGTGGCTGAAAGGGTGCGGATGGTCCCCCCAGGACAGTGTGGATGTCATCAAGGTTAAGCATGCACAGACCGTTCTCAATGATAGGCTGTACCGCCAGCACCCAAGCACCGTCAAGTTCACCAGTGTGGTTGACCTTCCAGCCATCGTCCTGTCCAAGCAAAACGCAGACAACCTCAGTGATGTGAGTGCTAACATCTGACCACGAGTTTTATCAGATTAACATGAAAACTCTTTCAAGCAGTTGTGCAAATAAAGAAATAATGTTTTGTGCTTTCCTTTTCAATAGAGGAAATATAGGGAGGTTTGGGACAAAGAGAAGCTCGTCACTCACATCCCCCCTGACATTCCTCCTTATGAGCTGGCCAAGGCCAATGCTATCACTGTCAGCAATGTGAGTTGGTGTTAAATTTTTAGCTATAAAAATTACATCATCTGTTCATATTGAAATGTTTTCTGGTTTGAAGTTGATATATCTCTCCGTTATCTACCTGTTTTTGTTCTGCATAGAAACTGTACACTCAAGCATGGGACGACCAAAAGGCCAAAGCCTTCCAAATCAAGGAGGATGCTATAGCTGTGCTGAAAGCTAGAGCCTCCAGAGACATCATTAGTGATGTAAGAGGCAGAAAAAAAGCCTTTCACATCCATATGACATAGACCTGATGATTTTCTTTTTTTAGTAACTTGTTTTGTTCCTTTCCCTGTTAGTACAAGTACAAAGAGGGATACAGGAAGCAGGTCGGTCACCACATCGGTGCTCGCTGCGTTCAAGATGATCCTCTCATCATGCTGGCTCTGAACTCAGCTAGGATCGCCAGTGACGCTTTGTACAAGAAAGACTTCAACAAATCCAAGACCAAGTTCCACCTTCCAGTGGACATGTTGAGTCTTGAACTAGCCAAGAAATGCCAGGTCCAAGTGAATGACTTCAACTACAGGACTCACCTGCACCAGTGGACGTGTCTGCCGGACTCTAACGATGTGGTTCAGGCCAGGAAAGCCTATGACCTCCAGAGCGATGTAGGTTCATGGCAATGTTCTTGGATAGCATCTGTTTTACATCAGATTATCATTCATATGAATGAATTCCAATATAAACAGGATTATGTTTTTTTCCTCTAGGCTGTGTACAAAGCTGATTTGGAGTGGATAAGAGGCTGTGGATGGATGCCTCATGAGTCTGTGGACGTTGTCAAGGTGAAACATGCTCAGAAGATCCTTGCTGATGTAAGTATGAAACACAACTCTCCCCAAAACACTTAAAATGTAAAACATTTAATGTTGAAATGTAAAAGCATAGAAAAAAATAAACTAAATAATTACTTATATATGTTTGATCTTGCTTTTTCCCACAGAGAGGCTACCGTATCAAGCTCGATAGACAGGAGTTCACGGTTCCTGCTGATAGAGTTGACCTGGCTTGTGCCAAGAATGCTGCTGATGTCTTAAATGAGGTAACTAAAGGGTTTCTTCTTATCATTACACCTTGTTTTAACATAACTTTGAAGACACAATGCAGAATCACATTTATATTTTTTTAAGTAACTAAATTGGGTCTTTTGTTTTTTTCCTGCACAGGCCAAATACCGTGAGGCTTGGCACCAGGAAAAGACCAAGTACACTTTGGTAGATACTCCCGGTCTTGCTACAGCCAGAGAGGTCGCCAAAAATGTTCACCCGGTAAGATTTACCATATTTTTCAACAAATTATTGTTTGC
The DNA here is from genome assembly GCA_018398635.1 of Cyprinodon brontotheroides. Lineage (NCBI taxonomy): Eukaryota > Metazoa > Chordata > Actinopteri > Cyprinodontiformes > Cyprinodontidae > Cyprinodon > Cyprinodon brontotheroides. The sequence goes on along the minus strand of JAGKQL010000049.1, from coordinate 9,511,487 downwards.
TTTCGGCTATCCTGGAGATTTATTTCCTTTTTCCTTCTTTCTTTTTTTTCTTCCTATTATATAGAAACTGTACACTGAAGCGTGGGACAAGGTGAAAGCCACCGGATTCTTCATGCCTGGAGACGCTGTACCAATTAAACAGAGCATGCTTACAACTAAAGTCCAGAGTAGGGTAAGTAAAGGGACTTTAGATTAAAAATATAAAGTTTTAAGAACCTAGAACATTTTTGCATTTATAACAGATACCTTAACAGATACTTTGTGAGGCTTGTACTTACTGTATTTGGCCTTTTTGGTGACATGCAAAGATAAAGATAGACAATAACGCTCATTAAATTCTAGCAATGCATTTAAAGTATTGCCATACAGGATAAAATACAATAAAAGTGAGTGATTTAAAGAATTTTTGTGATCAGTCATGACTATTTTAAGGGTCTTTCCCTAAAAATCTGCTCCAGTTTTAATCTCAAATTAAGCTGATCAGCATTAATTCTCACATACAGTAAAGGAGGCTGTTGCTGAAGATTTACATAACCATACTGTATGAATCCCATAAAATTACCCTCATGTTACTGAATCAGTGGAATTGAACATGCAAGGGATGTGATGCTTTAAACCAGGGGCGACTAACATGAACACCTGTGACCAAGTTATCAAGCTTGATTGACCTGTTTTTCACACTTGAGAAAAAAAGCAATAATTTTCACAGAAGAACTGACTCATATCCTGTTCTTTTTCCTGATGAAAGATTGAAATAGGCTAACGATCCCTTTTTTGTGCACATATCAGACAGTTTTTGTCTGACAGTGCTCAGTTCATCGTAGGTAGAAATAAAAAATTGGTCCAATTAACGAAATTTAGTTTGAGATTTGAGAGATTTATTTCGATTTCAAGGTTAACCAATGCAGCATTCATTGGTAGATTGGTCTATAATCAATCTTATTTTTGTCCTTACCTTGCAGTAACAGATCCTTAAAGTCTTACACTGCTTTTCAAATGTTAAACAGGAACAGGCATTTGTTAAATGGCTATTTGATCATTTTTTTACATCTGACATGAGGCATGATTTTACAAATTGTACTGTAACAGACTCCAATGCTTGAATGCATGTTAAAGAAACACTGTCATGAGAACATTTTGTTTGTCTTGTAGCATAATTACCTAGAGGGATACCGCAAGCAGGTTGGCCACCACATCGGTGCTCGCTGCGTCGAGGATGATCCTCTCATCATGCTGGCTCTGAACTCAGCTAGGATCGCCAGTGACGCTCTTTACAAGAAGGACTTTAACAAGTCCAAGACCAAGTTCCACCTGCCAGTGGACATGTTGAATCTGGAGCTGGCAAAGAAATGCCAGCAGCAAGTCAATGACTTCAACTACAGGACTCGTCTGCACCAGTGGACTTGTCTGCCTGACTCCAATGATGTGGTTCAGGCCAGAAAGATTTATGACCTTCAGAGTGATGTAAGTAAAGAAGTTCAACATTTTTAAATGTATTTCATAAAGTTTAAAATCTTTTTTTTTAAAGCTAATTATGGTTTCCACCTGCAGAACGTCTACAGGGCTGATCTGGAATGGATCCGTGGCTGCGGTTGGATGGCAGCTGACTCTGTTGACCACGTCAAAGTCAGGAAGGCGCAGGAAATACTTAATGAAGTACGGTTCTGTCATTGCATCCAGTCTGGAGGCACTTCACAAGAATTACTGCCTTATTGCTGCCGTGGTCGTTCTTGATGTTGTCTTTTTTTCCCTTTATTTAGCGACTTTATAAGAAGAACGCCATAGAAGGCTTTGGAAAATTCAGCCTGATTGTGGATCGTCCTGAGATTGTCTTGGCCAAGATTAACGCCGCTAACCTCAGTGATGTACGCCGTCCTGTGGTTCCCATGAAACAACATCTAAAAAAACGAAAGACACAATTTTATTAATGGGTACATGGAAATAAATAAATATAATTTTCTTTCTCAACAGCTGAAATATAAAGAGACTTTCAATGCTGAGAAAGGTCATTACATCGGCTCAGAAGATACTCCTCAGCTGGCACATAGTAGAGATATGGCCAAGACCATCAGTGAGGTAATGAGTCAGAACTGTTTGTTTCTTAACTCGCTTTATATTTTTTTCCCTTACTTTAAAACTCCTATTATCATTTCAGAAACTATACAAATCACAATGGGACAGTACTAAAGCTACAAGCTACAGCCTGGACCAGCAATACATCCCACTGCTCATGGGCAAGAAGAGCAGGGAGATTGCCAGTGATGTAAGTTTTCAAACAAGAAATTATTATTATCATTGTTATTACCACAGTTGCTTGAAAGGTTAAAGTATGCACGAAGTTATGTTTTCTGATAGCAGCATGAAATAAAGTGAATGAATTCTGCTTTTTAGGTTAAGTACAAGGATACTCATGAGAAAGCCAAGGGCCACTACATGGCGGGAACCCTGGTGGACTTCCCTGAGGTGGTGCGCTGTGGCCAGCAGGAGAAGAATAAGGGACTGGTAAGTTCTCTGCAATAGTGACATTTTTTATATGCGCACCACACACAAATCTACCAGTGTTAAAGTCTAGAAAGCAATTACTCAAAACACCATCTGTATTATAACATTATATATATCGTATGCTTCGATGTGTATATCCCTTTAAACATGAATATATAAAATAGTTACTGTACCATGGAAACCATATTATAATACCCACTTATATTTTTGGATAATTTATCTTGTGTCAAACAAAAACAACGAAAAAAGCCCACTGAGAGTTGGAAGAAAGACTTTATTTCTCCCAGAAATGTCCCCTTAACTCAGTATCTGAGTTAAAGGGGTGAACAGAGGTGGGGACAGTACCGTAATTGTACTCAAATAAGAGTATGAACATAACATATTTCAAGTCAAGTAAGAGGAGGAAACCTTAGCTTAAAACCTAAGGTTGTGGATTTTCTGTCAGTTTGACTGAGATTTTCTAAAAATTTTTCTTACAGAGGGTCTACCAGAAGGACTACCACCAAACCAAGACCAAGATCCACCTCCCATCTGACATCATCGCCAACCAGGTAGCCAAGCGGTGTCAGGACATGTTGAGCGACGTCCTCTACCGCACCCACCTGCACCAGTGGACGTGCCATCCAGAACAGGAGGATGCCATCCGCGCCCGGAAGACCAACGAGATTCTCAGTGATGTAAGTCATTCTTTTCTGTTCACGTTCTGCTGCTGTTCTAACATTTATAACGCACTTCTTTTTTTTTTTTTTATTCAAAATTTGGACAACTAATTTTAGGTGTATTTCTGTTTTTATTTGATTAGTAGTGAATAATTTAGGTCTCTTAGTTGTTAAATTGTTTCAGAGACAGTGGTAACTTTACACCATTATTCAGTGTTTTTATTTGATGTTAAAAGTATTTTCATTTTCTTACGCATTAAGAAATCTGAAATAACATATTTTTTTACATTTACATTTAATGTTAGTTTGTCCCTCCTCTTCATATTAATATGTGTTATGTTTATGTTATTACATGAAGCAACAACATCATATGTTTATCAATCTATATATTTATTTATCATTATTTTTTTATAATAGGCCAATATTTACTGTATTGTGTGTTTTGGCATCTTAGAATAAAAATCATTCACTAGCAGCTCAGATCGTATTTATTTTAAATTTTCTTTTTTGCTGAAATGATTTATAAAGCTTTAATCTATTTGATTCATAAACCTATGGGTTATTATATCAGCATGGTCATTAATAAGTATTAATAAAGGTTTAAATAAAATCGAATTTAACTTCCTGACACCCTGATCAATTTAGTATTTTAGAAATTTAGTTTTATTTTCAATCACATATAAAGTTAAAGGCAAAATCTAATATGTCTACCTTTAAATTTTCAGCACTTACCTTTAACCTTTGACCTCAAAGAAAAAAAATACTAAAAGACAGAAAGAGAGAAAAGACAAAGTAAAAGTTTTTGACCCTCATTCAAGATAAATATTCATTCAGTCATATACTGTAACTGTCTAAGATATATTCTAACTTGTGTTTTTTAATAGAAAATATGATTTAATCATTTGAAATGTATGCCCACATCATTACATACTTGAGCTCTAAGAACAGGCAAACATTTCTGTTTTATTATTCCGAATATTCCTGATTTTCAAAAATATAATAATCCTCATTTTGAAATAAGATATAATCCGTCATGTTTTACTGAACTCATTCAATAGGTGTTTTACAAAGATGACCTGAACTGGATGAAGGGCATCGGTTGTTACGTCTGGGACACACCAGAGATTCTCCGCGCCAAGAAATCCTATGATCTGCAGAGCGATGTGAGGAACCGCACGCATGTTTCATATCAAACATTACTTTAAAACCTATTCCAGTTATAAAGATGATGTTTACCTCTCTGATAATTTGTCTGTTTGGTTTATTTCCAGCTTAAATACAGAGCTGATGCCAAGAAAGAATTTAACAACTACTCCATTGTGACTGACACACCTGAGTATGTGACCGCCGTCCTGGGTCACACCTGGGCCAGTGAGGTACGAGATTTAAAAAAATAAAATGATCATGATTGCTGTTCAAGAAAGGAGAGCCAAATAACTTCATCCTTTTTCTATGTTTTCCAGCTGAACTACAGGGAGGCTTATCAGAAGGAGAAGCACATATACACCACTGTTCTGGATACCTACGATTACGCCAGATGCCACAACTTCAAATATTTCTTCAGCAATGTCAGTAACAATAAAATATTTTCGTAATTTTAAAGAATTAGAGGAATTTGATGATGATGTCTTAAAATTTCTATCCAAAGAAAAACTACACAGCCGCCTGGGATAAAATTAAGGCAAAGAGCTACCAAATTCCAGCTGATTCCAACGCCTTACAACACGCCAAACAGCAGAAGGTCGTTCTCAGCAATGTAAGTTCAAATTCATCACCAACCATTACATTTTCTAATTGATGATTATCCTATAAATGTACATGTGATTGTCTTCTTTAAGATACTATATGCATCTTCTTGCCTCTTCAGGTCAAGTACAAGGAGGATTATGAAAAGTTCAAATCCCTTTACAGTCTTCCAAAGTCGCTTGAAGACGACCCTGCGACCGCTCGCTGCGTCAAAGCCGGAAAGCTGGTTCTAGATGTGAGCATTTTCTTTTATTTCCTGATCTTCTTTATATTAACACTATTAAAAGATACAAGTTTTTTTTTTTTTTGTAATGCTATGAATTTTGTCAACTAATGCAAGCATCCCTTTGCTTATCCGTTCAGCGTCTGTACAAGGAGAACTATGAGAAGACGAAGGCCAAGAACCATATCCCCCCTGACATGCTGGAGATCATGTCTGCTCGCAACACCCAGTCCACTGTCAGCGGCATCCACTACCGCAAGTATCTACACCAGTGGATATGCCTGCCCGACATGCAGATGTATGTTCAGGCACGCAAAGTCAACGAGCAGCTCAGCGATGTGAGTAACCATCGTATGGTCGTAGCATCACACCGAACCCATATAATAGTTTGAACGGATTTTATCAAGGTTGAAAATGTGCTAAATGTAAGTTATTCTCCCTCAGATCTTCTATAAGGATGATCTGAACTGGCTGAAGGGTATCGGGTGTTACGCCTGGGACACTCCAGAGATCCTGCGGGTTAAGAATGCTGGTGACCTACAGAGTGAGGTAAATGTTCTTAAAATATTCATCTTTATCTAAATCCTCTCCACCATTTATTTATTGTTTTTTTAAATTTTGCATTTTTTCCTTTTCAGGCCAAGTACAGAGCCAAAGGTATCGAGGCGTTCAAGGACTACACTGTAGTGACGGACACTCCGGTGTACGAAACAGCCAAGCTGAACGCTCAGAACCTGAGTGATGTAATTACATTGTTTTCCCTGTTTTTTATAAATACCTTTCTTACATTAGATTCTAATAAAAGACATGCTGCCAGATTAAAAAACAAATCATAATAAACAAGATTATACATAAAAAAAAAAAAAATTCTGCTCTTTTGTCCAGCTTCACTACCGTTACGATTACAACTCCAACGTCAAGGGCACCCACACCTCCCCTGCTGTTACCATGGAAACAGAAAGAGCCCGCCTGGCCCACCACATCCAGAGTGATGTATGTCAACATTCCTTAATGTTTTAATTTTTATATATATATATATATATATATATATATATATATATATATATATATATATATATATATATATATATATATATATATAGTACCAGACCATGTAAAATATATATCCCTAAATGTGTTTTTTTCTACTAGAAATGGTACAAAGAGGCGAACAAGAACTTCATGCCCACTGGTTTCTCCCTGCCTAGTGATACTCCGCTCCTCAAGCAGGCCAAGATGAACAGCGTTGTCACCAGCAATGTAGGGATTCATTAAAATGTAGTTTTGAAACATGAAGGTATCAAAATGCACCTGATTAATCCACTTCCACCATTATCTGTTTAGGTGAAATACAAGGAAGCCTTTGAGATGGTGAAGGCCAAATCCTACACTCTTCATCCAGAAGGCGTCAACTTCGTCACTGCCAGGAAGGCTCACAAGATCATCAACGACGTAAGTGGCGAAGATTTCCGAGCGTCGTCAAACAGAACGCATAAGGATGCGATTTCGCTTGAGAGAAATAATTTTTTACCCATTTGCTTCCTCAGCGTTTGTATCGTGAAACCTACCACAAGCAGAAGGACAAGATCCACACAACCTACGACACGCCTGAGGTCAAACAGGTCAAGATGAACCAGCAGAACCTGAGTGATGTATGCATCAACAACCCTCTTTACATTTTGTTCTTTATTTCTGGTGGAATGTTGTTGAGAGGAAGTGTGGTTTATGCCTCCATTTTTGTTTGTTCTTCATCACTCTAGATTTGCTACAAGGAGAAATACTACAACAGCAGAGGCCAGTATATCTCTATGCCTATAACACCCCAACTCATGCACTGTCACCACGTCAATGAGATCACCAGTGAGGTATTGCAATAAAATACATTGAAATATTCCCCACATATTCACAACATTTTTCAACATCAATGTTATTTGTTGATATTAGCTAAGGTATAAAGAGGATCTGATGTGGCTGAGAGGCGTTGGCTGCTTCCTGTATGACACCCCGGAGATGGTCCACGTCCGTAACATCACCAAATTCAGGGTATGTGCGTCCTTTGAGATGTTCATTTCATATTAACAAAAGGTATTTTTTCAGAGGTGCACCTCCTATAAAACTTGTTTTTTGTTGTTTCATAGACAAGCTATCCAGACGATGCTAAAAAGAACCTATCTAACTTCACTGTGGTCCTGGATACTCCAGAATACAACCGTGTGACCGAGTTAAAGACCCACATGAGTGACGTGAGTTGACTTTTCATGTTATATATAGCATTTTTATACCCTCAATATTTACATTTTATGTATTGAACCAACAGTTTGTAGATGATTAAGAAAAATTATCAATATCAAACGGTTTTCTTTTCTATTTTTATTAAACATCTATTGGGGGAATCCAAGTAGCTTGCTTTACTGTGTCCACCCCACTAATCTCCATTTATTCACTGGATTGCTGATGGGCAGTTGGTAATACACGGTGCTGTGATGTCACCAGCCGCCATATTGGTACTCCCTAGTTAGAATGGTAATAAACAATATGTGCGCTACAGCATTGAACAATGATGTGGTTCTCATTTTCACGAGGACTTAAGACTTTTAGAACAAAATAATTACTTTCACACACACCTGCTGTTTCAGAGCATCTCTAGATTACTGTAATTTATAGTTAAAAAATAGGCACTTTGCATTGCACATTCAGTATGAAGTCCATGAAGTCTATAAATTATGTAATAAAACATATTATACAAATCCATCACATCAAAAATAGTGTGTCAATGGAGCATAATGATACTGTAGTCAGATATTAAGAATATTACAGATACACACACAGACTATCTGATGATTGCCAAAAGTGCTAAAGTGATGTCGTACATGTAATATACATGTATTGATTACATTATTAAGGTAATTCAATTACAATACATGCATTTTATGGCAAGTGGGGAGCACCAAGATGACGACAGGTGACTTCAGTCTTTTTCAGTCTAAATGGAGATCAGTGGTCCACCCACATTTCAAAGATAGGATCAGACAGAGAAGCCTTTGGTAACTTTGGATGAGCTGCAGAGATGCATAGCTCAGGATGGGAGGAATATATAGAGAGAGTAACTTTTAGTTGCACAATCACAAAAAGAAAACCTCACCTTGCTTAAAGAGTGACAGATAAAGGAAGTCATGTTTTTGCATTTTGTTTCTTGTAACAGCAGATTTGTTTCTTCAGGTATATAACAACTTTTATCTCTTGTATTTTTTGTGCAATATTCTTTAAAAGTTCTGCTTTTTTAAATCTATTTTGCAGCAGGTTTTACATTTTCTTTTCATTGCTTGTCTCTTTCCAGAGGATATACAGAGCTCAGAGCAGAAAGGATATGGTTAAAGTTTCCTCCATCGCAGACTCTATGGACATCAAGCGAGTCAAGTGGGCCCAGCAGCTGACAAACAAGGCAATCCAAAATACATCTCTGCTCTTCAGGCGTAGTAATCACATTTTATCATTTATCTAACATAAAACATACTGCTTGATTCTTCATTTTTTTCCCCACAGTACCAGTACACAGATCTGGCCTCTAAGGAGAGAACTCATTTCACTCCAGAAAAAGACACTCCAGTTAATCAACATGCAAGAAAAATGAAAGTGGTCTTCAGTGAAGTAAGACGTCTATTCTTCTATTAAAATACTTTAAATTACCTAAATGGATCAGAGTATCTATAAAACAAATATCTAACCTGTTGTGTTTTCTGTTCTGCACTCAGATTAAATACAAGGAACAGTATGAAAAGATGAAGCACAGGTACACTGCTATTGCTGACACGCCCATGCTGATCCGTTCCAAGAAAGCCTACCTGCAGTCCAGTGACGTAAGTATGACCAAGAAACATTTCCCAAAATCCTAGTAGATAACTTGATTTCTTATAGTTTATTAACTTTCCCCAAATTTGATCCTTCCTTTAGTTGCGCTACAAGGAAACATTTGAGCTTTCCAAAGGCCACTATCACACCAACAAGGATGCCCTGGACATCGTCTGCCACCGTAAATTCACCGATGACATCAGCGAGGTCAGAGGCTGAAATGAACCTGTCAGAAATAAAAAGGCAATGACCTGTTTTCATTTTCCTTAAACCGTCTCTCTCTGCCTTTCTCCTCCGCAGGTCAAATACAGAGAGAAGTATATTAACTCTCTGGGCACATGGAAGTCCATCCCTGACCGCCCTGAGTTTTTCTTCAGCAAGATAGCCAATGATAACATCAGCAATGTAAGCGCTCATACCTCACAAGTCTTCACAGCAGGAGGAAGGACTAACATGCTGTATGACACTGGTGCTAAACCCCATTTTTTTGCCTTAATCCTCTGTGTTTAGGTGAAGTATAAGGAGGACTTGGAGTGGCTGAGAGGTATCGGCTGCTACGCGTGGGACACTCCTGAGCTGCAGCTGGCTGATAAGAATAAGACTCTCTACAGTGAGGTGAGGGGCGACACCTCTACTTTATCCTTCACCTGCAACCTTGCGTTCTGCTTGTTTTCCAACCCTCCTTTTTAATTGCAGAGACTCTACAAAGCCTCCTTTGAGAAGAACAGAGGAAACTTCAAATACACGTGCGACACGCCGTTCTTCGAGGCTATGAGGAACGCCTCACTTCTTATCAACGATGTGAGTCTTTCCCTTCTTTTCCCTTTATACTGTATTAAATAATCTGATTTTTATTCACTCAAAAATGATCAAACATGTTAATCTGTCTCTTTGCTTCTCTTTTGGACTCTCTGCTTGGAGGTAAAACAATGTAAAGGTATCATTATTTAACAATAACTTAGAATACTGATGCCTAACAATGTGGCTGCTAGAGAACTCAGGGAAGTGTAGTTCAAATTTGATCAACAATAGAACTGCTTTTAAGCACAGAACTGCTATATTTCAGGCCTCTTATATATACTGTATATTAACTTAATTGTAACAAAGGTTATAAGTAAACTGTATATAAAAGGTTAGAAGAGGGTCAGAGGAGCGAAAAGGAGTGAGGAGTTCTCACAGTTTTTTATCCATTGAAGCTTAATGTGAGATAAGAGAAGCATCTTTACAGGGATATCAGATTAGCCTCATTCATATATTCACTGGTGATGTCACAGAGACATTTTATAAATAATAAGTCTGAAAGAAGAAAAATACTCTAATAAAAACAACCTGTTTTCAAGGCGAGGCAAGTTTATTTGTATAAGACAATTCAGTTCAAAGGCAATTTAAAGAATTACACGAAGTATACGATAAGACAGAAGAAAATTTAAAAGCAGAGTAAAAATAAAGATAAAAACATTATAAAAGCAGGTCGTAAAACAAATAAATCAGCTGGATCACAACCTTAAAGTGATAATACCTCGGTTAGCACTTTAACTTCAACAGTCAAAGGCAGTTCTAAATGGATTTTTAACTTTGACTTAAAAGAACTCAGGCTTTCAGCAATTTTCCAGTCCTCTGGGAGTTTGTTCCAGATCAGTGGAGCATAGGAACTAAAAGCTGTTTCTCCATGTTTGGTTCTTGTTCTGGGTGAACAGAGTAGGGAGGAACTAGAAGACCTGATTGTTCTGGGAGGTTGATACACTGACAACAAATGTTATGCATTAAGGTGCTGATTTATTCAGGGGATTTATAGACTAACAGAGGGATTTTAAATCTACTCTCTGAGCTATAGGGAACCAGTTGAAGGACTTCAGAACCGGGCTGATGTGTTCTACTTTCTTAGTTCTAGTGAGAACCCGGGCAACAGAGCTTTGGATCAGCTGCAGCTGTCTGGTGGACTTTTTAGGCAAACCTGTGAAGACACAGTTGCAGTGATCAATTCTACTAAAGATAAATCCATGAATTAGTTTTTGTAGATCCTGCTTGAACATAAGTCCTTTAGTCCTGGAAATGTTCTTCAGGATTTAAAAGGCTGACCCTGTAACTACCTTTATGTGCCTCTGAAGGCTCAGGTCTGAGTCCATCCTGACACCAAGATTTCAGCCATAATCAGTGATTTCTAGCTGAAGCTGTGAGCTAACTCTGGATCTCTTCTCCTTTGGTCTGAAGATTATTACCTCAGTTTTGTTTTTATTCAGTTGTAGAATTATGTTCCATGTACTGTATTGAGGTGCTGATGGGTTTATAGTCACCTGGTGACATTGTGATGTAAAGCTGTGTGTAGTCTGCATAGTTATGGATACTGATCGAGATGTTTGCTATAATCTAAGCTAAGGGGAGCATGTAGATGGTGAATAGGAGGGGCCCCAGAATGGAGCTATGAGGAATGGCGTAAGTGATTTTTTTTCAGGTCTCTGATTTAAAGTTCCCTACTGATACGTAGAGGTCCCTGTCCTTCAGGTAGGATTTAAATAGTCCAGTGTTTTACCAGAAACGCTGACCCAGTTTACCAGGTACTCTAATAAAATCGAGTGATCAACGGTATCAAATGCTGTACTGAGGTCCAATAAAACCAGTACTGTGGTTCTTTCATGTGAATTTAATATGACTTTGCTGTGTTTTTTGTGAAGGAAGACATGCTGTAAAAATTGTGAATGAAATTGTTTCCCATTTCTGATGATGCATATTTAACTTTCTGTCAATTTTTTTACAGCAATATATTTTTTTGTAGCCCTTAAAAGTTTTCTGACATACCAGAGACACGTGTATTTTTTTAACAACCTTCTGAAATTCTGAGCAGAGGATCTACAAAGCTAATTATGAGAAGACCAAGGATAAGTTCACCATTACTACAGATGATCCTAGATACCAGCTGGCCAGGGAGAACAGGAAGATGAGCCAGGTAAAGGTCCCGGAAGTGCCGAGCGACCGGCCAGCCTACCTGCACGCTGCAGGTCCTCCAGCCAGCTCACACTGGTGCATGAGGTTGTCCGCACAGCTGCCAGTGGGGGCGGTCGCCGCATGGCTGTGACGGGTCCTCTCTGTTTCTATTTGTCCCTCACAGGTTCCTGTAATTCGTGCCACTCAAATAGCAGCTGCTACCTTGAGTGAGCATGACCTATGTGCATCTGTTCCCTGAGAGAGACAGCAGGAGTTCACAGATGAACTGAACATTTCTATTAAATGTTTAATAAAATAATCTAAACTGAACTCCATCAAAGGTGATGGTTACTCTCTCTCTCCGTGGGCACAGATGACCTTTGGGTGTTTCACCTGGATCTGCGGAGATCTCCTCCAGTCCTTCCAGAGTTATTTCTGTCTCTTAGCTTGTTCTAAACTCTGGCATGCTTTGTGTGTATGTTTGTTACTGTATGTGCGGACAGAAAAAATATAAATCCCGAGCAAAGGATCTGCTACAGACTGGCTGCAATGAGTTACTCCGTCCTGACATCCTCACAGCCCTTTGCCAGTCTGCTATGGGCAGCAAGGTAAACCGTCAGAGTTCGCTGAGCTGTTGTAGCACAGACCTGTCCACAAACACACAGGAAATACACCCTTCATCTACGTTTGGGGGGTTTAAACTCATTCGACATTTCTACACAGCAAAAAATTATTAATAATACAAGTAATTCAGTTTTCTGAGCAGGTAAATAAGACTATTTTGCCAAATGAATAAGGTTATTTAATTCTGAAATAAGACAAAACATCCCTGTTATCTTATTTCAAGTTGAATAAACTAATTCCTTTGATCATCTTATTTAGCTGCTCTATTTAAGGGCAAATATATTAATTTAAAATAAATATTTATCAACAGCATTTTGGTGTGCTGTTGATTTTTTTTTTTTTTTGTTACTTCTATATCAAAATATTTTTGGATTTAGAGCGTTTAAGTTTTTTGGTTAGACAAGCCCAGGTTGACAAAATATGGAAATCTGCTCCAAAATCTTTTTCTAGGAAAAAAAAAGGGTTTTATAAGTTTATAAATTATTTTAGATCAAACTCTCTTTTTTTCTTTTTCTTTTGTATGTGAGGCATGTTTTTTACATGGTAAATCGCACTTTAGTTTCAAAAAGCAAATATGATCTTATTAGATATTTTTGCCATCTCATCTACCTCTAAAGTTTATTGCCTAAAGCCTCAGATCACAGATTTTCCTCTTTCTCCTGGTGTTTTTGGACATGGTTTTTCCCATCCTCCCATCCGTTTAGGCCACATAGTTCTGAATCCATGCATTAATCACCGTTAATCCCTCCATCACTCGTATCTCATTGTTAATTAAAACTCTAACGTATTCTAAAATGCAGTGCCATCACCTAGTTGTTAGCAGGCATATGCAGCTGCAAAGTTAGTTATATTTTACATCATTAGACCTTTATATTTTATATTATATTTCATGAGTTGCAATTTTTATGCAATATAGTTTATATCTATAGGATTTCTAATACAAGTTTTTTTTTTTATTATTCTTTGAGTAAAAAAAATATTCAGTGTCCATTCTATTAGCCTCCATTTATGGTGCTACAAACAATAAAATTCACCAAAGGTAAACAAAAACTCCATAAGAGCATCCAATGCCAGCAGTAAAAGCAGCTGCTATTATAACTAAAATAGAAATGCAATGTTTTGAGGGTAAATTCTGTATTAATATTAAATGTAGCTCAGTGGAAGAGCAGCAGGTCATTGTGAAGACGGTGGGCACCGCAGGCTTTCATCATCAAATAGTGGTAACTTGTGTTTTTAATTGTCATCTTCACATCTTTCTGTGTCTAATACAGCATGTTTTTGGTGACGTTATGCATGCTAACACTCCATCTTTGTTTTCTTAATAAAAGATGAATTGATGTTTATGCATTTTCTTTGATTTATAACTTAAAAAAAACTATCCAAACAAGTAAATATAGTTCAATTTTCGTAACATTTTTTCTCCCCCAATATAATTTAAGAGCTCTATTTTGGATAGTTTTTTTTTTGTTGTTGTTTTGCATTCATTAGTTACAACCACACAAATATTTTATTTATATATATATATATATTTTTTTTTTTTTTCTTATTTGTGTATATTTTAGCATTTAATACACTGGTTTTTAAATGAGCTATGCTAATTTGAATGTTGTCCCTCCTCAGTGGAAGTACAGGGAGCAGTATGAGCGCGCCAAAGATAAGTTCACTTCTGTCCTGGACACTCCTGAGTATGAGGCTCACAAACGCAGCAAGAAGATTACGGATGTAAGTTTCTTGTTGTTCTTCCCCTGTTTATGTTTTACTTCTATCTTTATTTGCATTTTACTATTCAACTAAAATATTATTTTCTTTTATTTAGATCATCTACAGGATGGAGTACAACAAGACCAAGGCCAAGGGATACACTTTGCCTTACGATACTCCACACCAGCAGCACATGAAGAAGGTCAAAGAGATCACCAGCAATGTGAGTTTCACCCAAACTTTTTACTAAAAAATGAAACCCTAATCTTATCATGTGTAATGGAATAAATAAGATGCTATGTTTCTTTTTTTCTTTTTTGACTCAAATATAATCAGACAGATAAAATAATTACAGTTAGTTTATATTATTTAACAAAAAAAGCCAAATAAAAATGATCTAGAAATAAGTAATAATTCCTTAAATTAAGTGTATTTATATTTTGATTTTGAGTAGGTAAATGATAATTTGCCAATGGAATGAGTATTTTTACTCTCAAAATAAGATAGTTAGATAATGTGCACTTGAAATAAGACAATGTAATTGTGTTTTCTTATTTTAAGTGTAAATTGTTTTGTTCCATTGGCAAAATGTCTGTTTTACGTCCTCAATCCAAGAAAAAATTTACTTATTTTAAGAAATATTTGATTTCTGTCCAGTGCTGCTCCTTACAGAGTTTTACACAAGGTAGATAATAGGCTACTTATCAGACACGCCTCTTTAAGCTTGTTAACGGCCGTTTGAAAACAGTTTTAATCTAACAATCTAAGCCTCTTACAGCCTGAAACCTCTTAAAAGAATTAAGCGCATTATTTTCACATCAAAACGTTGCTTTTGATTTTTTTTAAATGTTATTAACATCTGAACCAAAATGGCCTCCAGCCTCTATTCTTTCATATAGTATATGACTCCAGAAAGGATCTTTATTATTATCGATTGTGTTATCTCATTTACAATTTTATCGATTGTAAATAAGAAGTGGTTCTAAAATAGTTTGCCTAGATAAATAAAGGTTAAATGAAACTGAAAAATTCTAAGTTAAACTGGGAGCAGCAGGTAAGACTTGCATCTATAGTTTGAATTGACTTCTAAGTCAAAAAAAGATTTCTGTGTTTAGTTTAATACCTTCAGGTAAATGACTGTTAATCACTGAAAAAACAATCTAGAAATTAGTAAAAGTTTCTTAAATTTATCGTATTTACTCTTAATTTGAGTAGGTAAATGAGATAGTTTGACAGTGGAATGAGTATTCTTACTCTTAAAATAAGACAATTAGATAATATGCATTTGAAATAAGACAATGCAATTGTGTTTTCATATTTTTAAATGTAATTTTTCTTATTTTAAATGTAAATTGTCTTTTTCCATTGGCAAAATATCTCTTTTACCTAATAAATGCACTTATTTTAAGAAAAAATGATCTAGATCTAGATTTCGATTTTTTCCAGTGTAGTATGTTTGAATGCTTAGGTCAATCATCTAAAGTGTTAGAATCACAGAGGAACCAGGATTCGGCATGCAGTTTTATGATTTTTAAGCATTTGTATAAATTTCAGAGTGAATGGTAACCGACTGTAGGAATGCTATGATGAAGAATTTAGAAGAACTTAATGTAATTGATGTTAACCAGCCCACTCCTTCATCTAGCAGTTTTAAGTTATCTTTAAACATTAAAAAGTATGTTTGGCTGTCTGTATTTGTCCTCTTTTGTCTTGCAGCTGAAATACAGAGAGGTTTATGAGAAGAGCAAAGCCCAGATCAACATGGACCCAGAGGCTCATGAGATCCGTGCTGCCAAAGAGGCGTACAAGAACATCAGCAATGTAAGAAAGGAAATACAATCACCTTTAAAAAACATAACTGAAAACAAACAGACACAGGATAAACCTTTTCTTATATATCTGTTAGCTTGACTACAAGAAGAAGTACGAGGCAACAAAGAACAAGTGGATCTGGACAGCAGACAGACCAGATTTTCTCAATGCTGCCAAAAACTCTCTGCAGCAGAGTGATGTGAGTTCATTTTTCCTTTCTATTGTTTCTTTCTACTTTCTATATATTTTTTATAGACGTTAGCGTTTATGTACATTTAATTTCACCCACAGGTTGAGTACAAATATGACAAAGAGATGATGAAGGGCTGTGTGATCCCTGTCGCCAGTGATAAGTACACGATCCTGCACAAGCAGAACGCTGAAATGTCCAGTGATGTAAGTATTTCTCGACTGTTCATAGAAACCATTCAAGAGTGAGCCTGGAAAGATGAGGGTTGCATCAAAATAATGAGCTTTTTTATGTTATTTTCCTCCCCTCAGGTGAAGTACAAAGAGAAATATGAAAAGACAAAGGGTCACTACATACCTGTTCTGGATACGCCTCAGATTCTTCATGCCAAAGCTGTGCGAGCTCTAGTGTCAGAGGTTAGGACTAATTCATGCTAATAGCTCTTGCCTGGTTTGGAGTACAGTGTTTCAGCAACATACTGTGAGTTGTAACGCTCCTATTCTTATTCTCAGAGCAAATATAAGCAGGAAAGTAAGAAGATCATGCAATCTGGCTCATTCACCAAACTGGCCGAGACTCGTGATACCGCCCACAGCAAGGAGGTCAAGAAGCTGATCAGCGAGGTACGCCTTTCGTTTTTTATTTTATTTGACCTAAATAAATAACCTCCTCTAAACCTCCTTGCGTTTATGACCTGCTGGCGACACTGTTCTTCGTAACTTGCAGAAACAATACAAGCAGAAGTTCGAGAAGGAAAAGGGCAAGTCTGTGTACAACCAAATGCTTGTGCCACCTGATGTTCAGCATGCCATGGACGTGGCGAAGAATCAGAGCAATGTGACTTATTCCTACATACATTTCACTGATTTGTTTTCAATATTTGTTTTTTGAGCTGCTTCTAAATGTTCACTATATGCTTACTCTGTCTTCCCCTACATATCTTAGATTGCGTACAAAAAGGATGCCAAAGCCAACCTGCACTACACCACTGTGGCTGACCGTCCTGACATCCAGAAGGCCACCCAGGCTGCGAAGCTAATCAGTGACGTGAGTGTCAAAGGCATAAATAAAACCTGCATTTTTAGACTAAAGCCCTGATCTAAAAAAGAATGTGTGTAGAAACATGCATAAACTTTACAAACGTTATTGTCATTTTGTAAGAACCGAGTGTGAAATGAACATTACGATTGAAAGTGCAGCATCGATCATCATGTAAACAATATAGGAGAAAAGGGAAACCAGTGAAAAAATTATAATCATAAAAATAATGGTACCAAAGGGCATTAATATGGAAAGATTCAGTGCAGTTCCAAATAAATATGCTGCAAAATGCAGTAGAACATTAAATTGTGTTTTATTTAAAATAATTTATAAAAGTTCAGTATGTTGATGGTGCAGAATAATGTTGCAAGTAAGATGCAGAGTCTCGATTAGAGTTTAACAGTTCAACATTCTGATGGCAGCGGGGAAAAAGCTGTTACAGAACCTGCTGGTCCTGCATCGAATGCTGCAAAGTCTCTTCCCAGAGGGCAGCAGGGAGAACAGTCCATGATCACTGATGATGTTACTGTCTCGGGACACATAGCTCTGGGATGAAATGTCTTTAAAGGAGGGAAGAGGAGCCCTGATTATCTTGCTGCAGAAAGAATTGTGTGCAACATCATCAATAGGCATACATCATGCCCATTGGCTGGGGAGATGTAATGTAGGCAGAGTTAAGCATGCCTCGAAAAAACAGAGGAGAGAAGATGGCGCTCTGATTAAATGACAGAGATTACTGAAGCTAAATATTTATGTGATTTGCTCATTGCATAAACTTGACTTTACTTTAAAAAAGTCCCTCACATCATCTTAACTCTGACAGCTGCTGCCCTTAAGCAACACATGTTCTTTACTTTCTCGATGCTATAATGATTTTAACAACATGTTTTACATTTTTTCATGCAAATATCCTGGGATACAGTCCTGCTAGGGTTTTTTGTTCCTGGAAGTGTAACCCCTGTTTAATTATATTGCAAATAACATTTTTTTTTCTGTTAAGTTGCTTGAAAAGCATTACTATTCAGCTTTATACCTATTTTATAGCCAATTGAATACTGCCAATGTTTTAAAAAAGATAATTGCTAAAACATCGTATTGTTCTTCTATTAAAAACAAGAATCATAATCATATCCGCAGGATGATATTGCAGCTTACTTGTCAAACCACACAAGTAGTCCTTTGAATTAATCATTTAATTCATTAATTAATAACAAACACATTATATTCTATAATTTGAAGTTCCAAAAATAAGAAAGTTATTCAAATTCTTGGACATTTTAGATCATAAAAAGTTACTTTGAACAGTAACCAAGTTACTAGCTGAGTTATTTGTTTTGGAGAAGCATCCAGTTACTATAACTAGTTACTTTTTAAAAGTAAAGTTCCCAAGAATGACCATGATAGAAATATGACAAACATTAATTTTCGTCATCTCCATTCCTGACTGCTCATCAACAGTCGGTAAAACTTCACCACCTGCTTTTCCTTAATATAAGACTGTTCCCTTACATTATGCTTCTCTCTCTGTGAACAGATCGGCTACCGTGAAAAAGCTCGTGAGGAGGCCAGCCGTGGGGGTTCTCTAATCAACCGTCCAGACATTGCTTTGGCAACCCACGTGTCCCAGCTGACCAGTCAGGTAGCACACATGAAATTAATCTTTTTACATCAGTACATGTGACGATACAAACACTCTTTCTCTGTGGTGGTTTAGAAAAATCACTTTTTTGCTCCCACTTTTTCATCGATCAGACCAGGAAGTGGCCTCCAAATAATTAAAACCCTCTTTCCTTGCTTCAGTCCCCCTTCCACAAGTTAAACTTGCTGCGTAGATGTGATGCTTGGCAGCCTCCTCCTGGCTTTAAACTGAGCTAGCAGCTCTTAGATAATGCTTCCCCTGTCATCCTGTATTAAAATCCATGTTTTAATCTCTCACTGTGATCTCATAATATATATATATATTCATGTCTAACTGCTCATATCATTGTGTAAGTCTGTCCCCATCCTTAAACCTGACCATGTGTCTCTCTTTCTTTCTCTGTTCCTCTTTTCTTTGCTGCTGTACCTAATCTCTTTCCTCTCATCCCTGTTACCATAATGTGTTTGTGTTCTCATTCCACAATCTTGCTGGGCTTTGTAGGTGGAGGGCAAGGCCTCCCTCCATGGAGCAGCTTCCTATGATACCCCTATGATGCGGCACATTAAGAAAATGAGTTCGGTGACTAGTGATGTAAGGAGGCGCATGTCCTAAAACTGAAGGCGTGCTGCTACATGTTTGTCTCCTTTGTCTACATCTTCACTCCCTTTCAACCCTTAGTTTGATCTTAAAGTTCATTTTAGTTACTAATTAGGGTAATCAAATATTTTAAGCTAATAGGATTAAAATATGTTTTTTATCCAGTCTTTAAAAATCTTTAAGCTCTAGTTTGTCTTGCTTTTTGTTTGCAGTGCATCTCTTGTTTTTCTTTTTTTTTTTTTCTGTGCTGAACAAGTTTTGGCTCATTGTTAAGCATAGAAAATGCACCCTAGAGTTAGCTGCATATGGATTTACACAATATTTGTTTGTATTATGATGGTTTTAGGTTGTGTTTCTGATTATTCACTCTGAGACATATAATAAGATCAACAAACTTTCACAAGTGGGTTTTTCTTTAAGGTTTGCAATTTCACAGAAAACTTTTCTGTGCCCATAATTTCTAAACTAGAGGTTGATAAAGCCTATTAAAGTTCAACAGATTTACAATGATAGAGATGCTACTAATACATTTCTAATACAGTTATTGTATTTACATCTATTTGCACATTCTTTGTGCATAACTAGTTTGAGGATTAGTAAAAATGGTGGCGTTCCCTAATTTAATCTTCATTTTTATAATTCTGATTATTATTAAATAAAGTTTATGTTGTAAAATTAATCAGTTGGTTAGATAAAAGGTAAAGGCAATGAAAAAGACGTGGAAAATATATACCAGTAGTTTGTTTTTTGTAAAAAAAAAAAAAAAAAAAAGAATTTTTTTTTTTTTTACAAGTGTAGATGTTATTTCACAGCATATTGGTTGCATACATTGTCTATGAAAATAGTTTGCATGCATATATAGGAACATATACAGTATAGAGCTGGGAACATTTATTAACAATACCTAAAAAATTATCAACAGTAAAATTCATCTTTTGTTGCAGGAGCATAATCCAACACTGAAAAGGTTTTTTTTTTTTTTTATTTGAGTACAATTTGTGTACATTTAATCTGTGAGAAGAAAAATCATGTTAAAATCTATTTGTTTTTAAAATCACAGAGGGTAGAATTGTTGACACTTGTACTGTTAATACCAAAACTGCAGCACTTGGCCTCTTTCAAAACACCGGAGCAAAAACTGGGATTTCAAGTTTATTTTTTTATCATTCGGTTTTGCAAAATCCCGTCAGATTTTCCAAAATTGTAGTAAATAGGTCATCAAAATTTTCATGTATGGTAAACAGTTCAAGCAGTCATCAAAGAAACAATCCCAAACATTTCAGATACTTCGCCTACAAAACAGCAGGCAGCAGAGGCTTTTCCACAAAAGCATTCTGTGTAAATTCCGTAAATCTAACGGATTAAGATTATGAACGTCAGTCACTAACCTGGTTTACAAGTTCAGTCCGTGCCCAGAGAACGAGGTAGGATCCAGTCGGTGAGCTACCAATAAGACGCAGCATGCACTGCCCAGAGTGTCCCAGATGCTGCAGGAGTCCCAAGCCATGTCAGGCAAACAGATCAGAACACGAACACGGGAACAGGCAGGCTCAGAGATCCAGGAGTCCAAGGACAGTTCAGGCAAACCGTTCAGTCAGGAACAAGCAGGCTAAGCGGTTGAGAGGCAGATAAAATTTCAGGATCAGGTAATCAGAAATACTCAATTTAGCTAAAAACACTCTCACCACTGAGATCAGACAGGAACAGGCAGGCTCAATGGTTGAGAGGCAGAACAGGTCGGGATCAAGAAATTAGAAACACCAAGGTACTCTTAAAACACTCATCACTGGATAGAGAGAACAAGAATAATCTGGTGCTGATGGCTGGGACCCAGCAGCTTTAATACAGGAAAGGTAATAAGAAACCGGGCAGAATTGGACAGGTGAATGAAATTACCATTTAAGCCAGTCATCAGTGCCAAGATCATGACATTCTGTCGTGCTTGTTGTGGAAAAACTGAAATTACTCTGGACAGATCAAAGCACAATGTCCTATTTAAAATTGAAGAGGGATCCAGACTAAACTACATCTTTATATTTGTGAATACAGAAAAAAAATTCTTCAGGAATTACTCTGGAATAAGCACTCTAAAAAGTAAATTAAGCTTCAGCTTAAATTAATCTCTTCGATTGGTAATAATAAGTGGAATCAATAAACTTAATGAATTAAGTTGGATCAACTTGATTCTGTTTTTACCAATCAAAGCAGTTAATTTAATTTGGATCAGCATTGTCTTTATAGAGTGGGTTATAAATTGCTTCCTAACACTTTCAAAACGTAAGAATATGATTTAGGGTACTGTATTTATCTAAAGGTTACCAACAATTCCGCAACCAGTAATATTATTTAGAATGATTATATGGGCAGCTGTCCTGGACTGCAGAATCTGGGCCCTTTTATAGGGGCCACCTGGTCTCTGAGCAACTGGAGCGTGAATCTGGTACACATTGTCAGAGTTAAGTCTGCTGGGTTTTATCAGGGCTGCCTGCAGCCGAGGAACCAGCAGATTTTATATGTTTTTTTGCAGATGGAATGCTTCCTCTTGCTCCCTCTGGTCATGATCCATTGCATGTGTTGGGGCGGTTAAAAGCGACAGGAGATGAGGACAAACTACAAGCTGAGGGCATGGTTCTCAATGGGAAGTACTGTATCCTGAGGACTTATGGCTTTTAAGGCCAGACTGTTGTTATACCAGTCCGTCTACATTCCTATATTACCCTATGCATTCCAAAAACCGGCCTAAAAATAAGTAAAATATGTCTATTTGCCTTTAATTTGAGCAGATAAACAAGAAAATCCACAATTTAAGTGTTTTTGGCCTTAAAACAAGATAATCTGATACTGAAGTTTTCTTTACTTTTTTATTTTACGCATAAACAATCTTATTCCGTATGTAAACTGTCCTACTTACCTTCTCAAAACAAGAAAAATATACTTATTTCAGAAAAACTTGAGATACTTAGCTTTCATATATTTATTTTTGCAATAGTCAGCAAATATTGGTCATGATCGAAAAAAACCCCTAAAACAAAATAAACCGAGATCTCATTTGCAAGCCCCTGAAATGAGCTTCATCCAATAGTCCCAGAGTAGAGCCACTGCTTCTCCACATCTACAGGAGATGGCATCTTTTCTAGATGCCTCCTGTATGCCTGTCACCAGACACTTTCCACTGGGGGGGAGCCCAGGGGACGACCCAGGAAACCGTGAAGTGTCTTAATTTGTCCTAAAAAGGTTTTGAGTTTCTCCAGATTAGCTGAAGGAGGTTTTCTGAGGATAGTTCTGATAAGGGAAAAGCAGTGATTTAAAAAGGGTTTTCCTCCTCACAGTTAATTGTACACAAATTAAAGGTTGGATTGTTAAAGGTTTATGTTATGCTACTGCAATTAAAAAGATGAATTCATGTTTTTCTTCACACATTTTTACATAGACGCCATAAATGTGATGCTATACCCAGTTACCAGCTGTTATACAGCATGTCAAAGGCCAACAAACTATAAATACTGAGTTACTAATACTTTTATATACACTTGTATACCCTGTCTTTTTGTCATTTATGGCATATTGATTAGCTTATTTGTCCTAACTCAGTACTCATTCTGACTTAACCAGGTGAAGTACAAGGAGAAATTTGATAAGGAGATGAAAGGAAAGAAACCTCAGTTTGACCTGAAGGAGAGCAAGATTTACAAAACCATGAAGGATGCCAACGATCTGGCGAGTGAGGTAGGTAATCACAGAGAAAACATTGCGCCAAAAATTTCCTCTCTAACCAGGCATGTAGGAATTACAGGTACCTTTGAGTGGCTTCTTTTATTTGAAGGTCGTTACTACAATGGCAGCGAAGACCTCCAAGTTAGGTTGGGTCTAATAATGTTTTTTTTCTTTGTGGTGTAATTTTTTTTTCATAGGCATGAAATAATGTTTTGCAGGATGATGACATGGTTTGATTACCGTTGGAAACCTTCATAAACTAAATAACTTTCCATTACCTGATGGAGATCATGTGCTGACTTCTTTAAAACAATCACAGGTGAAGTACAAGGGTGACCTGAAGAAGATCCACAAACCTGTCACCGACATGGCCGAGTCTCTGTCCATGCAGCACAATCTGAGCACCAGCAAACTCTCAAGTGACGTAAGATATCACCATCATCCTCTGCATTTTTTAAAACCCTTTCCTGACCCCCACCCCCCCACCCCCATTCCCATCTATTGAACTGAACCTGATCCAGGGTAACATCAACTTCCCTACATGCTTGTAGTAAACATTTCACCTTAGATTTCAACTCTAGGCTCCATCATCTAAACAATCATAATCTGTAGACCTCATCTGGTAGTGATCCTGACCCTCCTCACCTTTAACATCTAACGCTTTACTTTTAGTACCGTTGATCAAAATTAAAGTTTTATTAAAGATCACCTAACGACAACTTCAACTTGTTTGAATCATTTATCCTCTGAATGATAACTACATCTTTTCATACTGTTAGTGTTTCCTTCTGCCTTAGTGTTTGAAGTGCTCTGCAATGGTGTTAATTTTCCTTTGCACTTTTTCACATTTTGTCACTGCTCCAGGAGGGTTTTATGTGACACTTAATCTAAACGATCTAAAGAGTGATTCAGATAAGGAAATGAGTGGTGTTTTTGAAAAGGTTTTAATAATGACATTCCGACGACTTTGTCATGCTTATGTATTCTGCTTCCTTTAATTTGAAAATAAATAAATAAATAAAATCCTGCACAATGAAGGGTTAGTAAGGGCAGACAAGCTGCTAAAAGGCCTCTGGTAACACTGGAGGGGCTACACAGATTCACAGGAAGGAGAAGCTGTCAACATTGCAACAGGTCAAAGCCATAAGTAGTCCCTTTTTAAAGTTAGCCTTAATGTGAACATCTTGAAGAGTTTCTTACTGTACATTTAGCATTTTAAACACATGCAGAAAGCTCTGTGTGCAGAACTATCTCTGCAGATCACCCTGAACACAAAGTTGCTGTGATGGTGGCTGCATCATGCTGTGGGGATACTGTTCTGCAGTCACAAAAGACTTGAGGCCAAATATTAGGGATTCATCCTCCAACAGGGTATTGTCCTGGGGGATGAAAAAAATGTCCTTGTTTCTCAAGTCTACGTGAAAATAATGATGTAAATGTGCTCAAAAACAGCTTCAGGGCACAGCAGTGGTGCAAGGTTAAGTGTGGGACCAATTTACCAGGGCCTAGGATTCAATGGGCATCACAGCTTTAAGTCCTGGCCTGGTGACTTTTGTATTCCTTGTTTCTTTACTGTCATATCCCCTCTGGCTAGTATTAAAAAAAAAAAAAAAAAAAAAAATCTTTAAAAAAAAATAAAAAACCTGTTGGTGGCCATCACACTCGTTAAAACTCAGTGACTTGGCCTTGTTTAAGTGTAATTTTAACGACTTTAAACATAAGCACGGTTAATGCTGAAATGTGTTGGACAGAGCCCTGGGGAGGGGAGCACAGATGTCATTCATCTGGGTCGGCCTAAATGTTAGCGTAGCAAAGACAAATTTGAACTCTGCCTAAAGGTGCACCCAGAGCTGCACTAAATGGTTCAGATCCAACCATCCTTACATATCAAAGTGGTCCAAGCTAAAGTTCAGATCTTCTTGCCTAAATCTAAGGTACAATTCGGAAATATATGTTCCCTTATCCTAATCATGCATCATTTTTCTTTCATATCCCAATTCTGAACGAATTTGTTTTAGTCTATCACATATTACCCCAGTTCAATAGCCTTAAGTTTTTGCTTTTAACGTGACAAAATGTGATCAAGTTTAAGGGACGTGAATACTGCAGCAAGGTGCAGTACGAGCAACTTCATGCTTAATGCATAAGGCTCCAGTCAGACATTTCTCCTTTGCTGTATTAAGCTTCTTACTTTACTGAGAATTCCCTGTAGTACCGCTACAAGAGGAAATTTGAGGAGAGTAAGGGTCACTACCACATGATTCCTGACACACCAGAGCAGCTTCATCTCAAGGAGGCCTCTGAACTTCAGAGCAACGTAAGTGCTGCAAACTGTCAGGAACAACAAACACTTTGCAAACTTTGAAATATTTGTTTAACTTGTTTTAATCATCAGCCGACACTGAGGGATGTCTTGATAAGCATTTATTGTCTAATACTGAGAATCCTGGTCACTTTGGAGTAGAAATATTAAAGAACTATCTGGTTCTAAACATGCAGCTACAGACCCAAACAATCTCACATTGAGCTCCTACTGACAGTGTTCATACGCTGAATTTAGCAATGTTTCTGCACAATTACATGTATGACTCAATTATTAAGCTTCAAAGGGATTAATTTTGATTTATTATTAATAGTGCACAGAGAAATCCTAGAGGAAAGTAACACTTTCCTGCTTTACAGAAACAGTGCTT
Organism: Cyprinodon brontotheroides; assembly: GCA_018398635.1. Classification (NCBI taxonomy): domain Eukaryota; kingdom Metazoa; phylum Chordata; class Actinopteri; order Cyprinodontiformes; family Cyprinodontidae; genus Cyprinodon; species Cyprinodon brontotheroides. The sequence goes on along the minus strand of JAGKQL010000049.1, from coordinate 9,485,575 downwards.
TCTTTGATCCTTGTAGAATGTAATTACTATTGTCTCAGCTGCTCTCTGCACATCTCTCAGCTATGGACTGAAAGACTTGTGTTGAAAGAAAAAAAGTCTCGATTTGGACACAAGTATAAACCCTAGATTGGATTGGGACATCTCTATCTCCTACACTGATTTGAACATGAGAGATGTGTATGCAGGTTTAAATATGTTACTACAATAACAAGCTTTGCATATTTGTCTTTCTATGGAAACAATGTTCCTGCTTTTAAATGGCCACATTTCACTAAATCCTATTCAACTTTGTGTACGTTTGGCCCTTACAGGTTAAATACAGGGAGAAATATGAGAAGGAGAAGGGCAAACCCATGCTGGACTTTGAGACCCCGACTTATGTGACGGCTAAGGAGGCCCAGCACATGCAGAGCCAGGTATCAACTCCTCTCACCTTTGTGCTAAAAGTAGCTGCAGATGCCAGCTTGGCTTCAAAACACATTATATTAGAAATGTAGCGCTCCTGTTCGTCACTTGAGCTTTACGGATGGTTGTAGTTATGAATCTGAAAGAAATTTTAAAGAATGTAGATAACCCTCACATGGTTTACCTTTCTAAATGTTGTTTAATGAGCTTCTAGACACCTGGAAAAATTGTACCATTTATCAAGCAACTGTTCTTAATTAATCAAGCTCCCAACTTAACTATGTATGGAAGGGTTTGGGTACATTGTGTTCCATTATTGTTGCAAGCAAGGAACACAATTTCTAAATGGAAACTTGAAAAAAATGCAATACAGAAACTTTGAAAAACATTCTAATCGATTTAGACAGAAATTAAAAGAAAACTCGAGTTTACGTTACCACTGAACCCGCTTTACTATATATTAGGTTTGACCCCTAAAGAAAATATTTGGAAAAGAAAAGCCCAGTTACTACACATTCTGCTATTAGTAGCAAGGATAATTATAACTCTGTCTTGGCTTAAGCCGTTGCTACCCCACCCCACAATGGCAAGAAAGGTTGAAGGATGTGTATATAATGGATAAGATAACAGTAAAACTGCATGGGAAATACATATTCTAGGAGTGTTGGCCCCGCCTATCACCTAATTTGGATGTCCACACGGATAAAGAACGACATATGCTAAAACAAAACAAAAAAAACGGTGTCAGCCCACATTTTATGTATCTCTCCCCAATGGCGTAACGACACAACAATAATACCGTAAGCAACATTATCTGGGTGGGCCCCATATGAAGTATAACACCCCCGATACTCGTATTGCTGCAACACTAGTAGAAAGGTACACCTCCCTTCTATGTAAGCCCACGAAGACCCTTTTAAGAACTGTCAATTGCCGAAACAGATCTGAAAGCCTGCTGAGCCCCACCACTTCTTATTTTTATTTTGCTATTTATTTTAGCTTTAGTTTATATTTATTTATTTTTTCCTTCTTGGTTTGATATTGTTTGTAGTTGCATAAAGACGCATATGAATATATGCAGAACCTCCTTGAATCTCTATCATATTCTGAAATAAAGAATGTAAAAAAAACAAAAAAGCATCTTAATCCTATTGGATTGAAAGAATAACTTTTGCTTTTTCATATGATATATATTTTTTTAGATTTCATTTGTATATAGATTTCTAGATTTCATATTTTTTTTACATAATTTTTCTATTTAGTTTAACAGAAGTACAAATTTTTTTACAGGTTCTTTATCGTTTTTTATTATTTCTCTTTCTCAGATCGATTGGCAAAAATTTCATGTTTTTGAAATTGCATTTTAGAGACCATTTGTGTTTCACTTCTGGGGGCGGGCTTTCCTCTGGATGAGGAGGGAAGGGACATTTCTATTGGTCGCATGGTTGTTACTGGAAGCAGCAACATTGCATTGGTCAGTGTGCGCATCAGGAGTGTTTTTATTGGACTTAAAATTAAGAGAATTTGATCTGTGAAACATTAATTTGATGAAGAACGTATTTCTTTAATAAATGTGCAAAACTCAAACAAAAACAAAAAAATTAAAATATGTAAAAAAAACTATTTTGAATAAAAAAAAATCGAAAATCTGTAAAAATACATTTTAAAAGTACATTTTTTGGAAAAACAAAATCTAAAGAAAACTACAAGTCAAAGAAAACCGATTTTTTTTTTTATAAAAACATTTTTAAAGTTTTTTTCCATTTGCAAAATGTCTTCTTTGCCAGAAACAATAATGGAATAGAATTTACTCCATAATTATGATGCTATATAGACAACAGTAAAGAATTTGATAGATATCCAGTGTGTATAATTAGGTAGTTATCCTGCAAAAGTCAAAATCCTGTGATCCTGACAATGTTATGTATAAATCAGTGAACTATGAAAACATATGTTCGTAACATACTTGGTAATTGCTTTTATGTGCAACACTTCTACAGGGCAGAGAATTTAATTTAGAAGAATCAAGGACAAGCTGCTTAAACCAACTTTTATTCTGATATTGGTTAAAATAGAGCCACAGATGAATTTCCCTAATAGCCTGATGAGTTAAATCAGTATTTTCAAACATGTGTACTTTAAGTACTTTTACTAAACAAATCTCGTGAAAAGAAAAACAGATTTAAACTTTCTATATCATGTTCTTTAAACCTTTTTAAAGTCCCCTATAGGCAAACATAAGAGGAAATAATAAAAGAGAAATATTAGTAGTTTTCTTCCAGACTTGAAGGAAAGACTTCCCTTCAAAGCAAAGGTTCCTCTCTCCGTCTGGGTTCTGCTAATTTCATGACGTCTCCGCATCACATCACTTCTGAAGCCTGAACAAAGTCTGAGGCCAAATCTCAGATTATTTTGCTGCCTCTGGGCAGATCAGCTGCTAATTTTATGTTTTTGGTTAATATAGGAACACCCAGGGTTTTCTAAAGTCATGACATTTCTGTTATTGTCAGCTTTAGTCATTTAAAGTTTTTTTTTTGTTGTTGTTGTTTAGGATTTAGGTGTTTATTTGTGTTAAGGCAGGATTGCAAGGGCTGGTCATGGGATCTTCACATTTTAAATATCTTTGCTCCTTGATCTTTTCATTTGAAAACCCACACATTCTTGTTACACCATCCACTAATATAGGTTATATAATAAAGTTATTCAGCTGAGTTGTTTGGTGAATTCACGAGGATAAGGATCCTTAGACTGACAGCTGAGTCAAAAGTTTTTCACAAATTTTTTAATTTAAATCGGTGGATGTGTTATGTGTTAAAGATTAGAGTGATGTCATGAAAGTTTCCACCCTCTAAAGACTGAGAGACCATCACTAGATATGCTTAAAGGTATAGTGGAGGATGTTCTTTTTCGGGTTGGATCATCAAAATAAGTTGTCCTACTAACTGTAAGTAGGTAAGTGATGTTTATTTATATAGCACCTTTCACAGACATAGAGGTCACAAAGAGCTTCACAAAATTAAAATACAAATAAAATACATTTACAGTCACAAAAGACATGGTCATAAAACAACCCTTAATCTACTGGAATTAAAATTATTTCTTAAACAAATATGTTTTCAGTTCGCGCTTAAGCATCAACAGAGATAAAAATAGGGTACAAGGAAAGCGTTACAGAAATGAAAGTTGCATTATGTAACTACGGTTCTATGAATCCCGGATGACGCCAGAGGTGCTGAAAAGCACTGAATGTTCCCCGCCGGGCATCGCGCGGTTAAAGAGGTAATTATACCAACAGGGTCACCTGCAGGCATACGGATGACCACTCCAGAAGCTATATAGCCTGGTGTCATCCTTTGCTCTGCTCCTACAGAATCTTCTACTTAAAAGCAAGGATTCTGAGTGACAGGCTTCTGGCGGTCATCGGGATTCATAGAGGGCAGTTACACGCCCGCAACTTTGGTTCTATTTCATCCTACTGACCGCCAGAGGCGGTGCTGGCACTGAATGACTATGCCAGCGATGTCACAAGGAATCCAAGGCACATACCTCTACAGAGGGGCCCAGCAGAACCTTGTAAAAAGGACCTGACCCAGGGGATGAGGGGCAGCCACATTGACACTGTAGGAACCTGGTGAGAGGTGGTTGGGAGAAAGCCCATGAAGCAGCAGCACATATATAGCTTCCAGCCCGGACCCTCTCCTCAAAGCAGCCCAGGAAGGGCGGCTCCTGGTGGAATAATCAACTCTCCCACACCGACTGGCAAGGGAGCGGTGACCTGCAGCGTGGCGTGGCAGATGACACTCACAATCCAATGGGACAGGCGCTGTTTAGAAAGAGGACAATAACCTTGGACCCCCATAGCATAGGAAAAGCTGGTCCAGCGTCTCCAGATTGGCGGTGGCTGCAATGTATGCCTCCTCAACGCTCTTACTGGGCACAACAACTCAGACTCATTCTCAGTTGTACCAGATTGAGGCTGAAACCGAGCCAGCCGCAATGGCCGGTTACGGTGAAAAGGAGACAACACCTTAGGCACAAACGCAGTATTAGGCCACAGGGTAACACCAGAGCCATCTGGATTCCACCTGATACACCTAGGGCTGACAGAAAGAGCATGCAGCTCGCTGACCCTCTTAGCTGAGACGATAGCCATCAGGAAAGCAGTCTTGCAGGAAAGCCACTTGAGTTCTGCTTGTGCCAAAGGCTCGAATGGAGGGTGGCACAGAGCTGTGAGAACCAACGGCAGATCCCAATCTGGGGCTCGTGGGGCTGGCCGCTGGCACAACCTACGAGCACCACGCAGAAAAAGTGAAACCAGTTCATGGCGCCCCACTGTACGGTTGTCAACAGTTCGGTGAAGACATGAGTACTGCAACATACACACTTTAAGAATTGGCGGCCTTATCAAGAAGACTGGAGGAACTTTCTCCCAAAAATAGTAAGGCACCGAGCAGAGGCGAGGTTCTCATTGTGGAGCAGAAGCACCACTGAGAAAAGCCATCTGTTAGCCTCTGTGCAGCAGTGGAGAAGCCCTAGCACTTCAATACGGTGTGTCTCCACGGTGTCTGAACACCCAAGGTCAGCCTTCCAGGGGCCATGCCCACAGCTGGAGGCGTTGAGGTTGGGTGCCATATCCTGTCCCCCCAACTGAGACAGCAGATCCCTCCTGCTGGAAGACGCCATGGGAGTACCGTGACACAGACTCCAAAGCAGCGAGGAACCACGGCCGCGCTGGGCAGAGGAACGGAGCTACCAACACACCTCTCCTGTGGCCCTGCTCGGCAACCCTCGTGAGTCGGCCAACAGTGAAGGGGTGGAAAGGCATACAGGAGAACCTGCGGCCATGGATGTTTCAGTGCATCCTGGCCCAGTCTCCCTCGGCATCCCGGTTAGGGAATACCATAGGGGCAATGGGTCCACCTCCCTCTGTATGCAACAGATCTACCCCTGCCTGCCCAAAGAGGTTCCAGATTGGCGGCGTCACGCCGGGTGAAGGGACCATCTCCCCCGGCAGGTGCCCTGGCGGGATAGAGAGTCGGTAACCTGGTTCTGCCGTCTGGCAGATAATACGCCAGCTGCCAAGGGGCAATACACAGGCGAGGATATACCCATTCCAGGAGATCCCTCGACATTCCCCAAGAGACGCGGCGACCCGGTGCCACCTTGGTGGTTTGCGCTGATAAACGTCAGAGGTGTTGTCTTGTCCGGAATCAGCACGCTCCTTCCCTCTAGGTGGGGCAGAAGGCACCTGAGGGCCATGTGCACAGCCCGCAACTCCAGCACATTTATGTGTTTGGTGCGCCCCCTGGTCCCAGAGATCCTAACAGTTTCTGTGTTGCCACACGCACCCCAGCCCCCATGAGGCTGGCATCCGGTGGTGACCACCTCCCTTCGACACACTACTAGCCCCATTGGAACACCACTGGACAAAAGGGTCCCGCCCTCGCCAAGGAGCTATAGGCATGGAGGCAGCCCCCACACAGCTCAAGCGATGTTTGTGCAGCCTGGCATGCCTAGGCTAAAGCTGCGGGGAGCCATCGCTGCAAAGGACGAAGGAGCAGCCCTCCCCAAGGGCACTCCACACGAAAGTGACTACTGATGTCAGTTTGCCCAGCATCTTCGCGAGGAAGAGATGTAGGGAAACTCCCCTGCCCAGTCTGAATCGACGGACAGCCAAGTATGTCGCCCACCCTGTGAACAGATGGACGGCCATCATGGTAGCAGAGTCCAGATAAATCCCAGAAAGGTGGTTGTCTGAGATGGAACAAGACAACTCTTTGCAAGGCTGACTTTGAGAGGCCTAACAGTGACACACACACACATGAAGTAGAAGCTGGACGATCCCTCCGGAGTGCGTGCGGCAGCTACCTGAGAGGGGGAGCACAAAGAAGCCAATCGGCCCAGGTATGGCGGAATCCTGACCCGAGGCCTGTTGTAGAGGAGAGAGGGCTGCTCACACGGTAAACAAACACCCTCAAGGGAGAGCCCGAATGGGAGCACCCGGAATTGCCAATAAGCCCCGACAGGCTTAACCCGTTGAAAACGGCGATGTTCCCCTGCGCCCAACAGGCACGGAAAGTAGGCGCCTGTCAGGATCTACTGATGTAAACCAATCTCCCCGCCACAATGGTCTGAAGGACCTCTGTTATAGTGAGCATGTGGAAGGGACCTTCAGGTACCGATTCAGTCCCCTTAGATCTAAAATGGGATCACGTGGGTCTTCTTGTACAAGTACATATGTGGAGGTAGCCTCTGTTTGCTGCAAGAGGATCTCTCAGACTCGCCACACCCCCTGCCCAGGAGGACGGAAAGCCCCTGGTCTAGTGCCTGAGATTTCCACGGGTCTGTGATGACAGTCCTCTTGGACCCGTGTGAGAGGGGCCGTCGGAATCCGGGCCATTGGTTAAGCAAAACTTCACCCATGGATCTACGCATGAGCAGCCCAGAAATCTGGGCAGCTGCTGATGGGAAAATGTCCGACGGCTGGCCTGGTGGTATCATTCCATCCCCACGCCCCCTGGGCCTTGGGAGGGCGCTCCAGATTTGAGAGGCCCGGTTCAGCCCAATAGGGCGCAGATCGGGTCACGCAAAAGCCCCTCTCCTCGTCTCTGCCGCTACACGTGATATAGGAACCAACAGGTCTGCCACCGCCTTGGAGGTCGCGGGCTGGAACGCGGGGGTAAAGTGCGGTGGGCGTCTCAACGCTGGAGAAAAGCAGGCAGGTATGCTCCCGCGGCGCCGGAAAGCTGCTGGCTACCTTGATGTGCCTGCTGAGCAGTCCGCTCCAGCCCGGCAGCTGATCCAAAACAGCCCTGGTACAACCGGGACACCCTGAGGGTCCTGACATGCTTCAGTCAGAGGAGACTGTGCTAACCAGGACCTGGTTCACGAAGCTTGACAAGGAAAGACATGACCCGGCCCAAGCTCTCTGGTCATCAGCGGCGGCATGCAGCGCTGCGCCACTATAAATTCAATCGCCAGAGACTTGCACCACCAGTGTCCTGAACAGATGCAGACAGGGGCAAAACATGAGGTGCGCCAGAGAATTGCTGGCCAGCACGCACGCTCCCTGCATTGTACGCCTTACAGAGGAGGTCATCTGTAACCCGACATTGAGTCCGCTGGCACCGACATCAGGACGCGCAGGGCTTCATCTGGTGACACAATCAGTGAAGCAACAGCTGGTTCAATTGCTGGCATACGGTCCAGGCCAGCCTCACCCACTCATGCATGGCAGCTAATACATCCAATTCATCCCGAGGAGAGAGACGCATAGCGCCTCGGGTTCCCGCCAACAGGCGTGTGTAACTCCTTCAGGTAATTCTGATGGAGGTACAGAAAAAAAAAGGGAGTCCACGTCTGAACACTGCCGGAGCTGGATGCCTCCTTGTGGGAGTTCCAGCTGCAGCTGCTTCAGGTCACATAGACATGACCTCCGCATGGAACCGCCACCGGGCCTCTCCAACCGCACCTGAGATGAAAAATGAACCAGCCCTCAGAGGCTTGAGAGGGACCCTGCCTCCCTACCCCATCTCTAAAATGAGAAGCCGGAGTGAGCCAGAGAGATAACGCCATCCCCTACAACCAGCTCGGCATTGGTGGGGAAGAGGTTTCCCAACCACTGGGGAGCTTAGGGGATCAGATTGCCGTGGTCTGCAAATAAGGACTTCATCTCTGCCAGCCTGCTGACAACTGCTCCACCCTTGTGGACAGGGCCCTGGTCAGGTTTTTGGCCCGCTTCCCCGGGGCACAGATGCTGTGGTCCCACCACGGGCGCTTTGTAAACGCTTGGGGAACCACCCCTGCCCAGAGGGGGGAAGGTCCGGAAGCCCTCCTGGGGGCACACAACTGGGCCAACCGAGCCACCCTCACTGCATGGGGGCATAAAGCTGCAGTTCATACAGGTTCCCTCAGGACAGCCCAAAAAGGTGGTCATGTCCAAGGCAGGTAGGGCACAGGTCGGGCGGCCATCCTCCTGCCTCCTGTGCAGCCCCCACAATCCATGCAGTTGTGAGAGCCATCCATGCCGGAAGGCCGACAAGGCTTAAAGAACAGAAAGTTAAAGAAAATCGGGGAGAGGGGCGAAACGCGAGGCCACCACCACAGCAGAGAAACGAAAAGAGGCTGGCGCAAGGCAGCCGATACTGGGAGAGGGGGCTTGAACCGGCCACCAGGTATAAAACCAATAACCAAAAAAAAAGCTAACAACGTTAGCTGTATGGAAACTTAAGTTGGGAGTAGGAGTAACAACGCTGCAGTCACCAATTATAGCGATAAAACAAGAGAGGCTGGCGGGACACAAGGCGTCGATACTGAGAGGGAGGGCTATGGAACCGCCACCGCCACCAGGTATAAAAAGCAATAAAACAAAAGCAACAACGTTAGCTGTATGGCAACTTAAGTTGTAGGAGCCGGGCCACCACTAAGAGAGCAGACCAACACCAATTAAGAGAGAGAGCAGACCAACGAAAAGGCTGCAAAAAAAACCGGTTGATATCCAACTGGAAGAGACCACACCGGGGGGGGCGAAAAACCGCCGGCCACCATTTATAACCAGGTAGCAGCGCAGACCGGTGAAAAAGGGATGCAAAAGTAGGGAATAAATATACTGGAGATGGGGTAAAAACCGCCGCCGCCACCTGGTATAACACCAACAACTAAAGAAGCTAACTTACGCTAGTCGATATAACCGCAGTGAAGTTATCTCACACTGGGAGAGGGTAAAAACGCTTAAAAAGCCACCAGTTCGAAACAAAACAGCACCCAAGCTGTAGGTAAAAAGCCAAAGTCGTGAGTCGGAGAGGGGGCTGGACTACCATCAACAGCAAACAACCTTTACCTCCCTTCCGTGAATCCCTCAGAATCGACCCGTTACAGCCCTGGGAGGGCGGGAATAACCGCAACCCTGGTAGTTATATTGGGGCTTCAGAAACGGAAGTTAGCAACCGGCGCGAAGAAAAAGGAGCAGAGCAAAAGATGACACCAGGCTATATAGCTTCTGAATGGTCATCCGGTGTCACAGGTGTGACTGTTGGTATAATTACTCGAACTGCGCATGCCCTCGAAGGGAATATCTAGTAAGCTTTTAAAGTAATCGCCTACGTCAGTAGGGATGAGCTTCAGAACGCTCTTGTGATTGCTCCTCGAGAGGGGGGTATATGGACACAACAAAGTCTCTAAATTTGTGGAGGGAGCCTGACTGTGAAAGGTCCTGAAGGTCAAAATTGTGGATTTCAAACCGGAACCTAAAAAGAGACTGGGAGGCGATGAAGAGCTTTTTAGGAATCTGGGCGTAATATGAGCCCCTTCTGTTTGTATGAGTCAGTAACCTCGCCGCAGAGTTCTGAACCTGCTGAAGATGAGACAAATCCCTTTTGTGTAGACATGAGAATAGACTGTTACAGTAGTGTAAAATGGGAAGATGCAAAGGCGTGGATAATCATTTCAAGATCACCTCTGGACACAATTGTTCTAAGTTGTTAAAAACAGTTCCTTATCAGGAGTTTTGAGTGGTGCTCTAAGGACAATGTTTTGTCAAAAATAACACCTAGGTTTCTAAGGCTTGATTTAGCAGAAAAACTCGCCCAGATACTAGTGGATACCTGGAATAGCGTAATCAGGAGCAATCACTAGCATCTCTGTTTTATCTGAGTTTAGTTGTGGGGAATTTGCACCGAGCCATTGTTTAACGTGCACAAGACAGTTCACCAGAGAGCTTAATTGTCAATCATTTTGGGGATATGTTTACGTAAGGACGTCCTATGTGCTAATCCCCATTTTCACTTACCAGTGGTGAGTCTGACATAGTGGAAAAATTGCAAATCATCTTTTGGAAAGTAAGCTTGTATGAGCGATGAAAACAGCAACTTTTAAACAGAGCGTGCACGAAGAGAAATGGGATTGCGCACGTTCTCTCTCGGGATAGAATTGTGCATGAGAAGTTTATTTTTTTCAACTGGAGAAGGCGTGTCTTTTCAAAAAATTAGTTCAAATCCTCCACTATAACTTCAAAATATCAGTGGAATAGTTGCAAACGCTGGTGAGCAACAATACAAAACGGTTTGACTGCTGTTAAACCTAAAAAAGTTCCCAAATGTAAACCAACTGGCTCCAATGCTTTTATGTCACAGACTGCAGAATGGCTGATTTAGGTCGTACTTAGCAAACAGTGATGCTGTAGCTGCACAGCTCCACTCTGCTTGCATGCGATTGTCTGAGCTCTGTCTGTCTTATCTTTGTGGCCAATAGAAAGACTATAAGAAGGACTTTGAGGAGTCCATGAGGGGGAAGAACCTCTCAGGCTTGGAGGTCACTCCTGCCATGATTCATGTCAGACACGCCACCAAAATAGCCAGTGAGGTAACTGAAGGCTGGTTTATCCCGTTAACCTCCCCCTTTTTTACCTCATCATACTAAGATTATACCACAGCCAAAGCCCCGCCCCTCCTTTTGTTTACACATCTTTTTATCCTCCTACTTCTCCTTCTATAAGCTTGCTTTTTTTGCTTTTAAGCTGCTTCACTGCCCTGCTTGCCTAAGCGACCACACAACTATTTCCCACACTGCATGCTTTTGCAGAGAAGTAGTCTGAGTTGCTCTGCATCCACTGACATCTTAAAACTCCTCGTTTCCATCCATCAACCCCTTGAATTTATACAGCAACGTTCTTTAGAACTGCATGCAACAGTTTAAATGAAGAAAAGTTTTCAGTTTCTTGTTTTGAAGCTACTTTCCATGTTTCATTTTATGTAAAACTTGTTTTACCATATCTGTTTGCCAAAGTCAGCAATATCTCCACTTTCTCCCTGTGTAAATATTTTTAGTTGTATTAATATGAGAGCAGCTGCCGTTATTTTATTTTTTGTTGAGATTTTGGTGACTTTGAGCCTTAATTGTCTGTATGCCTTGGCCTTGCCTGCCTGTGTGCCCATCTCTGCAGTCTCTCTTGTCTTTCTTCCGTTGTGTAGAAAGAGTACAGGAAGGATCTAGAGGAGGGAGTGAAGGGTAAAGGGCTAACTGTACTGGAGGAAACTCCGGAGCTTTTGAGGGCAAAGAATGCCACTCAAATCCTGTGTGAGGTACGGCTAACCGGGAGGTGATGGAGGTGGCATCACGCTCTTATCTGATTGATTGACCCCCCCTCCCCACCTAACCCCACTCATGGTGAACCCCCTCCCCCTCTAAACTAAACTGTCGCTGCACTACATGGGTTTGATTCTGTGTCGAGCTTCCTGCTTTTTAACATCACTACTTTTTAATCGCTCCGTAGTTTAGAAAAATACTTTCTTTTGAAATTTCCCTCGTGTCCCCCTTTATTTTTTTACACTTCTTTATTTTTCTTAAAGCTGACACACTTGAAACGTGCTTAAAACATGCCTTTTCCTTTATTTTTAATCTAAATAAACTCTCAATTTTTGAAATTCATTGGGTTGTAATTGATTAAAAAAATAATCTCAAGTTAAAAAGGACTAATTATGTTTTTATATGCTGTTTTAACTCTTGACTTCCATTTCCTATTTATTTTTTCAGTTTTAAGTGGAGCTCCTGTGGTCTTAAATCTATTGTTTTCCCTAAATCTTCCCTAACTCCTGCTAACCTGTTCTGTTCCCTGTCCCCCTAGGTGTTTTGCAGCCCTCCTCAGTATGAAACAGTAGAAATGTCTGTCGTTTGTATCTATTTGGTTTAGTAAATGATGTAGTTGTTATTTTGGATTTTTTTTTCTTCCTGTTTGCAGAGGGAGTATAAGAAGTCTTTGGAGCAGGAGATCAAGGGTAAAGGAATGTTGGCTTTGGCTACAGACACGCCGGACTTTATGAGAGCCAGGAATGCAACTGAAATCCTCAGTCAGGTCCGTTTTAATAAAATCTTCCTAAAATTCAGGTTATATTATCAGGATTTTAATGCAACGCAACATAAATTGTAAAATGTTGGCAAAACTGTATGTTTTGTCTTTCGATTTTATTTTCCTTATACATTAAATAATAGCCTGTAGAAGAAAATAAATGTTTAATCTTTTTTTATAGTTTTATGTTGTTTCTTATTGTTCCTTATTATTTAGCTAAAAATACCAATAAACTGTTGGTTGTTTAAGATGGGAACAGATCTCCTTTGGCAGATGTCAATGAAAATAATCAGTTTCATCTATTTTTGTCACGCTTTATCCCTGCTGAGGTTGTAAGGGGTGCTGGTGCCTATTCCTATGAGGCGCAGAACAACCTGGACAGGTTGTCAGTCCATCACAGGGCAACACAGAGACAAAAACAATTCACACACACCTGAGGAGAATTTAGAGTTAACATAACAGTCATGTTTTTGGACTGTGGGAGGAAGCTGGAGTACCCAGAGAGAACCCACGTATGCTGAGGGAGAACATGCAAACTCCATGCAGAAAGACCCCGGGCCGGGAATTGAACCCAGAACCTTCTTGCTGCAAGGCAGCTGCCTCACTGATCACCCCTATAAGCGATTGTGTTTTATTAAAAAAGTAATTTAATGTGGCTCTAAGTGACTTTTATTTAGCCAGACTCAGGGCAAACAGGCTCTATGAATTTGAAATGTTGCAGACCCCTGCTCAAGACTTAAAAACAAACCAGAATCTGCTGCAAAAACTTATGCAACAGTTCAGTAAACTTTAGTACGTTTGCAAGAGCTTTAATCTATAATGTGTGTGCTGGATTACACTGTTTCATAGCTACATTAGGAAGTCCTCAGTGATGGTTTCTCGTCTTTAGACTAAATACAAACAGACCGCTGAGATGGACAGAGCCAGCTACACCACTGTCATCGACACCCCTGACATCATCCACGCTCAGCAGATGAGGAACATCGTCAGCCAGGTTTGAAATGAACCATCAATTCCCTCTCTGAAAACGACCGGAAACACTTTGTCCTCTGTGAGTGCAGTGTTTAAACCCAAATCACCAGCTTGACCTTTAAATGTGCTTTTTTTTCTTCATTGTTTAAACAGAAAAAGTACAAAGAGGAAGCTGAGAAGACGATGTCCCACTATGTGCCGGTTCTGGATACCCCGGAGATGCAGAGAGTCCGTGAGAACCAGAGGAACTTCAGCACTGTAAGTTGGAAAAGCTATTTTCTTTGTTTTATATTCATATAGTCTCTGCCTTCTGCATTAAGATATGGAAATATTAAACTCTTTTAAATTGTTCACTTGTGTTTGTGTTATTTATAAGTTATGCTTTAATCAGCGCTGAAAGGGCAGATAATAGAGAATGTATTTTGCACTGGTTTCCCTTCTTTTTCCCTTCTTTAGACACTTTAACCAAACCATTTTTCCCTTCTTCTTATAGCTCCAATACCAGATTGACCTAAAAAACACAAAAGGCAAAGTGTCTACTGTTAAGGACACTCCAGAAATGCTCCGTGTTAAAGAAAACACAAAGAATTTCAGCTTGGTATATATTCTACAATAGTTTTTATTCTCATTTTTTCATCTTTAACGGTTTTTTGAGTTTGTCTTTCTTCATTTTAACAAACTCTGGCATCAACCCTACATCTCTTTAAATGAAGTTCATTGTTACATACAGCCTTTTAATGAGAACTAACCATTTAGATTTAGTTTGGTGGACTAATGTTTACAGCCGTAGATGAACTTGTGTGTTTAGAGTTGTGATCTTTGTTGTTTGCTTTTGATTTTTACTCCTTGTTGCTGATTCTTTGTGCTCTAATGCTGTTGCTCATCTAAGCACGAGTGTGAGCAGAAGGACCAGGCTAACTTTTTGTTCGTGCTTTCGTCCTTCATCCACACAAAGATTCATTACAAAGAAGATTTGGGAGGAGGGACAGCTTTGCCTGAAACCCCTGAGATGGAGAGAGTAAAGCGTAACCAGCGCAACATTAGCACGGTACTCCAACGGGCGACCATTTTATCCCCCCCAGCCTCGATTCTCCATCCATGCTCCCTTATTGTCCAGTAACTTTAAATAAAACCTGACCTTTTGCTAATTTCATATGTAATATCTTCCCATCAACAGTTTGATCGCCTTGTTTGAACAAAACCTCTATTTTTTCCCAACTTATAGTTTTTTGCTAACCTAAAAAGGAAGCTAATAAGCTAATCCGCTAGTGGAATACATTTAAAGTTTGGTTCTTTCAAAAGTCTAGCATAACATCTTAATCCCACAGTAGCTGCAGGAGATTATTTTGACAATTCTTAATTTAATACAACAGCTCAAGGATTAACAGAACCAGCCACATTTATCGGCACTTAACGATAAAAGATCATATTTTATTGCAGAGCTACAATTTCCGCTGGAAATGTATGAAAAGGTCGTATATTTAATTTCAGTTTATCTATAGATGCGGGAATGTCTTTCTTCTTTTAAAGAAATAATCGTAACAAAGTTACAGGAGTAAGACATTGAAGGCACCTTTGACGACATTTTTAACAGATTTAACAAAATTTTTTCTTTATGTTTGCAACACTTTTTTCTTTTATCTGAACTATTCTGAGACGTTAATGCCTTCACCTACCATTTAATTATTTATCTGCTAGTTGCTCATGCAATTTAAAGATGATCCCATTGGATACATTTTTTACAGAATAATTTTTTTTCTCTCAGGTAAAGCTGCAACATGTCATTCATTTTCACAAATCAACTTTCTTATTATGGTCACAAAGAGCAAATTAGATTATAAAATGAAGTTTTAGAACTTATAAAAATTTGAACATCCAAAATCAAGACCTAAAATCTAAATAAAACAACTTTTGTTATCGGATATAGTTTGAACTTTCTATTATAATTGCGTTACATATTAATGGGTCAATAGGCCCATTTATTGAGCCACTGACTTCTTGGCTGGACCATAAACTATATTTATGGTTTTAGAAACCTACCAAAGATTAGAAGAAAGTTTATTTTTTAACCAAATGCAAATGTTTAGAAAAACATTTCTATGATGGCATGTTTTGGTAAAGAGGAAGTTAATATTGACCTGAAACGATGATGGAGGATCTGTGTGACTGAGAAAAGTCCCTGAAACATCAGGAACCCTAAAACAAAAATCGAATAATATGCATATGTATATAAGAATATGGCTTAATGATTACAATCAACCTATTAAGGAAAATCTATGCTAAAGAGAAGAGAGGAAGTAGGCTTTCAAAATGGCGTCGTACCAGTAAACATGGCTGATTATGTTATCTGGGTATCTGTAGATTTTTTGGACTAATTTTAAATAGGTAGGGACTCATCTGTAACATCTATTGTTCCTATAAATTAACATTTTCATCATCTACAGATGAAGAAACGTATTACTAAATATATGATTGTTAGGTCCTAATTCATTTATGAAAAATGAAAACTAATATAATAATTCTGCGTGAAATAACCGCAGGTGATGGACATGTTGTTGTGTATAAAACAGGATGCTATCTTACTGTTTACCTCTGTGACATTTGCAATGGGCAGATACATTACAAGGATTCTGTGGGTCAAGGGACCACCATACCTGATCTCCCTGAGGTGAAGCGGGTCCGAGAAACCCAGAAGAATATCAGTCTGGTAGAGGAAAACCGACTGCAGTGACCCTCCTCATTCTCATCATCCTATCATATCTTTCTTTTCTAAAACAAAAAAAGAGAAGTTAATTTTTTTAGTGCTGGTTTATCCTCCTCCATCCTAACTTTTTTTTTTACTTCCATAAACCATTCCTTTTTTACCAGAACTGTTTATTCCCTCTCTTATTTTGAGATCTGCTCTCCTCCCGATCTGCAAACTAATCTCCCGTGGAGTGTGCTGCCGTCGTATGTGACTGTTCTGTGTTGTCTCGTTCAAAGCATCGTTACAAAGAAGGAGTGGGACAGGGCACCTCAGTGCCAGAGACCCCAGAGATGGAGCGGGTCAAACGCAATCAGCAAAACATTAGCACGGTACCTCCCAGCAGGGACCTTTCAGTTTCCTATCCTCTACCTCCATCCGACCTCACTTCCTTTCTTCCTCAAACACCCTGAAGTAACTCCTCTCCTCCTGAACCTCCACCGGTCATTTCAATGTTAAAAATCAAACACCAAAGACATGAGTGTTATACTAATATTTTCATAATACATCTGAAAGTTATTGTCCCAGATTAGAATTATTATGCATCATACACCTATCTGTTTTCTACTAAATTGCAAATGTTTAAATTTATTGTAGATACAGTTTACTTGGTAGAAATTTCAAGTTGATTTAAATTGATTTGATTCCTTAAACATAATCTGCCTTCAGTCATAACTTACAGTATATTTCATTTAAAGCTTTAAGGAGACAATCTGACTCAAACTACTAAACTAAACTACAAAACAACTGCCAACATGATATGGTCTAAAGAAAGATGGAGGACTACCTTTAAATTCCTCAGCAAATGTTAAACTAAGACACATCTATGTTTTCTGAGTGGAAATTTATTACGGTACAAGCCAAGGTTTCAATAGTTTTACTATTTTATTGTTGTTGTTTTTTTTTTTTTATTAAAGTTTGATTTTTTTAATTCCAGTTTAGTTTTACTTAGTTTTTTTTAGTATTTTTTTTGGCTAAAAAAGAAACTTGAGCTTAAGGTTTAGTTTTTCTTCATTCCAGTTATAGTTTTAATCTTTTATGTTGTACAGCTTGCATACCGACAACATAAGAGACTTATAATAAAATAAAATAAATAATATGACAGATAAGGACTGACCGCTGCAGCAATTCAATTGACCTGGATGCCGTTACCGCTATCTGCTGGCGAAATAAAGTACAGTGAAAATCAGCAACTGGAAACTAAACCACATATTAATGCATTAAGCTAAGCACAATCTCTCTTAAAATTCAACTTTTATTAGTTTTGTAAAGTCCTTTTACAGTTTTAGTAAGTTTTCAAGGTCTAGATTTGATTCTGATTAGAATGTTTTTGAATTCTAGTTTATGTTTACATCATTAGTTTTAGTTAACGATAATAACCTTATCACAAACACTCATTAAAAGTGGTCTGAAATGAATGAAGTAGACTAGAGTTAATGATTAACTCCACTCAGTCATTATGGACTGTGTTTAAAAGCAACGTCAGGAGAAGAGCTCTGACTTTAAAATAGCCAAATACTAAATTAAAATCATTTTTATACAAGGAAGTTTATTTATTCTATAATTTCTATATTATTTAAACCTATACGTTTAGTTTTACTCAGAAGGATTTAGAAACAAATCTGCAATAAGTTTGAATGTTTTATTTCGTTTTTTCTCTTTTTTTTTTTTACAGAAGAGAAAAACAAAACAGCTCAATCATTTCTGTAATTTATGCCAATGAAGATTTTGACATCCAAAATCAAGACCAAAAATCCAAATAACACAACTTTTGTTATCGGATAAATTTTGAACTTCCTGTTATAATTGCATTAAATATTAATGGGTCAATAAGCCCATTTATTGAGCCACTGACCTCGTTGGCTGGACCATAAACTATATTTATGGTTTTAGAAACCTACCAAAGAGTAGAAGAAAGCTCATTTTTTACCAAATACAAACATACAGAGTTTTAGAAAAACATTTCTATGATGGCATGTTTTGGTAAAGAGGAAGTTAATATTGACCTGAAACGATGATGGAGGATCTGTGTGACTGAGAAAAGTCCCTGAAACATCAGAAAACCTGAAACAAAAATCTAATAATATGCAAATGTATATAAGAATATGGCTTAATGATTACAATTAACCTATTAAGGAAAATCTATGCTAAAGAAAGAGAGGAAGTAGGCTTTCAAAATGGCGTCGTACCAGTAAACATGGCTGATTATGTTATCTGGGTATCTGTAGATTTTTTGGACTAATTTTAAATAGGTAGGGACTCATCTGTAACATCTATTGTTCCTATAAATTAACATTTTCATCATCTACAGATGAAGAAACGTATTACTAAATATATGATTGTTAGGTCCTAATTCATTTATGAAAAATGAAAACTAATATAATAATTCTGAGTGAAATCACCACAAGTGATGGACATGTTGTTGTGTATAAAACAGGATGCTATCTTACTGTTTACCTCTGTGACATTTGCAATGGGCAGATACATTACAAGGATTCTGTGGGTCAAGGGACCACCATACCTGATCTCCCTGAGGTGAAGCGGGTCCGAGAAACCCAGAAGAATATCAGTCTGGTAGAGGAAAACCGACTGCAGTGACCCTCCTCATTCTCATCATCCTATCATATCTTTCTTTTCTAAAACAAAAAAAGAGAAGTTAATTTTTTTAGTGCTGGTTTATCCTCCTCCATCCTAACTTTTTTTTTTACTTCCATAAACCATTCCTTTTTTACCAGAACTGTTTATTCCCTCTCTTATTTTGAGATCTGCTCTCCTCCCGATCTGCAAACTAATCTCCCGTGGAGTGTGCTGCCGTCGTATGTGACTGTTCTGTGTTGTCTCGTTCAAAGCATCGTTACAAAGAAGGAGTGGGACAGGGCACCTCAGTCCCAGAGACCCCAGAGATGGAGCGGGTCAAACGCAATCAGCAAAACATTAGCACGGTACCTCCCAGCAGGGACCTTTCAGTTTCCTATCCTCTACCTCCATCTGACCTCACTTCCTTTCTTCCTCAAACACCCTGAAGTAACTCCTCTCCTCCTGAACCTCCGCCGCTCATTTCGATGTTAAAAATCAAACACCAAAGTCATGAGTGTTATACTAATATTTTCATAATACATCTGAAAGTTATTGTCCCAGATTAGAATTATTATGCATCATACACTTGAAATTGCATCATCAACTTGAAATTGCAAATGTTTAAATTTATTGTAGATACAGTTTACTTGGTAGAAATTTCAAGTTGATTTAAATTGATTTGATTCCTTAAACATCATCTGCCTTCAGTCTTAACTTAACTATTTCATTTAAAGCTTTAAGGAGACAATCTGACTCTAACTACTAAACTAAACTACGAAACAACTGCCAACATGTTATGGTCTAAAGAAAGATGGAGGACTACCTTTAAATTCCTCAGCAAATGTTAAAATAAGACACATCTATGTATTCTGAGTGGAAAGTTTTACTATTTCATTAATTTTTTTTATTTTTATTAACGTTTGATTTTTTATTCCACTTTAGTTTTACTTAGTTTTTTAGTATTTTTTTTTTAGCTAAAAAAGAAAAATGAGTTTAAGGTTTAGTTTTTCTTCATTCCACTTATAGTTTTAATCTTTTATGTTGTACAGCTTGCATACCGACAACAGACGAGACCTATAATAAAATAAAATAAATAATATGACAGATAAGGACTGACCGCTGCAGCAATTCAATTGACCTGGATGCCGTTACCGCTATCTGCTGGCAAAATAACGTACAGTCAAAATCAGCAACTGGAAACTAAACCACATATTAATGCATTAAGCTAAGCACATTCTCTCTTAAAATTCAACTTCAAGTCCTTTTACAGTTTTAGTAAGTTTTCATGGTCTAGATTTGATTCTGATTAGCATTAACGAAAATGTTTTTGAATTCTAGTTTATGTTTACATCATTAGTTTTAGTTAACGATAATAACCTTATCACAAACACGCATTAAAAGTTGTCTGAAATGAATGAAGTAGACAAGAGTTAATGATTAACTCCACTCAGTCATTATGGACTCTGTTTAAAAGCAACCTCAGGACAAGAGTTCTGACATTAAAATGGCCAAATACTAAATTAAAATCATTTTTTCTATATTGTTTAAACCTATATGTTTAGTTTTACTCAGAAGGATTTAGAAACAAATCTGCAATAAATTTACTTTTTTTATTTAGTTTTTCTCTTTTTTGTCAGAAGAGAAAAACAAAACAGCTCAATCATTTCTGTAATTTATGCCAATGAAGAGTTTGACATCCACTATAACACTAACATTTAAACAGCTTTCATTTGGTCTAACCAGAAAAGCTCCCTCCTTTCTCAGGAACAGAAATGTCCCATCTCCTTTTTTCCATTTATTCCTTTTGTTGTTTTTTTTTTGTGATGTTATTGTCTGCCTTTGTGCCACAGTCTGTTATTGATCTGCTTTTTCTCTTCTTTTACCGTCTCTGCATAAAAACCTTGAATATTTGTTTGCTAGATAAAATACAAGGACTCTGTGGGTCAAGGCACAGCTATACCGGATCTGCCCGAAGTGAAGCGGGTCAAAGAAACCCAGAAGCACATCAGCTCGGTAGTGGAACAAAGCCGAACCAAGTGTGCTCCTAACATTTGAGTGCAAACAGTAGTTTCCATCACGGCTACCTCTCCTCCTCCTCCTTCCTGCTCTCTTCTATCCTCCTCTTCATCCCATCCATCTTTATTTAAGGCTCATCCTGCAGATTCTTGAGCTCCACCATCTCCACCCTAATTTTGCTATAATATCCATCTGTTTTTCTATTCTATTCCACTGATATTCTCTTTACCTTTTAATCTTCTACATCATTCCTGCCTCTTTGGCCTTTTAATACGATATTTTCTAACCTGCAGCCAAGCTTTTTCTTCATCAATCTGTGGCAGTCTACTTGATAATGTTTAACATTCCAGCGAATGAGAAGCTAAATCTTCTGCTGAGCTGTGAGGATTGTTTGCCTCCATGTTTTTCATTCCTACAGCAGGGATCCTGGCTGAATGCCTCTTTGTATAGACATAAAAAAGAAAACACAATCACATATTAAGAATAAATCGGTTTTATGTATTTTTTTCTAACTAGTTCACGCTTGAAGAGTCCAAATCTGTCAATATGTTTGGTGGTGTGGTTATAATGGGGGCTGTGCTTATTGTCCTTTAGGTCTTGTATAAGGACAGTTCTGCCAAGGGAACTCCTGTGGTCTTTACTCCTGAGATGGAGCGGGTCAGAAGGAACCAAGAGAACATTAGCTCGGTACCTTCAGATACACAATGTTCTTCCTCCTGTTAACCTTTTTCTAACTGAGTCGACCCCTGCTTCAGTTAATCTCATTAATTATCCTGACTGCGCTCTCTGAACATGTTTAATCCCAGCAGCTGTGGTGTGCCCACACATCCTCTAACCTCTTTTGTTCCTGTAGACGTTCTTTTTTCCTGCCGTTCATCCTCTGAAGATTGGAACATAACTAACTCTTCATCTCCTAATCAAAGACATAAAAAAAAAAAAATCTTCCTTTCTAATTCATTTGTCTGATTTTCCAGTAATCTTCTTCCTGCCTTCTACTTTGTGCGTCCTCTTAAATGTTCCCCCCTCTTCTGCTCCTGACGCTCTCCTGGACTCACCTGTGCGACTCTCACTGTCATGTTCTCCCTCCTCCAGGTGTTGTACTCTGACAGCTTCCGCAGGCAGGTCCAGGGCAAGGCCGCCTTCGTTCTGGACACGCCTGAGATGAGGCGTGTCAGAGAGACGCAGCGCATCATTTCTGGAGTATGTTTTTTTGTTTTTAATTCACATTTTTTAATTAATGATTCCTCTTTGACGACAGTAGAATTAGGTATTCTAGACTGACTCAACCATCTAGTTTTTATACAATGGAAAAAGTTGAAATCTAGATAAGTCTTTTTTCTTAAAATAAGTGCATTTGTTCTTAGATTTAGGAGGTAAAAGAGACATTTTGCCAATGGAACAAGACAATTTACGCTTAAAATAAGAAAACACAATTCCATTGTTTCAAGTTCATTTTATCTAAATATCTTATGTGAAGAATAAACTCATTCCATTGGCAAACTACTGTATCTTATTTACCTACCTCAAATAAGTGGGTAAATACACTTAATTTAAGAAAATTTTTAACTTTTTGATAATTTTCCAGTGTAAATCATTTGTTGCTCTCATTTTGGGAATAGAATAGAAAATCCCTTTATTGTCCCACAATGGGCAATTCTGGTTACAGTTTACAGTTGAGATTTGAGATCACTGCTTTGTTTTGTTTTGTTTTTTATTATAACCAGAAAAAATTAAAAATCAGAAAGTTTTTTTTTTTTTTCAAATTTATTTCCTAAAATAGTATATAAAAAAATGTCCCTTTTATAATGCTTACTTGACTATACCTTAGAGCCCAAAGCAAAGTTTAAAAATATTAATTGTTATGCTCGTTATCTGTTTTTTACATATTTAATTTAGTAGGGAAATATTAAATAAAAAAGTATTTTCTTTAGTTTTTTTATTAAGCAAAATGAATTATAGATAGAGCTCTTACTCTGTTTTTCTTTTTTTTTTGTGTCTTATTCACCTCCTCATGTAAAATCCCTGCCCCCCATGTAAATTTTGTGAACCGCCACTGCTTGTTTTGTGGTCTGTGACTAATTGGGGTGTAAATCTCTGAAAATCTGATTTTTTTGTCTATTAATAGCAACAAAACAAAGTCTGAAATTGAATTGATTGAGAATTTCAACAGCTTCCAGGTTTTAGCCACATATTTCTATTGTAATAAATTCAATATCAACTATTCCATCCTGGCTCATGATGCTGCCACTACCGTACTTTACCTGCTGGATGATGTTGCTTCAGTGATGGCTTCCCAAGTTTAAATTGGTCGGATGCACTGGCATTTATTTAAGGCAACACAGAGCAACGTTTGGCTTGAGTATTAGCTTATTTTCAGACGTATTAAGTGAGCTTTATTTGTAAATAATATATTTTTTAACACTGTTTATTCATATGGCTTCTATTTGCCTCATTCAGGTAAAATACCACGAGGACTTTGAGAAGAGCAAGGGTAGCTTCACTCCCACCATCTCCGACCCCGTGACCGAACGCGTGAAGAAAAACACGCAGGACTTCAGTGACATCAGCTACCGCGGCATCCAGAGGCGCGTGGTGGAGATGGAGAGGAGACGTGCGATGGAGCACGACCAGGAGACCATCACCGGTATGACCTCTAACTCCTGCTAAGTTCCAGTCCTTTTAGATCAGCTACTAATAATTAAAGCTGTTAATCTCATTAAGTCAGTAAAGCAATAATTCTTTCACCTGTACGGTAACTTGGCGTATCTTAAGGATGTATATTTTCTTTATGAAAATAAATACAATCCCATATCAGTATTTATTTTTTTACGCTTTGTGAGACAGACAGGAAGCTGAGATAAAATGCATCTTTTCAATGTTCTGTTATAGATCTGCGTGTGTGGCGCACCAACCCCGGCTCCGTGTTCGACTATGACCCCGCCGAGGACAACATCCAGTCCAGGAGTCTGCACATGATGTCAGGTAGGATTCAACAAATATTTAGAATTTATTTCAAAACACAGGCCCTCCACACAGTTCAGAAAGGTTGGGAAGTGTTTAAGGTTAGTATTTTGGATGTTATGGAGAAAGCAAAGAAGAGCTGGAAAATGTTTGTGTTTCCTTTTTATTCACCTTTTATTCTCCAGATAGCTCTTCTTATCATGCCTTTTTCTCTTGAGGTCCTTTTTTTTATTGCCTTCTTTTCTTTATTCTGCCTTTCCTTTGATCCGTCCTTAGTATTCGCTTCCTTCTTCCTCCATTTGATCTTTTCTACCCTGCCCCTCTTCCTCCTGTCTCCTTTTTTTCATGCTTTTCTTTTCTCTTTCCTTCCCTTCTTTCTGTCCTGTCTTGTTTTCTCTTTCATTCTTGATTATTCATGTACTTAACGGTCATATATTTTATTTTTTGTGTCCACAGTTAACCTTGTCCTCCCCCATTCCTTCTTTCTTCCCTCATTTGTACTTTTTGACCTCCTTTCTATTCTTTATTTCCTCTGTTCTTGTCATCTCATCTTGGTTTCCTTCCTGACTTTTAAAGCTCTGCTGTAAATTCCATTCATTTTATGCATATTTCACCCATTCATAGATTTACGATTAACTTTATTTTGGATTTTAGGATAAAGGCCAAAGAAGGATTAGTGTCTTTCTTTACACTGCAAAAAATTTCAAATTTCAAAAAAGTCAAATTTCCTTAAAACAAGTAATTTTTTTTCTTTTATTGCACAGGTAAGTGAGACACTTTATCAATGGAATAAGACAATTAATTAAAATAAGAACAAGAATAACTGCATTGTCTTATTTCAAGTGCTTAATGTCCAATTATCTTATTATAAGAGTAAAAATTATCATTACGTTAGCCAATCATCTTATTTACTCAAATTAAGGGTAAATACACTTATATTAAGAAACTTATAATTATTTAAAGAATGTTTTGCAGTCTTACAAAGAAAACTCCTTTGGCAAAAATAAAATAAACTCGCGAAAATATCCTTTTTTTTTTTTTTAAGGCAGCATTTGTGGTTATTAACATTAAGCATTAAGGTTTTGTCCTTAATTTGAATAAACAGTTTAAAATGTACCATTAAACTCTCCCATGCTGACTTTGTTTTTACAGTGCAAGCGCAGCGTCGCAGCAAGGAGCATTCCCGCTCCACCAGCGCCCTGAGCGGCCTGGCCGATGAGAAGTCCGAGCTTTCCCAGGATGCTGACCACCATCTGTCTCTCTACAGTAACGGCTTCACGACCAACTCTATGGGTAACTATCTACAATCACATCATCGGCATATCAATCAGTACATATATTTGAGCATATACGGTCTCCACCTGATTGTTCCATGACTCTTTGTTGACTGATTGTTCATCTCATATCAGCAGGATACCAGCAGACCAGGACTGTGGAGCTGCAGCAGAGGTCTTCATCTGTGGCCACCCAGCAGACCACAGTCTCCTCCATCCCCTCACACCCATCTACCACCGGGGTCAGTCACCTGCACTCACCTTGTACTCACTGTATTTCATTTAAACTGTTTTCAAAACAAGACTCAGATGCACGTATAGATTCTCCCCCTGAAAATAAAGTTATATATAGTTATATTTCAATTCAATTCAGTTTATTTATATAGCACCAAATTCACAACACATGTCATCTCAAGGCACTTTACAGTTATATGAAAATAAAGTTTCATGTCTTTGCAGCCTGAATGTAAAGGTTTGTATCGAATCATTTCGGCCCTTCATCAGTTCGTCTCACAGACTTTCTGATGGACTGGTGTGGACATGTCCCCACCAATAATTTCAATACGTAGACTTTGGCAATATGTGGGACAAATTTCTAAATTTGATTTTGCTGCTTTTGAAGGAGGATAATCACTAATGTAGCTGAAAGGGAAAACATCCATCAATCAATTTCTGGATGGATGAAACTGAAATTGCACAGGAAAAACGCGAAATCTAGATTTTTTCTTAAAATAAATGCATTTGTTCTTGAATTGAGGAGGTAAAAGAGACATTTTTGCCAATGGAACAAGACAATTTACATTCAAAATAAGAAAACACCATTGCATTGTCTTATTTCAAAGGCATTTTATCTAATTATCTTATTTTAAGAGAATAAAAATACTAATTCCATTAGCAAACTATCTAATTTAACTATTCAAATTAAGGTTAAATACACTTAATTTAAGACATTTTTACTTATTTCTAGATCATTTTTCCAGTGGTACATAATAGGGAGGCATGATATTGTGCTGTTGGCATCGGAATTAGCATTTATCCATTTTTTTTTTTAAAAGGAAAAATTCGGTTTTTAACACTTTATAGCCCATTTCTGTAGTGTCCAGGATGAAATCGAATGATCGACACCACCAAAGTCCCAATGATTGGTCCTGTCTCTGCTATTTGGCTCATGCAGAATCCCCGGTGCTGCCAGAATGGCTTCCATAGTGCATGTCTGCCGATAATGTCTTAAAACACACTACAGGAACGTTTTTAAAATATGCTACTCAACGGAGTCGCCAAGCGCTGTTCAATGACGTTCCAAAAGAAGTTTCTCAGAAAAAAACGCTCCTGTAGTGTTTTATTTAGCATTTTGTTTAGCATTGGAGTTCTGTTGGAATAGTCAATGTCCCTCCGCCACCGGAAACGGAAAGGAACCTGTTTACACAGTTGTAGTCTTTTCGCCAAGGCCCAAGTGTTTCTCGCTTCACTCTGTGTACTCCGGCGCCGAGGTGCGCTAACGTCTCTGTTAGCTTACTTTAAAAACTCTGAAATCGAGAATAAAGGTGGATCTTGAGAGGACATATTGGACTTTTGAGTTTCGACGGTAGAGGATACCGGCCGCCAACTAGTGGTCTGGAGTGTACAACGCTTCAGATCTCTAACGAGGAAGCGGAAGTTTATAAGCGGTTGTGATGTATCGGAAAAAATAGTTCTGGACGCATACAAATGCTAAATAAAACACTACAGGAGCGGTTTTTCTTTACGAAACTTTTTTGAGCGTAATTGAAAACAGCGCTGGCGACACGGTGAGTAGCATATTTTTAAAAAAAGAACGTTTAAGGTTGTTTTGTGGACATTATCGGACATGCACTATGTGAAGCCATTCTGGAAGCAGCCAGGGGGGATTCTGCATGAGCCAAATAGCAGAGACAGGACCAAGTCAGGCAAAATTTTAGATCATTGATTTCATCCTGGACACTACAGAAAGGAAAATGGGCTAAAATGTTAAAACCGGAGTTTTCCTTTGATACATTTATGTCTGACTACCTATAAATATTAGTGTATTTTGGATCTTTTGTGTTTTCAACAATAGGAAAGCATTCAATAAATATATGTTTAATCTCATTTTTGGAAAATATAAACCCTTTTTTAAAAGGGTTTGTGTCGAAAGTAACTGTAAGTCCGTGCCTCCCACCAACTTTCATCAGCTAAAGTTACACCCTTGGTTCTGCCTCCTTGTTTCCCTGTAGAAAACCGCGGCGTGCCATGTACGACTACACGGCGGCGGACAGCGACGAGGTGTCATTCAAAGATGGCGACGTCATTGTCAACGTGCAGTCCATCGACGAGGGCTGGATGTACGGCACCGTGCAGCGCACCGGCAAGACCGGCATGCTGCCCGCCAACTATGTGGAAGCCATTTAAAGAAGGAGCCCGCCCGTCGTCCCTCCAGAGTGGGCGAGACCCCATCCACAGGGCAAGCTGACCGGTCCTCCTGCCATCACCACAGTGGCTTTAGTGCAATCTGTAGCTTTTCACCTTCTTGTTGCTCTTCAACATTTATTGGAAATTGTGTTGCACTTCCTGTTTTAGTCTGTTGTTCTTCACATGCTGCTGCTGCTGCCGTTCTTCCTGTGGATGTGACATAAGCTTCATGACGTGACATAATAACCGGTTTCACCGAAACATGCCTACTATAAAATACAGACTGTTTTAGATCGTTCCAAGGTTCTGTTGTGGAAAAAGCACGGCTCTCCAACAGACAGCTCCGACCTACTGCTTTGTACATTTCAACCATTTGATAGCGTAATTTAATGTACTGTTTATGTCTGAACTTCAGAGTATTTTCCTCTAAAAGCTCTGGACTAGAACCAGTAATGACTAATGAAGAACTGGATGAATAAATTAAGAGTTAAGTTGCCATCCATCTCCTCCATGATCAAACCGCTCCTAAAGAGTTGTATGAAATAAGCATCAGTTTTCCCTCCTTTCTAAGGAAGGCTGGCTAACAGCATTATTCTGTGTGCTTTGTTTCTTCTGATGATCTGGGTCTTGGCTAAGGCTCGTCCTCCACCTTTAATCTGTAGTTAATAAAGCACAACAGCTCCTGCAGCACCCTGTCTCCTTCCTTTCATTGCTCTTCATCATTTATTTTGTTTTATTCACATCCAAACATTTGGTGACTGGAGTCTTTAGGAAACCTTTGAGATGATGGTCATCTTTTTATAGGAAAAATGTGTTGCTCATCTGTTGTTCAATCTCATCTCTTGAGATCAGTTTGAGCTTCTCATATTCGTATCATTTGCTTCTGAGTTACTTGTCCTAAGGGTCCCCCAGGAGCAAGAGATACGATAAAAAGAGACATCACAAAAACATTAAGAGTTGAGGAAATCATTTGAGCACCATTTCACTAGGAAAAGAGATCTCACGATGGTAAATGACCAAAGCACGTTTCACTACATTCAGTCATTCGCCCGAGGACAGGACACTGAAATCCAGAACCAGGGCTTCCTTGAACTGTGTGAAGTCCTGCATCCTACGCCACTGTCACCCAATTATCTTATTCTTATTAATTTTTTAAATCTTATTAATTTTTGAATGGCAATTAAAGAATGAGATGAGATTATTTGAATGAACAGTGAGAGATAGCATGTTTATTTCTTAATGAGGCAAAACTGAGACACTGGATTCCAAATAAGGAGATGAAATTGAGACATGTTTGAAATTTGCACATTGTTTTATTTTTCTCTTAGCTGAGATCTGGAAAAAAAAAGAGAGCTATAAAAGATTTTAGAGAACTCACACAAGGCTCCCTGTGAGACTTAAGGTGTTTCTCAGGAGAGAAATTTGAGAAGAATAAGAAAACCTCTCTGGTCTCAATCAGTCCTCATTTATATCTAGGAGATGTAAATGTGACATAAAGGAGATCTCATCTTCAATTTTGCTTTCCCACAGGAAAGCAAAAGTAAAGTATTGCACCAGATTTCTATATACATGCACTATGGTCATGCACTCTGGGCTGGGGGTCTGCCCTTGGTGCTTGATGCCTTGCTCCCCAGGTGAAGAATAGGGTGTTTATTAGGGTCAGTAGGAGAGCTGGCATCCTTGGAGAAGCCCGTCTGGGACATCAGAGGGTTTGGCCCCACCCTTCCTGGCGGGAGCGGCTGGCTGGCGTGGCTCTACGGCAGGTAGGATACGATCACCGTGCCAGGATGCATCTCTCCCTGCCCTGGCTCTGCATGCGGCCTATGCCTACAGTTGGCTGGGGGACTTCTCGGGGGTGCCTGGCACCTGGGCTAGGATGGCTGGCATGCAATTCTCAGCCTAGAGAGGTGGATTACCTGGGTTGTGATTGCCTGGCAGTGATGGGTATGAGAGGACTGTATGGATGTGGGGCCCGGAGCAGCTATGACTGGCAGGGGCCATGGTGGGATCTGCAGGGGGTTGGCTATCTGCTGTGGCGTATATTGGTAGCGGGTATGGGTCTTCCCTCTAGGAGGTGGTGCTTGAGGCTGGTCCTGGGCTGTACTGCTGCTGTCCTCCCTATGTTGGTGGCTGTTTCCAACACCGCTTCATATATATATATATATATATATATATATATATATATATATATATATATATATATATCCTGCAATGGACTGGTGACCTGTCCAGGGTGTACCCTGCCTCTCGCCCATACACAGCTGGAGATAGGCACCAGCAGCCCTTGTGACCCCAAATGGATGGATATATTTACATATACATAAACACACACATACGCGTGGATCTCCTCCTTGGCCCTATGTCCTGGGATGATAGTGTATGAATGAAGATTGTAAGAATCAGTGGAGGCAGGTGGAGTATTCTCCAGAGGGGGCTATAATTTCAAAATAGACCAAAAGCCAATCAAATGTACACTAAGGTATCATACCAGTATATTTACTTGAATGCCAACAGCAAAAAACATAAGAAAAACACTTGTTTTTATGACACTAATTAGTCCTACCTGTCTTTATCCATGCTGGGTCAGATCCTGATGAATAAAGCGTTAGCTTTGCTGCATGCAGGTAACCAAGCCTTGTAGCTAAACCAGGTCCTAGAAAAAGACAGAGTGTACCGTCTCCATCTGTCATTGGACTCCTAATTTTATTG
The DNA here is from genome assembly GCA_018398635.1 of Cyprinodon brontotheroides. Classification (NCBI taxonomy): domain Eukaryota; kingdom Metazoa; phylum Chordata; class Actinopteri; order Cyprinodontiformes; family Cyprinodontidae; genus Cyprinodon; species Cyprinodon brontotheroides. Next base: position 9,455,670 of record JAGKQL010000049.1, on the reverse strand, counting down.
TTAGGGTGATCAGATTCAAGAGCTTTCACCTCCAGCTTCTCCTGGTAAGTTTTGCGCTCAAAGGTGTTGCTCTAAGGAACTTCACTGAATTTTATTTTCCTTGCTCCATTTCTCTCTCCCCAATCGTCTATAACGTCTGTGTCTCAACCTGTCAACAGCCACACTTTATAACAGATGACTGTAACGTCTGCACTATGGTGGGATATAGAGTTGCTTTCAGCTCTGGGCGCAGGAGAGCTCCAAGATGGTCCTATCTTTTGCATTGGAGAGGAGCTTCTGAACATGTACAACTTTTAACGAGAGTCTAGGGGCAAATATAATTCCACCCTTAATTATTTCAGATCCAAAAAGCTTAATGTATATGTTTATGTAATCTAACCAAACTACACAATTCCAGTATAAGTGAAAGTAGGACAGAAGACGAAACAATCATTGCTAAAAATATGACAATACATTTCCTGTATCAACAGGAAGTCACCAGATCTCAATCCAAAGAGCATCCTTTCCATGTGATGTCAAAACAACCCAGGATTAGCAAGGTGTACCTAATAAACTGGCCACTGAGTACATAATTTAAATTTAAAAAAAACAGAAGAAAATTTATTCAAAAAAATTCTTTAATTGAAAAGTGAGCATCTTGAAACATTTCATATGAAAGAAACAGAGAGGCTTGTAAAAATCTGCCCTGGGAGCAGTCTGTAAGGTCCGTCGGTTAAAATGTTCCCATAAGGCGGTTCCTGGAAACAGCAGGTTGTTGAAATCAAGTTTGAATGATAATTAATGCTGCAATTAGTCATAAAGTGTAAACGTTACAGAAGGCGACATATTAAAAAGTGATGAGAGGATGTATCTAACAGAGGTACAGGCAGGATTCACGGTGGCGGCGTTAGAAGGCAGCATCGAGTAGATCTGTCATTCAGCATCATTTGGCTGCACTCTAACTGTAGCATTAATCTTAGCGTCTCTTGTTAGATGAAAAGACGCCAACATGATGTTTATGTCCAGCAAGGCTCTCCGTCAGTCACCTGGTCCCTCCTTGCAGTGTGAGCAAACCCGCCCGCTGCTGGTACTGATTCTGTTTGGCCTGTGCGATTTTTGCCGGCAGGTCGGCGGACTTCTCGAAGAAGTTGACCAGCGCTTGCTCGGTGAGGAGCGACGCCAGGATCTGAGCGTAGCTGACCGTCCACTCGTCGTCTGCGGCCAGAGTCCCGTCAGACGCTTTGGTTTGTTCCCGGTGGGAGGCCTCGCCGATCTGCAGCACGAGGCTGGTTACCGTAGCGATGGCCTGGAAGAGGTCATTCTCCTCAGGGTCGCCGTGGAACATGCTGTAAAGCGTCTTACAGAACTGGATAAACTCTCGCTGCAAAAGAAGAGGAGGTGGTTGAGTTTTCGCATCGAATCGGAACAGAAGGGAGCAGCTGTAGTTTTCAGCACCTGATTCATAAGCGGCAGAGGTTTGTCCACATCTTTCTCCTTCTCTTTGACCAAATCCTGCAGCATCTGCTTCAGCTGCACCTGGTAGTCTGTCACTTCTTCTCTGCCCTCTGGATCTATGCAAGTACATTAATTCAGATTAGATCCCAATAGACAAAAAAAACTCAACAAACCACTGTGTTTATGATTACAAAATCGGGAAAAATATGAATCTGAAGGAAAAGATTTAGAGTTGTGACTCGATTAACATAAAATTTAAGCAGCAACATTCACCTCCTGCCTCCACTTAAAGTGTCTGTGACAGGCTTTTCCATCAATGTCACAATGTTAGCCATTATTTTTCTCTTTACTGTGGTTAAAGATGTAATAATAGAACATTTTGACCCAAAATAGGCGCATTTCTCAACACTCGACCGAAAGTGATGCAATGATGGAAGTCATTCATCGTACCAACTTAAAGGTATAGAGGACAATCTTTTATTTCCAGGTGGATTATATAAATAAGTGATCCTGCTAATTGTTCATCATTCTGGTAACATGTTTACTTAAGGCTGTCCTACGCGCTCGTCCCCAGCTCGCTATATTTTTTCAGCATATGCACGTCCCCGCATCTCCTCAAGGAGAAATGGTTCATGCACGCTCTCACACTTGTTTAATAGGCGTACCCTCTCGGGAGCGGCTACAGGGTTGTGCATGTCCATTTTTAAGTGGAGAGGGCAGGTCTTCCACTATACTCTGAAATCAGGTTAGACGGCAGGTTGAGCAAAAACAGCCTTGATCCTTTAAAATGGTGCATTTCTGCTCAGTTGCAGGAAAACTGCGACAGCGGATGTCAGTTTGCACCAGATTTCTAGAATGAACAGGATTACTGTTACTGGAACAAAGCAGTAAAACTGATAGCGTAGTCTACAGCTGGGCTGGTCTGACTAAGCCTGGTAAAATCTGAGGAATTTTCAACAAAAAAGCTTGTCTGCCCTGAGCGTTTTCCCTCTACATGGAGAAGAGCCTTCTGAGAAGGAGTAGGAAACAATTAAAGGCCTCTGTATGTCATTCTGTTGAAATGAGGACCATCTTTACTCTTTGCCCAGTGAGAAAGAAGGGAAAGGAACCAAGAAAAGCAAACAAAGTAATAACTGGAAGAAAAACGGGGTCTATGGTCCTGAACCACATGATGTTCGACATCGGGCTGTTTCCCAGTGTAGTCCTGTTTCTCTGACTGACTAACTGGATGTGCTCTATTTCATGTAATGTAATGTAATTTCCCTTTGGGATTATTAAAGTATGTCTGATTCAGATTCCGATTCCGATTCATCCCCTGACATGGTAGCTGGCTCGGAGCTCGTCTGCCTGGCTGTGTGTTTCCTTGATTGGGCCGCCCTTTAAAGTTGCCTTTTGTATTCCCTGCTTCTGTCTCCTTGAACCCCAGTCGACTTCGGCAGATGGCCGCTCATACAGAGTCTGGCTCTGCTGGAGAGTCTCTCTTCCTGTTAAAAGGGAGTTTTTCCTCTCCACTGTCGCTACAAGCTTAGTGTGAGGGATTGCCTTCTAGTCAATGAGTCGATGCAATCAACTGGTTTTCCTTAGATAGAAAACTTTGAATCAATTTGACTGAATGATCTGGTTGAACTGTAAAAGTGCCTTGAGATGACATGTGTTGTGAATTGGCGCTATAGAAAAAAACTGAATTGAATATTGAATTGAATTATCTGACTTGAACCGTGCAGGTTGTTGAAATCATCACTTTCTGACTTTCTAAGTTCCATAGTTGTCTTTACGGGCTGAACGATGAGACACACTTCTTAGTCGCTTGTAATTCATTTAGCGGACCACTAGATGGGAGTAACTCTCACACAGTGGAACTTTAATTAGGTTTAATTTTCTCTTTCTTATTATCTTGATGCAGTTCAAACTTTTTAGCAACAGAGAAGTGGAAAGTAATGTTCGGCTTCTATAACAATCCCAACATTAGTCCCTTCTCTGGTTTCTGCTCTTTTTCCTCAAATAATGTCACTGAAAATAATAGAAGGCTGTAGAAAGTATCAAAAATTCATAGATTTGATAGATTCATGCAGATTCTGAGAGAAGGAAAATGTGTTTAGACCAACCAGGAGTGTTCTTGTTAACATAGAGGGGCCTGTTTGTTGACAGCAGGGGGCTTCTGAGGGACGGTTCATCCTCGCTCTCTGTCAGAGCTACAGGTATACAGATACACAGAGGGAGACATCACTGTCAACTCCTTACAGCTTCTACAAACTCTCATTCTTACATCATGCTCACAGATAATCACCTGGAGGGATATGGAGGCGGTACAGAAGCCTTATTTTCTCATTTAGTTCCCCACAATACAAAGTGTCTGTAAACGAAAGAAAAAATGAATAAAACCATCAGCAGGGAAAGTATCTGGGGTCCATTAAAAAGCTTCTGCTCTCCTTGTACCCACCAAGCCAGCTGGCAAACTCCTTGAAGGTCACCAGGTTGTCTCGGTCCTGGGCCAACAGGGTGAAGGTACGGTTGCCCAGAGTGTCTGTGTGCTGGTTCGACCCGGTCGGCCACGGCACCAGCAGCCCGTACAGACTTTTGAACTGCGGTCGGTCCAGCCGATACTGACGCTCCACAAAAGAGCGACCGGATTCTCCGTACTGCCAGGCGGCAGCCTCTGCTGCAGCTGCAGAGCTGCGGTCACCCCAGTAGAGGCTGATGAAATGCTCTGTCTGGCAGGCGAGGCAATAAAAACACTCAAAAGAAAATCACTTATAAAATATTTAGAAAAAATAAAAAGAATTAGAAAGTACCTTAAAGAGGTCATAGAGGTCAGATAGATTCTCAGGATTGATGGAAACTTCCGCTGATATCAGCCGCAGCTGCAGGCCAACACAGAGAGGACAAAGATGACGTCCAAACAGACAGAGCTGATCAATCCAAAAATGTATTGATCTTCAACAGGAGCTGAATAGCTGATACTTAACTAAACAGCTGACGTGCTGAAAAAACTTTAATGTCTGTCTAACCTGTTGGTTAACCTTAATTTAACCAAATGATGTTAATCAGTAGTATCTGTTTTGGAGAGGTTTAAATTCAAATCAAGATCAGCACTCCACAGCTCCACACTTTTAAATCTAAAAGTTTTAGCTGCTGTAATTTGACAAAAAAAAAATAAAAATAAAAAGCCATTTAAGCATACTAGCAACAGCTGCTGTCTTTAACAGCAGTCAGGCATGTTAATTAATGGCTTTAAAAGATAAAAATCAATCATCTCACAGTGTTTTCTTTGATGGTGTCCTCATGGGCCTGCAGCACGCGGATCCGGTGCAGGCAGCGAAGGCGCTCAATCTGCCGCACAGTCAGGTCTCTAAATTTCTGCCATGGAAAAGCACAAACAAGATCATTTCATGCTGAATCCTCAACTTTGACAGTAGACCTTTTTTTTTTACAGTTTCTGTTTAAAAAAAAACATCAGAAATATGAATGCCTTGCTAATTTATTTTTTGTTTGCTTTTGTTGCTTTTGAACTATACTGTATTTTCGGACTAGAAATAACATTTTTTTTTTCCCTAGTTTGGCTGGGGGTGAGACTTATTAGCCTGACGTAGTCCGACTCAATTCTAGTCAGAATGAGTCTGATGCTGCTTCCATTGAGCTGTGATTATGGGGCGTGTTTCGAGCGAACCAGGAAAAAAAAAAATGCCTCTGCACTCAATTGGATAGACCTACAACCAATAAGAGCAACAACGGTGCGGACGTATGTTAGCGAGGCATAGTTGTTGTCACAAAAATCAAAGCGTGCAGTTTCACGCCTAGAATAAGAAGATGAGAGCTTGATACAGCGTTTTTCTGTTCCTCTTTTAAAATTAATTTGCTGTCGATATCTTCTAGAACAGACCTAATAGCAGAATCTACTCACCTAAACTCTCCAGCGTGCAGCCATTATTGTTGTCACCCAAGCGCTTTGGTCGCGTGTGGTTGATTACGTTACTGTTGATCATCTGTCCATCATTTACGTATAAAAGCCGCCCTGACACTTCCTCCTTAGATTGGATCGATCTGATTAGCTGTGCTTATAATACTACGCGCTACTATGGGGCAGAGCCAGACCGAACTTCCCGAACTCAAACCTTGTGGGCGGGACTAAGTTCGGACTGGCACCCAGGCTAGAGACTTATATACTTATGTGTGAGATTTTTGACACATAATCTATATAATTTCACATGTTATTTTCACATTAAACTATAAGAAGGCGCTCCAGGCCTGTTTTGATAATTTCGACATTTGCGTTAACTTATAAAAACAACTGAGAATACAATACTGCAGATTACAAGCTGCAAGTAGGAAAATATGTAGCTGAAAACGATCATTTTTGAGCAGCAGGAAGAAAGTTAGCAGAGTTGTTTAAAAGTGACACAGAGGACGAAGATTTCTTTGGATTTAGTAATTTGGAGTGACACAGATGGCTTGATAAATTTGTTAGCATGTTATTTATGCTATATTTGTCTAAATAACTCTTAATATATAATGTTAACATACCAGGTATGTTCTCAGTTCGTTGTTTGTGTGCCATGTAATGTTAGCACACCGTACAATTATTCTGCCTTTTGTTGCCTCTATTCTATTTTTATTTTATTTTGCCTTTCAAGATGACTTCTCTGTTCTTGGTGTTGGATTTTATCAAACAAATTTACCCCAAAAATGTGTCTTATACTCCAGTGCGACTTATATATGTCTTTCTTCTTTATTATGCATTTTATGGCTGACGCGACTTGTACTCCGGAGCGACTTATAACCCAGAAAATACGGTAAATGAAAAAATTAAATAGTTAAATATCCATCCAGTTTAGTTGTTAACAACAAAATATACAACTGTTGTTTTGTTCAGTAGTATTAAAGGTGTTGTTTAAGAAACTGATTAGCCAAACAGTTGTAGGTTAAATTTCTACCTAAACAAGAATGATCAATTTAGTGGAGATTTGTGTCTTAAGGTAAAAAAAGAAAGTAGGACAGGATATATAGTGGGAAATTAATAGAAAAAAAAATTTGGGGGCTATGATAACTAAACAGGTTGGAAGTTTTAAATGTTATTAAAATATAAGAACAATTTCTATAATACATTTTTTTCAAACATGCTATTTGCATTGGATTCACACCAATCGGAAAATAATGCTATTGAACAAGACCTGCTGCTTGTTTTTCTGCATGTTTTTTTCTTTAGACTTATATTTCTAGAAGCAATAATTATTACATATTTTACCACAACAGATGTTTGAAAAGAAGCGGTCTGAAGCTCGGCTTATTTAGCCACACCTCTTTTCCCATTTTAAATTAACTCAGGATAACTCACTTCCAACATCCTTCTTCTCCAAACAGTTACACAGAGGACATATTTATACCTACCAACATTTAGTGTTTTCATTAGAATAATTCTTATGAGTAAATTAGGGTTTTCTTTAGTAATTGTCCACATTTTCAGGGCAGCCATTTATTACAGAATCAATTATCTATTCTTTTTAATTGCTTGATGTTTTGAAACCTCCTTATTGTCTACTGGCCACCTGTTCTATGAGTTACACCACATGCAAACACACAAAAGCCTTTCCTTATTGTCCCCACATTCACAGAGTTTAAAGTGTTTTATTTTTCAGTTTATAAGCCTCTCTCCGTCTGGTAAAAAAAAAAATTTTCTAGACCTTAAACACGATTTAGATTGCTTTAAAAATAACTATATACTTTCAACCCGAATGTGTTAGAGTGTTCCAAAAACTTTCATTTATGCTCTTTTTCAAAGTATCACTAATAACTGCAAATTCACTTTTTGCAGAGGCAACAGGCTATTTTTGCAAAGCTCCATTATTTGTTTTTACTTTGAAGTCTAGAAAGCAAAGGGAAGACTGGAAATGCTAAGTGGTTGCCGGGGTAACGACACCTGCATACCAGAGAGAGCACTGATTTTATAGCAGCGGATTTCTTCAGTTTAATACAGATACTGTAAACTGTTAGTTAAAAAAAATTATTTACTTTATGACCTTAAATAGTTTTTATTTTGTAAATGACTAAAGGAATACATGCCTGTTGAGCTAGTTTAAAGTCTATTTTTCGTAAACAATCTGACATCTTGCGCATGCATATTGACTATAGGTATGCTGGTCTGACGGGGTATGCTTATCTGGTCACAGTAGAACACTAGAAATATATTAAGCATGCCTTTAGTTAAACCAATAAAATAAGAAAAAAATATTTGAAACCAGTACAGAAACAAAAAGCATTTTTTTTAAAAAGACAGAATGTAGTCATTTATTTCAGAAGGTGCAATATCACAAGTAAGTAGAAGAGGGGGAATTAGGAGATTTTGCAATTTTGTGCCTCAGAACTTATGGGTTTCTCCTGAAACTGGTGGGTTGCTGGTTCAAGCCTCTGCTTTAACCATTCAAGTGTTGTATCTTAGCCTTTGTAAAGCCATAGGACCATAAAATAATTGACAAAAAAATTCATATTTTTCAAAGTTAGAGCTGTCAATGAACTTTCTGAAAAATGAAATAAAAAAAACAACTATAAGTTACATTAGATCATGTACTTGCATCAATATTTTCACACAAAATGGAACATATTAAAAAAAAAATTGATGTCTAGCATATGGACTCTTTTTTTTTGTTTTTTTTTGTTTGGGCCTCTATAGTTATCATTCACATGTTAACTAAACAAAGGGCAAAATGTTCTTATCAGCTCATCATAGACTGATACAGGTGGATGAGGAAATAATCCAGGAGGAGGAAAATGTGGAGGCAGAAATGATCCATCAGCCTCAGTTATGCAGGTTTAGCTCTAATTGGTTTGTGGCAGACCTGCCATCCATTATACAAAGAGCTGAAGATGTATCTGTTCTCAGCGCAGCACAGTGCTCAGTGGGACCTTTTATTTATTTCTTTGCTGTGAAAGAACGGGATTTATAGGATCGGTGCAGAAAGGACAGATTATATTCCCCATTAAAAGGAGAAGTTCGGTTTTAACACTTTGTATTTTCTGCTTAATAAGGATGAAATCGAATGGTCGACACCAAAATTTTGACAGTGGTCCTCCTGTCTCTGCTTTTGGCTCATTTTAGAATCACCTGGCTGCTTTAGGGTAAACTTCCATAGAGCCTGTTTACACAGTTATTAGTCTTTTTAAACTTCACTCTGTACTCGGCGTCGAGGATGCTAACGTCTCTGTTAAACACTTTAAAAACTCTGAAAATGGAATCGAGAAAGGTGGATTCTTGATTCTTGGCCATGGGAGTACACAGAGTGAAGCGAAAAGACTACAGCACAATAGCGTAAACAGGCCCATTTCCGTTTCGGTGGCAGGGAATATTGACTATTCCTACAGAACTCAATGAAGTTTACAAATGCTAAAATAAGAAAAACACTACTAGGAAAAGTTTTCTTCTTTACGAAACTTTTTTTGGAGCGTCATTGAACGGCGCTGGCGACACGATTGAGTAGCATATTTTAAAAAAAGAACGTTTAAGGTTGTTTAAAGGACATTATCGGACATGCTCTATAGGTAGCCATTCTAAAACGGCCAGGGGTGGATTCTAAAATAGGCAAAAAAGCAGAACAAGGACAATTGTCAAAATTTTGGTGTCGATCATTGATCCTAACAATGGCGATACTTTAAGAAATCCCAAACTTTATATCTGTTTTTCCTTTTTCCAGGGGAGCCGAAGCACCAGAACCTGTGGAGCCTCTCTGATCTAAGTTTAAGTAACAATATAATACTCACAATCTTTTTCATGTTTATAAACAGTTGAAAACAGCCAGTATGAGATTATAATTATTAGGATACTTATTGATTATCTGCCACTGTTATGTTTCTTATTTTGATTTTTGCTAAATTGACTGAAGCTTCATCTCAGCCAAACTTTCTACACTGCAGTTAAATTTTCTTTACTGTAATGTTATTGGGGTTCTCCTGTCTTCTTTAACGTGCCGCTAGGGTATTAAAATCTATATTTACAGAGCCCAAAGGAAACGTAAAAAAAACAAAAAAAAAAACAGAATTTGCTCATTAGCTGGTTTTAAATTTAATTTTAAAAGAGGAACAGGCAAGCTTATTACACTAATAAAATATTTCCATTATATTTTTGCAACACTCACTCCGACAGCCTCATGGATGAGGTCAGTGATGTTTATAATGTTTCCTGGAGGGGCGTCCCGAGTCACTGCAGCTGTTTTTCCTCTGCAGCAGGCGGGCTTTCGATGAAGAAGCGAATCCTCTTTTTCCAACCTGATCTAAAACTGCAGAGGACAGATAATGACAGAGGGGTTAGTCTATGCGCTCTTAATCTGTGATTCTGACTTAAAACCTCAGCTTAAAGTACATAAACAGCTTCTCTATAGAGGTTATACAGAAACAGAGAACATTAAAATAGTCAGAGGGAGAGAATCCACCTTGTGAGGATCATGAGTGCCTGTCCATCGTCTGTGCACTCAGACAGCTGGGCAGCGTTGGCGTCCAGCACAGCCAGACCCAGCTGGAAGATGGCTTTGATCCCCCGGTAGAAGAAGCAGTCCACCACACAGACAGCGCTCTGAAAGGGTAGGACGCTTAGGAAGAGGGTGAGAAACCAAGAGAGGGAGACGGAGGAGAGCGTGGACAGATCTGGGACCTGCTCCGCCAGCTCCGGTAAACGCTCCCTGATCAGCTCCTCAAACACCGACTGGTCCACCTGAGCTCCTGCAGAGTAGGGAGGAGGTTCAAGCGATGAGTAGAGGGTTTGTGGGAAACTGACACCAATAAAATACAATTTTATCTTGCTCTGAATCTAATTTGATGCCAATCCCAGAGAAAACAACTAATTAAAATTGTGGTAAAAGGGTCAGATTTAAATTGACCAATATATTGAATGAAACTTAAATATATATATATATATATATATATATATATATATATATTTAAAATCATTTAAGCAAATTACTCACTTTGTAGGTGTTAATTTTGTTCCATTATTGTTACAAAAATAGGAACATGTTTTGTAAAAGGAAATTTGAGAAAAAACCGGGAAAAAAACGAAAAAATCTTAATCAAAAAAGTTTTTGAACTGTAACTGCTGTTTTTTATTTATTTTTTTATTTTTCTTACCCCCAAAGTACTATTTAGGTCTAAATTTCTCTTTTCTGATTGAGTTTTATGAATATAATTATTTTCAAACTGCCTTTTTCAGGTCGAATTCTCTTAAAGCTTCAAGCCCATTATAAATGGCTTGCGCACATTGACCAAAAAAAATGTTGTTACTAACGTCACTGCAGACCAATACAAAAGCTGCTTCACTCCTGAGCACAGACCACTTCCCAAAAGTGATCTGTATAACGCAGTTAAAAAAGAATGCGGTTTGTAAAACAAAAAAGCAAAAAAATAAATAAAAATAAATAGAATCAAGTTTAAAAATGATGAGAAAATATGATCTGAGAAAAACAAAAGCAAAGAAACTTCAAAGTTTCATCTCTGGTGTTTTTTTTCTAATTTTCTTTTTACAATTATGTTTTTTACAACAATAATGGAACAAAAATTCACTCCATATTCATGGATCACTTTTTTTTTTAAAGGGGTCAGAGTTGTATTTTCTTCAGCAGTGAGTTGTTCATTCAGGAGCTGCTCTTGGAGCTGCCTGCCTGGCTGTGTGTTTCCTGGACAGGGCGCCTTTTTACAGCTGCTTGCTTTTTGTATCTCTGCTTCTTGTCTCCTTGAACCCCAGTCGCCCTCGGCAGATGGCCGCTCACCCTCAGAGCCTGGTTCTGCTGGAGGTTTCTTCCTGTTGTAAAGGGAGTTTTCCTCTTCCACTGTCGCTACAAGCATGCTTAGTGTGAGGGATTGCCTTTAAGTCAATGAGTCTATGCAATCAACTGAAGTTTTCCTTTGATAGAAAAAACTTTTGAATCAATCTGACTGTATGATCTGGTGAACTGTAAAGTGCCTTGAAAATGACTTGTGTTCTGAATTAGCACTATAGAAATAAACTGAATAGCAATTGAAGACTGAAGGATTTTTTTTTAGCCCTCTTAGTCTTTTTCTAACCTAGTTGTTTTTTTTCTTTTTAACGTGTTCATAAAACCAGCCAATCATCACTCACATTTTCGCTTTGCTTCTAATATGAACAACAGGATTTTATTGTCCTACAAAAACTAGAAAGAAACAATTGGATGCAGTTTTTGTTTATAAAGCAAATTTAGAATATAAACTTCTGATCAGTGACAGTTAAGATTGTGAAAAAAAAAATGATCAGAGAAACTTTGTTACCAGTTGCAATATGCAGCTTAATATGGAAAGGATGACATCTTGCATAAACAAAGACAAAATCATAGATCACCTCCCTTTCTCTGTAGAATACTGATTCCAGGCTGATTGTTGAGTATTAGTTGTTACATACCAAATATTAGCAAAGTAGAAAGAGCTTTTTTAAATGCTCTATGAATCCAATACTCAAAACATGCCTTTACCATCTTTGGATATGAGCGATGGCATCACTGACGCAGAGCTTTGTGATCGAACGATTGCAAGTTCTATTCAAACATTACAGAGGTTTTTGTGGGTTTTCTTTTTACACAGACAATAGCAGACTTTATTCTAAAGCAGCTTTAAAAGCATCGCCTTAAAACAAGTGGTTAGGGCGCAAGTCAATAGAGCAACTTTTATATTTAGCAAAAAGGCTTTCTTTTTGTTTAGAAGTAATAGAAACACAGACCACAGCAGCCATCTCCGTTTGTTCTCTTTGTCACATTGTTCAGAAACTGTTTTGCATAAAAAGAGAGCTGCATGCCACAGGATGCGGTATATCAACCATGCTTCAACTCTGCCCTGCAGGGTTAAAGGCAGCAGTTTTTAAAAACACATAATCAAAAATAATTATCTATATTTGATGCCTGCTGTGCAAAATACAGTTATGAGAGTCAGATGTGTCAAATCTACCAGCAGAAAATCAGTCGTACTTTATGACAGGTTATGAAATTAAAAGTCTATTTTTTAGATATTTATCTTGTTAATCAAAACATTGAACTACCTGAGTGAAAAGAGTGTGCGTACAGTGAGAACACCCCTGCTATTCTGCAAGTTCTTCCACAATCGCTGGATGGGTCTCGAAATTGTCAACGCATGTGCATGTCCACTGTGAGTATATTGAGCAAGCAATCTAAAAGCGCTAGAAAAACCATGGTGAAACTACAATATATGATTTTTTAAATCTCATTTCATTATGTAATGATACAAAGCTGCAAATAAGTATTTGAACACTCTGTCTATTTTGGCAGAATTTCCTGCCTCTCAAAATGTCCACTCCATTTATTATCCCAAATTAGATGCACCTTGTTTGAGGTCATTAGCTGCATAAAGACATCTCGTCGCACTCCATTGAATCAGTAGTAAAGAATCCAGCTACTAACATGGCCAAAGGCTAACAAAAGAGCTGTCCAAAAGAGACATTAGACCGGGGCCAGTCCAAGGCTGGAAAGGGCTACTGGGGAACCTGCCAAACTGGTGAAAGAAGGCCCACCCGTTGGAGCAATCACTAGAAAATGGAAGCTAAGAAGCTAAACAGCGACTGTCATTTTCCCTCGCACCGCGTCTCCATGCAAGATCTCACCTCGTGGGGACTTGGGCTGATCAAGGTGGAGAATTTGGCCCAGTGAACTACACAGGTGTGTGAGAGTGAGCTGGTCAATGACTCTGAACAGAAAGCTCGCACCACCGCTTCCAAGGTTTCCTTGTTGGTGCAACACACTAAGATGTCATGCGATTTGAAATTCATGGCTCCGGAAGCGTTCCCCTGCTTAAAACCAGCTCATGTCAGGAAGGCCCATCTTAAAGTCGTGGGGAAGCGGCTGTTTTCAACCGTTGCATTTCGAATTCTCGAGTGAGCAGCCACGACCCTTTACAAGCACGCAGTGAATAAGTGAATAGGGATTGGTCTGCCGTTTATCAAGAGCGAGGGATTCATGTGGTGGAAGGTTTCCAAGCAAGGTTTGGTTGTGGCGGTGTCTCAGAGCACCTTGGTGCTGAAAGTAGGTTTCCAATGGGAAATTCCATTGGGACCAAGTAGATGCAAATTGTTGACTTAGAAAGCGACACTGTCAAGGGTAGCGCTATGGACAGAGGAAACATGCAAGAGGGAGGAGTGCGTTTTGTGTCAGAGGTTCGTGGATGAGTACTCCTCTGTCATAAATTTTTTATTTAGAGGGAGGAAAGTGAGGACGAATATGTTGTGGAAGAGGACGCCAGGCTGCAGTAGAAGCTTGGTTTGGTGTAGAAGGCTTCTTTACAGCCAATGTACATGTTTGAGCCCTTGCCTGCGCGTGCGCTGCCAGTTCTGTTAGCTCGCCTGCTGAAGACACAGGCGTCCATCCCCATGAACACTGGGATGGAACTCAATGGTAGAGGTAAATTATTTTTATTTCTGATTTCAACCGCTTGCGTTTAATAGCTGCCACATATGAATCAAGATACTATGACCGGGGAAAAATTTGATTGACAGATTACATTGCAGTTGATATATGATTGGTCAAATTTAGGTGTACAAGCTGATGTATAACTAACTGGCTTGCATAAGATAAATCTAAAAAAATAAAAATAAAAAAAAAAAAAAAGATTTTTAAAACAAAAGTTTTTAAAAATAGAAATGTTCTATATTTTTGGATAATATTATGGTCTTATAAGAAGTAGATTTATATACATGTTTAGGCAAGAATGTTATGGAAATCTGACCTTAAATTTTATTTGGATGATCCAGAGGAGTCGTTGGATAAAGTTATGTGATCAGATGAGACCAAAATAGAACCAGTGAGTGGGCCAAAATCCCTTCGGCAATATGTGCAACCCTGGTGAAATACTACAGGAAATGTTTGACCTCTGTAATTGCAAACAAAGGCTACTGTACCAAATATTAACATCGATTTCCTCAGGCGTTCAAATCCTTATTTGCAGCTGTATCATACAAATACATAATTAAGAGATCATATATTGTGATTTCTAAATTTTTTTGTTTGGATTATGTCTTTCACAGTTGAAATGACAATTTCAGACCCCTCCATGATTTCTAAGTGAGATAACTTACAAAATAGCAGGGTGTTCAAATACTTATTTTCCTCAATGTATGTAATGGTTGAGTTCATGGGGAGGAAGGGCTTTTAAAAAAGGGGAGTGAATTAGCAAACTGGTGGATTAAAATGGAGATGTAAATAAGTTACAAAACGATTTTAAAATTCACCCTTGCATCTGAAATGAACATACTGTTCGCCTCACTTATTTAAAATATTTTCCTTTTTAAAAGTTGCCTGAAAATGATTTAAAATAAGGAAGTAATTACGGATAAGCTTTTATCGCATTTAAAATTAACTTATAACAATCAATATTTTATGTTATGAATTTGGCCACTAGATGGCAGCATCAGTGTGACCGCTGATACAGACCCATACAGGTTATCTTTTAAATAACTTGTTTGTTTAACCCAACAGGATTTAACTGTCTCTCATTCTTTGTGTAATATATGCTGCATATAGAGTCTCAGGAAACAATCACTGCTGCTTTAAAGATGAAAGATGCATGCAGACATTAAAGGAAACGGAAATTGCCTCAAAAGCACCTGGTGGGTCAAAAATAAACACTCTGAAACTCAGGAAATAAGCCATTGATTTAAAGGCTAAAAATAAGCCTATCTGGGTGTTTTTGGTGTCGGAGCAGCAACAGCTTTGAAAACAAAACCACAAAACAATGACAAGCTCTGAGTCTGTTACCAATGACCCTGCGGTTGAAGTAGTCTGGCAGCATCCTCTCACAAACGGCCACCAGCAGCCAGAAGGCTTCCTCTTCTTTGGCATACAGCAGCAGGACAGATGCCAGGATGTTCATAGACTGCACAGGTGGAGGAGATGAAGAAGGATAGTGAACAGCTGGAGCAACAGATCACTTTTCAAGTGAAAGACAGATAGTGGAACATTTTTTTCCTTTTTAATTCAGCCCCCTTTACTTCGATGCCCTAAATAAAAGCC
The DNA here is from genome assembly GCA_018398635.1 of Cyprinodon brontotheroides. Lineage (NCBI taxonomy): Eukaryota > Metazoa > Chordata > Actinopteri > Cyprinodontiformes > Cyprinodontidae > Cyprinodon > Cyprinodon brontotheroides. The sequence goes on along the minus strand of JAGKQL010000049.1, from coordinate 9,440,233 downwards.
ATTTACCTTGGTAACAGTTAACTTGATGCATGCGTCGAGTCCATAAAGGCAAAACACTGTATCAGTGCATGCGTCATTTCGAGAAAGTCATGTGACCGATACAGGAGTTGTTTCTAACTGACTGACACACTAAACTATATTTAAGACTTTCTCTCAACATGATGCATCTGCTAAAAAAAAAAAAAAAAAGCTAATCTTTTAAGGTTTATCATTGAAATTCCTCATTCAGCCGTTGCGTTTTTATTTTAATTTTCTCGTTGTGTATTACTTTTCCTCTAAGTTATCACTCAACTTATCTGAATTAAAGTTAATTTCAAATTGACTCTCAGTTTATTTACTGTTTTTACTTTAGTTACTGCTTTAAAAAGATTATTATTTATTTGAAATCCTAGTCCACAAGCATCCTCATTCACATATTTGCCCTAAATTTTTTAACGTTATGATATACGTCTACATTATTTATTGACTGCATGTAAAAACATCAAAGATATTTTCAATTTAAATATAGATATGAAATAAAACAATAACTTAACTTATATCATTGTACTGGGTCATCAAATCAATTCAGTTTAGTCTGTCGAATAAGCTGCCTGTAGTGTCTTTAAAGGTCCAGCAGGTGTCAGTATTTTGTGAGATTGTATCAAGGCATAATCAATACAGTTTGGCAACGTGTCAAAACGCTTCAAGATGCCTCATTAACCAATCACTACTTCGATTTAATCTATTCTCGGAGAAGAGGAGAAAAAGAGCTGAACAACAAACTATAGTTAAAGATAATTTGGTGGAGACTCGGGTTGTCAAAAGTATCGACACAGATACCACACTGTTTTCGTGTGGGTTTTAATACTAAAGACAGGTACTTTTTGCATATTTTAGATTTACGAGTAATATATTTTTTAATTAAACTTCATGCACAGTTATTTAACTGTAATCATTGATTCTGTACTGAAGGCATGTTCCATAATAAGATTGAAAAAGCAGAATTTTTTAAAAGAGGTATCACAAATGGAATATTTCCCTGGAAATTGCTATTGACTTTGATATTTCAGTATTGTGGAAATCCTGTTGGAGAGTTGGAAAGACTGGAGGTTCATTTATTTTGCAGGAAGGAGCTAATATCTTAGCATCCTGAGGTTGTAACCTGTTCTAGGATGAGGTAAGGTTTATGTGGCTAAACAACATATTGAATCAGAGCAGACTATTGTTGGAGATATTCTCAACTTCACTCTGATCCAATCTAAGGCCTTCGCAGACGGAGATTAAATCACGCACAGCTGGACTAGTTCCTCTTCTTTTCTTACAGTTAGAAACTATTCTGTGTCGGTTTATATGCCTATTCAGACTTTTCATTGGTCTGTGGTAGAAATGTTCTATGTTTTAATGCCATTAAAACCGTTACCTGACAGTATCCGATCTTTGGGTTGCGGTGGGCGTAGGCAGTGAGGACTCGCCTGAGCGCGGCGATGCCGGTGGGGTTTTGGAAGGCCGGATGGTCCGGCAGCGAGCGGTGCAGGTCGCGCTCGATCTCATCTGTAGCCAGGTTGTTGTGGCCCATTGACTTCTGTACCAGGCTGGCGTAGTAGCCTTGGTGGGACTCCAGCTCAGAGCATGCATCTACAAAACAGACGCAGAGACAGTCAAACACTCACTATCTGGAGGTTATGTCAAGCTTCACTGCACTTGTGAAAGAAGTGAGAGATAAACAATCCTGTATTTTATCCAGTTTTTGCAAAATTGGATGAACGACGTGCAGCTTTATAAGCAGGAGCAGATGAGGACAGGACAGATCAGTTCCACTTCACCACTGTTATTATATTTGGAAAATTATACTCAATTTAATCCAAGATAATTGATTCTAAGATTTTACAAACTATAAAAAAAATAAAACACTTCCTTTTTGGAAATAATGCTAGAATTCCCATATGACACTGTTCCATTTATTTCCAGTTGCATGACAGGTACTTCTACTCAGTTTCAGTTGTTTTATGAGCCAGTTCTCCTTCACCCCTGGCTGAAACTATTTCAAAACAAGGAAGTGAAAGTGAACACAGCAACTGACCAGCCAGATCAAAATGAAAAAAATCACCAGCACACATTAGTTCTGACTGAAAAGGTGTCATACCCAAAAAACAGAAGAGGATATAAAGATAGAAACACATTTCCGGCTGTCGACCTACTCATCATAACGAGATTCTTTTATCACACAAAACTTTACTAGAATGACAAAACTATTCTAACAATGACTGTTAAAATGACCAAGTCACGTTCTACGAGTGACTTCCTGTGTCATTGATTCACTGTAGTTCCGGTGTAACCAATTAAAATCAGTGGGATACGAATAAAGAAAATCATCAATCAGTAAAGGTCCAGAGACATTTTTAATTATAATCCGTTACTTTAAACTGAATTTAACACTTAAATAAAATTAGGTTTTTAATGCATCCTTGTTATACATTGAATTTTATTATAAAAAAAACAATAAAAAAAAAAAGAACATTTTTCCATTTTAAAATCTAAAGTGTTTTTTTTTAGTAGACAACAACAATCATTCAGTTTGGTATATAGACAGTTTCATAAATTACATATTTTCTAAAACTCCTTGACTGTTTTTTTTTTTTCCCTTTCTTTTTTCTCGCTTAATGTTCGCAGTGGGCTTTATGCTGCCCTGCAAGGCTTTAAACCTGGGTTTGAATGGAGGCAATCATTCTCAAGCACATATCAAGGGGCTAATTTTGAGCCTGGATCCATATTTATTTTTGATTCTGTTCACGGTGAAGAATCCTGCTTCACAGCAGCAGGTTGAGCCAAAAATACTCAAAATGTGCAGGGTCATCTTTGAGCACGCCATTTCACTTTTCTGTCACCAGTTCAGTGCAGTTCTTCCAGCAGTCCATACTTTCTCTGCTTCCTTTTTCCCATCGCCCGGCTTGCAAAAGGTTTGCCTGCTGTGTCTAAAAGTGGCTCGCCACAGTGACCCTAACAGACACAGCTCATCGGCTAATTTGTATCACGTGTACCCTGGTCCCGGAAGGCTTTACCATTAAGTTAAGTTAGACACAGTCATCAGACAACATCCGGTAATTTATAAACGTTTTAAATCAGGTTGGGTCCAGGTCAGCAGGTCAGTCCGCTAATCTGTGACCTCTGACCTAGTTGCATACAAAGGCCATAAGCCATAACAAGGCTTTGTTGGGCCACTCTATAAAGCTTGGACCTCAACGCTATTCCAGACATTTTCAATGGAAAAAGCTTCCTGGATTGGAAGCGAAACGTCTTAAACTTGGAAAACAAAGTCCAGTGGTTTGTTTTTTAACTATTATGGAATGACTATGACCTGGATGACTGAGAATCTCCACTAGCATATGGCATACAAAGGCTTTTCAAATCACGTATAGCACCTGTTGGTTTGTTATATTTTAATTATATTTTTTACACTTTAAAGTTTGCTCTGTTTGCTACTAAATTAAAAGGTATAGTCGCAATGTTCCTTTTCCAGGTGGATCATCAAAATAAGTGGTGGAGGTGGAAACCACATCCTCTGTGCTAACTCCGCTAACGTCTGCAAATGGAGTAATTCCGTTGCGTTGATTCATAAGAACGGTTTCACAGTCACTGTTACTCCTCTAAACGTCGCCATCCACCTACACCCTCTCCTTTACCATGAAATTACAGAACAACTCTAATATTCTGTTCCGTTACGGTCCGCTTGGCGCAGGCCGGACCTCTCACACATCCTCTCCTTGGACGTTAAAGATCTCGGAGTGGAGCAGATGTAGTAGATATTGCTTTTAACAGACATGCAAAGATGGAGTCTGGAGTGGAGTCTTGATGTAAGTCCGTAGGCTGTCCAAATAAGCCTTAGCAAACATTTGGTGAAAACTCTTAAAAACTGCAGGAGATTTCAAATATCTAACGGATTCTCAAGAGGACTGAAAAATATCCATGATTGGTTATTTGAGCAAGGTCCAAAACATGACAAAACATTTACTATATAAGGTAAACCAAGGTTCCTGAAAATAAAACCTGATGAGGTGGAAGATTCTACAATAAAAGCTTCATTTATCTGAAGACTTTCTTCACGTTAAATACACGCCACAGTATGTTGCAAAGTGGGATCATCATTGGATCTTCAGTCCAGTTCACTTCCTCTCAGTCTCACTCACTGAATCGAGTTGGGTTTCAGCTTGTTCTTACCAGAGAACACCATCCACAGCTCCCCACGTAGCGACTCTGGGATTCCCATGGCAACCAGCTTTTGGATCTTCTCAGTGCGAAACATGTGAACGCCGCGCCCAAACTCTGCAAAGTGCTCCTCCCACAGTCGTTCCTTCACCGGCTCCATGCTCTGATTTAAATGCACCAAACAAAAGTGCCAAAAGATTTTAAAAGACAGATTTAATAAAACAAAGAAAAATCTCAGGTCGCTTTCTCAGGTCGCTTTCAAGAGAAGCGTTTTATTCTTCTTTCCCCACCTTGTTTCCATCGTTTCCTGGCTGGCTTTGGTGGAAGGCCGTCATGAGAGCTTCGCTGTTGACGGTATTCCGGAGGACCTGCTCCTCCATCTCCTCCTCATCAGAGAGTCCAGTGTCATAGTAGAAGGTGTAGTAGGGTGTCGGGGAGGTCTGGTAAAGGAATCAGAGTTCAAGCCTTTAGTTCAGAAAGGATCAGTCATTCACTTGCAGCTTTAAAATGCAATGTGTGTCCCAGAGTAAAATAGAAGATATTTAAGATGGAGAAATCCAACAATATAGAGATATGTAGAGAATATAATCAGAATTACAAAGAGGTGTCATGTTTCTAGCTTTACGTTTAGAGCTAGAGATGTTTTTACACTTCCTCTGAAATGTTCAGTTACTCAAGAGTCACCAGATTGGGATTTATGTTTTTTAAATGTTGTCTTTACTGACCACAAACCACGCAACAAATATACACTATATATTGGAGGTCTTCAACAGGGGGTCCGTGACCCCTAGGGGGTCCACGGAGGTACTGCATGTGGGTCACAAAGTTTTGTTTTATATTTCCCCCTGCATTTTTTTTCTCACTAATGGGAATGGGCCGTTTCAACCGTTGCTTTTCCGAGTTCTCCGGAGTGGTGCCCGACTTGACACGAAAGTGAATGAAGTGAATGTGATTGGTTGTTTATCAAGGAGCGGGATTGTCGTGGCGGGAGATTCGCAAGCAAGTTTGATTGTGGCCGGTTTGTCAGAAGCATCTTGCTAAACAGTTAGTAACTTAGAGCTAGTACGTTTTCAATGGGAAATTACATTGGGACGAAGTAGCACTAAATTGGTGACTTAGAAACAACACTGTCAAGGAACGCTATGGACAGAGGAAACATGCAAGAGAAGGAGAGTTTTGTGTCAGAGGTCGTGGATGAGTCTCCTCCGTCATACATTTTTTATTTAGAGGAAGAAAGTGGGGACAAAGATGTTATGGAAGAGGACGCCAGGGCGGCAGAAGCTTGGTTTGGTGTAGAAGGCATACAGCCGTACATGTTTGAGCCCTTGCCTCGCAACGCTGCCAGTTCTGTTAGCTCTACGCCTGCCGAAGACACAGACGTCCATCCCCGTGAACACTAGGACGGAACTCAATGGGAAAGTAAAAATTTTTCTTATTTCAGTCGCTGCATATTTTAGCTGCCACATATGATTCAAAAAATTCATATTGGCCGAATTTAGGTGTTCAGGCTGAAGTACAACTAACTGGCCTGCAGAGGATAGCAAAAAAAACCCACAGATTGTGAGAAAGGATTTTTTTTTTTTTTTATAGAAATTTTATAAATTTTGGGACAATTTCATCTAATAAAGAGTAGATTTATATACATGTTTAAGCCAGAATGATTTTACATTTAAATCTGATTTCCCTACGACTTTATGATGGAGAAATCCAATAATATAGAGACATATAGAGAATATAATCAGAACAAAAAGGTGTGATGTTTCTAGCTTTACCTTTAGAGTTAGAAATGTTTTTACGTTTTCTCTGAAATGTAAATATACTTGCTGAAAAACCCCACATATATATGCATATATATAATTTTCTTTTTTAACAAATTAAATATCTAATTACCACTCAGCTTGTATCACTTATTTAACTAATATAATATTGGTTGCTGATTACTAGTCTTTTAGTAGAATTAGATGCAAGCAGTGTTGATTCAGGCAATGTATAAAAATTCATGTTATGTTGCATTTTATTTGACATTTTAATGGCAGTGATTAAGTTAACTGAAAGGAGGTCAGAGTAGGAGCAACGGGAGTAGAGAGGAGCAGGAAATTCAAGCCTTATCTTCCAAAGATCATTATGGGCAATGCTTTATGTCCATATGAGCAGACAGAGATTTAAAGAAGGTTAAAAAACTTAAAGGAGAGCATCCTCAGTGAAAGGCTGCTCCAGATCCGATCCAAGACGGACCACTATAGATGATCCTTCCTGCATACAGCTGTCCACACCTTACACAACTCCCAGAAGAAATGGTGCAACATTAATTTTTCTTTGAGATTAATAAAATATTGTTTTTATATTGAAATGCTCTACACTGATAACAGACACTCTGGGTAAAAAAAAAAGGAAATTCTTAGCTTCTCCTCTCTAGAGGCTAATATAGTGCCTTTTTTTCGTCAGCTAAAAATAACCTTAACACTGTTACTTATGAATCATCCCACACTTTCACATCCTATGAAATGCCTTTCTGAACTGAACTGTTTGAGACTTTAACATGTTGGGTGTTCACATGCTTACTGAGAAGAAGGATTTACATAAGGAGAGTTTTTAAAAGCATGCATTCTCAGTTAAAAAGATTCCTTATTTTTACACTCAGATGTTATCCTGATTGCAAATGACAATTTGCACTTCATGCAAAAAAAAAGAGTCAAAGTCAAGTATACACATGATTATACCACTGCACTTAGAACTTAATTTCTCTTTTCAGATTACATGTCAATTACAGAAGTATGTTATTTCTGCCGTTCAACGCTGCTCCTTGTGTTCAAACCGTCTCTGTTTGCCACTCATTAAACCACCTCTCTGCTTGAGAATCTCCATGAAAGCAACAGAAATGCTCCAGAAGAAAGGAGCTGTTTAAGCCACACTCCTGATATATTTTCTGTAATTGTTACCCGTGGATAAATAGCTTTAACAGGAGCGAGAAAAATCTCCAGACAGGAAGAAGGGGGTTTTACCTCCACTGAGGAAGGTAAAGTAACCCTGAAATCCCACATCTGCCATCATCGCTCTGCTCCGCTGTGCTCCAGACCGCCTGCGCAAAGCCTACAGCCTCCGCCGTTGCTCCCATCTTGGATAGCTCTGACTTCTTCGGAGTTTGAGGATATCATGCGCAATATTTTTGCCAAAATTCATAGGAGCAAAACATGCGGAAATGAACGTTAAATTTCACACATTAAGAAAAAAAATCCCCAACAGCATCTATTAAATGCGCAAATATTTTCTTTTTGCTGTGGATTTTTGTAACAGGGATAATAGGATCATACAAAATTATTTTTTATGAACCGTTTGTTCTCTACTTCCAAACTCAGCATCTCTTCATCCAGGCGTGCGATAAGAAGTTTCTTTTGACTGAATGTGATTAAACTTTAAGTAGTGTTGCACCGATACCGATACCAGTATCAGACGGGCCCCGATACTGCCCTAAAATGGTGGTATCGGTATCGGCGAGTACCAACAAATAGAGCACCGATACCATTTTGAGAGTCAAAAGTTTATCCAACTATTGTCACCCATTCCAGGTAGGCAACAAAAAGTTCAACTGGATTCACCTTGTATTAGTCTTTTTCCTGCTTCACAAAGGTAGGCAGCAGCTTGACAAAGCCATGATGGCAAATATTTTACATTATTATGGTATCGGTATCGGCCGATACTGCACAGCCAGGTATCGGGGCCAAAAAATGGCATCGGCGCAACACTAACTTTAAGCCTGTCAGTATAAAATAAATATGGATTTGATCGAGATGAGAAATCATCTTCCCGAGCATGTTGAAGTACCAATAGTTTCCATCCAATCACTTAATATTAACGGCCTATCATTTTTGGGAATATATAAGAATTGTGCTCTAATTTGTAGTTACCAATCAGTCGCTATTATATTTTAATTTGACAAACCAGTGATCTTGTTGACCGTCTTTTTCCTGTTTGGTGCGATTGCAATTGCTGATCTTGACCTGGCGGGACCTGAGCGAGCAAAAATAGCTCGCCTCGTGATTTTGATGATGGCTTAATGACAGAGAAGACGACGCGGACAGTGACGCGGCGTGGGAGTAGTGTGGTGGATGTGAAAAGTATTCAGTGAGCTGGGTGTTAAGTTGTAAGTAGCAGACTGTACATGTAAGGAGATGTAAGGAAATGGGAGGCGGGGCTGGATCTGTGTTTTCCTTCTTCATGGTGTGGAGTGATGAGCGCGGGAGCGCATGTTGGAAACTGTTAATGGCGACCATTAAAGTGTGGATATTAACGTCAACAGTGTGATTATTGAGCCAACATTGGTAGCAGAGGATGGCCGCTGCTGGAAATTACAAAGTTCCCCCACCGTTCGACGAGAAGACGTCTTACGAAAGTTGGAAAAATGAAATTGAAATCTGGAGACTTGTTACCGACTTGGACAAAAAGAAGCAGGCCCTGGCGGTTACCCTGTCGCTATCAGGAAGAGCGAGAGAAAGCGCGCTGGAAATCGCTGCGGAACATCTCAACGTCGATACAGGAATGAGTGTTCTTTTAGACAAGTTGGATTCAGTGTTTTTAAAAGAAGAAAAAGATCGACAGTACGAAGCTTACACGGAGTTTGACCGGATCGACAGACGCGGCGACACGTCCATGATGGATTACATTATCGAATTTGAACGACGGTACAACAAGTTACGTAAGTTCAAAATGGAACTACCGGATGCAGTGTTAGCATTCAAGCTATTAGACACCGCGGGGCTAAACGTTAAAGACAAACAGCTAGCTCTTACCGCCTGTTCCACTGTAACTTTTGACAACATGAAATCGGCTTTGAAAAGAATCTTCGGTGATAATGTCTATCCTCCACAAGAGGGCGACTCAGCCTTTTTCACCAAATACACAGGCAAGCGTGAACGGAGTTCAAACTCAGAGCAAAGCTCAAGAACAGCTGCAGGGACTAATCCACTCGACAAATACGGGAGAAGAACTAAATGTGCAATATGTCAGAGCACTTTTCACTGGGCAAAAGACTGCCCCAATAAAAGAGAACATGTGAAGCTAACAAATGTTGAGGGATCAAAAGACAACGTTGAGGAATGTAATATTACTCTGTTTTCAGACGAATCCACATCTGACACACAGATCTTCATGGTAGAAGCTTTGGGATCTGCTGTGATTGACACTGCCTGTACAAGAACTGTGTGTGGTGAAAAATGGCTTGCAGATTATGTAAGTGGATTGCCTCAGAGAGAATTAATGAAGATTAAAGATGAAAAAAGTGCAAGACCTTTCCGGTTTGGGGATGGAAAACTGGTGCAATCCACAAGAAAGGTGACTATTCCTGCAACAATAGGAAAAACTAAATGCAACATTGAGACAGAAGTAGTTCCAGCAGATATACCGATGCTTTTGAGCAAAACATCACTGAAGAGAGCGAGTGCTGTTTTAGACATTGCTCAAGACAAAGCAATGATGTTTGACCAACCTGTAAAACTTGAACTGACATCTTCTGGACATTATTGTGTAAATTTAAGAAAGGAAAGGATCAATAATGAAAGCCAGTTTAAACAAAGTGAGACACCAAATGATGAAGATGAAATTCTCATTGTGACAGAAAACATGACAACAAAAGAAAAAAAAACAGTACTGCTAAAGCTACATAAACAATTTGGACATGCCTCAGTTGACAGACTACAAAAGCTCTTATCTTGCTCAGGCAACACCGATGATGAAAGCATTACAATCCTGAAGGAAATTGTAAAAAACTGTGAAATATGCATCCGGTACAGTAGAGCAAAACCTAAACCTGCAGTGGGTTTACCCATGGCTTCAACGTATAATGAAACTGTAGCGATGGACTTACATGAGCTTGAGCCAGGTTTGTGGTATCTACATGCCATCGACCATTTTACAAGATTCAGTGCAGGGAGCATCATCACCACAAAAAAACCCAAAGAGATAGTGAAGCACTTTATTCACTGCTGGATAAGCGTTCATGGCCCACCACGCAGATTATTCACTGACAATGGAGGTGAATTTAACAACGAAGAAATAAGAGACATGGCTGAACATTTTAACATTGAGGTTAAAGCCACTGCTGGATACAGTCCATGGAGCAACGGCCTACTGGAAAGACACAATCAGATTCTCACTGAAATGCTACTCAAGGTAAAGAGAGACAACAAATGTGACTGGAAAATGGCTCTGGACTGGGCTTTGATGGCAAAAAACAGCATGCACAATGTACATGGCTACAGTCCATATCAACTTGTTTTTGGTCAAAACCCAAACCTGCCTTCAGTTCTAATTGATAAACCTCCAGCATTGGAAACTGATGTCAACACATGGATGGGTCATCACACTGCAACACTGCATGGCATGAGAAAAGCCTTTGCTGAGGCTGAATGTTCTGAGAGGATCCGAAGAGCCCTCCGAAAACAGCTGCGACCCACAGATGACAAATATGAAACAGGAGACAAAGTCTATTATAAACGTACAGACTGTCAGGAGTGGAAAGGGCCAGGTGTGGTTATTGGCCAAGATGGTGTAGTAATATTCGTCAGGCATGGTGGAACGTATGTCAGAGTACACCAGTCTAGGCTGAGAAAAATGAATGAGACACAAGAGAAACTAGGGGAAAGCGAAAGCAAAAATCCATTTAAAACGGATGACCACCTTTCAAAGACACCAGCAGCGGTACTTGATGAAGAACATGACTTTGAAAGTGAACATGAGGAGGAGATGGCACCAACAAGCAATGAATCACTTGGTGTTGCAGAAAACAGTGAATCCTCCTGTGATCCAGTACAACCTGAAGGGGATGGTCTTCCACTGACAAACACAACTGTAAGTGAAGGAATAAAACTAAAAGCTGGACAAGGAATTAAATTCACAGACAAAGAAACAGGTCAAAAATATGCTGGAAAAATAACAAGCCGTGCAGGGAAAGCCAGTGGGAAACACAAAAACTGGTACAACTTAGAATATACTGAGCCAGAGGAAATTGCTGGATCTACAGGATCCATTGATATGGGACAAGTAAGCAACCTCGAAGTGGTTGAAAATGTCAAGACCAATACTTACAACAGAGATGAAATATTAGTAGTGAACGAGGATATCTTCTCACACGCTAAACAAACTGAACTTGAGAACTGGAAAAGAAACAATGTATATGTGGAGGAAAAAGATGAAGGTCAGAAATGCATATCAACGAGGTGGGTGTGCACACTCAAGAAAACACAAGTAGACATAGTACCCAAAGCAAGACTGGTTGCAAGAGGCTTTGAAGAAATTAACATTCAAGAACTTCCTAAGGATTCACCCACTTGTTCCTCTGAATCTCTAAAGATGGTTATAGCTGTTATATGCCAAAATAAATGGAAGCTGAACTCTATGGACATCAAAGCAGCCTTTTTGCAAGGTAAAGATTTAACACGGGATGTGTATCTCCGTCCGCCTCAAGAGGCAGAGAGCGAAGGAATCGTATGGAAATTAAATAAATGTGTCTATGGCTTGGCAGATGCTTCCTTGTTCTGGTACAACAAGGTGAAAGAAACCATGCAGAAGCTGGGAGGAACTGTGTCAAAAGTTGATCCAGCTGTCTTCTACTGGCAAGATGATTTCTGTAAGGTGACAGGAGTTCTTGCATGCCATGTAGATGACTTTGTATGGGGTGGTTCAGACATGTTTTCTTCAGCTATTATCCCCCAACTGAAAACTGCTTTTCAAGTTGGAAGAGAAGAACATAACAGCTTCAACTACATTGGAATGGAGGTTCATTCAGCGTGCATACATTAAAAACCTACAGCCCATTCCTATGGATCCCATCAGAGCACCACAGCGGGAGGCTCCATTAACAGACACAGAAATGGACATGTTAAAATCCAAGATTGGACAGATTCTGTGGGTAGCAAGACAGAGCAGACCTGACATCATGTGTGACATATCTATCTTGGCGTCAAACACAAAACATGGTACAATTCAAACATTACACTCTGCAAACAAACTGATCAGAAAACTTAAATCTGAGGAAGTTACCCTTAGATTCCAATGCTTGGGAGACAGCAAATACCACAAGCTAGTGGTGTTCAGCGATTCCTCAATGGGAAATCTCTCAGATGGAGGGACACAAGGAGGACATTTTGTCATGCTGATGGGAGAAGATGGAAAATTTTCACCCATATGCTGGCAATCCAGACGGATTAGGAGAGTGGTACGTAGCACGTTAGCTGGAGAGACTTTAGCACTAGCAGATGGAATTGATAGTGCTGTCTTTCTTGCTACACTCTATTCAGAGCTCATGGTTGGTGATGGCACGCGCAACATCTTACCCATTACCTGTGTAACGGACAACCATTCCCTCCTTGATGCTGTCAAATCCACAAAATGTGTAACTGAAAAGAGACTCCGGCTTGAGATCAGCAGCATCAAAGAACTTATGGGTTCTGGGACAATCCAGGAAATCATATGGACACCTACCAAAGACCAACTTGCCAACTGCCTAACAAAAGTGGGGGCGTCTGCCCTTGGACTGCTGAGAGCCCTAAGTGAAGGGAAATGGCAAGTAAATGGAGTTAAAATAAATAAAGTGACTATTGTTCCTTACATAAGTTAAGTTCAAGTAAATGGAGTTAAAATAAATAAAGTGACTATTGTTCCTTACATAAGTTAAGTTCAAGTAAATGGAGTTAAAATAAGTAAAGTTAGAATGCTAAAATTTCTTTAGCCTGTTATGTGTTCTTTAAAGAAAGAGGGGAGATTGTTAAGTTGTAAGTAGCAGACTGTGCATGTATGAGATGTAAGGAATGGGAGGCGGGGCTAGATCTGTGTTTTCCTTCTTCATGGTGTGGAGTGATGAGCGCGGGAGCGCATGTTGGAAACTGTTAATGGCGACCATTAAAGTGTGGATATTAACGTCAACAGTGTGATTATTGAGCCAACACGGGGCACAGCGCTGACGGAGTATGTGGAATCTGGGGGTAAAAGGAGCAGAAAATGAACAGTGGCAGAGGATATCTGTCAATCTGAGCAGAGGAACAAACATCTGACCCTATCTTAACACAAGCAGGAGCCTTTAAATGTCAGCAACACAATGTCTCCGTGTGATTATTTACACTTTTTATGTGAAATCCAAGAATACCACTTTGGATTAACTTTTTGGATGTCAGATGATTTTGCTGCTAACGTCAGACTGGCTTTTCTGGTCTGTTTAACTCAGTTTCCTCTGAGCAGTTTCAAGTACTACTATGTTCTGATTAAACATTGAAGTCTGAATGCTCTGTAAAGCTTATAAGAATAGAGATAGAAACGGAGCAAAGTGCTTAGTTTGCGCTGTTAGCAGAAAAGCTAAGAGGTGAAATAATTAAGATATATAAATCAGTGTGTTGTGAAAGAGTTCGCTGACATTCTCACCACACTCCTCCTGCTGTCCCTCTTATTGCGAAATACAGAGTGTTTCCACTGCTGAGCTCTGAGCCTGGAGTTCATGCTCTCCACCAGCTCGTCTCTTTCCTGCAGCTCGATCAGCTGGAAGGCCTTTTTGGTCCGCATGCTCACGATTACAGGGTTGGGAAGGGGGCTGGTGCTCTCTGCTTTTTCTATGGACAAAACCTAAAAGAAATAAATAAAGGGAAAATATGATCAGTTTGTCCACAAAGAAATGATGGTGTAAATATGTTCCTACCCCTCAGCAAAATCAGAAGGGAAGGAGTCATAGAGCACAAAGTGTGACTGTTGAACCAAGGATTAAGGCCTGATATTGTAGAAATAAAGCTCCTGTTTTTAATTAAATTACTCTGAAATGATCACAAAACGTTTTACTAGTGTTTGAAAAAGGTTAAGTAATTACCTGAGAGGATTTGATCACAATTATTCAAGAAATAAAACATAATATACCAGTTGGGTGGAGGTAGAAAGAATTTTTGTAAAAGCGGGAACCATTATGAAGAAACTGCAATAGTGGCATGATGATACACACGTGGTTAAAAAGAAGAGGGTAAAAAGCAGGCTGACTTATCTCTTTATATTCATGGAAAGTTTGTCACCAAGCCTTTTATTTATTACAATCCATCTGAAAACCAAGAGCAGTTCTAGAGAGGGGCCAACAGGAACCAGTAGCCCTGTAGAACGGTTCCTGGCTCCTGTTAGGGACCCTGCATTTAAAAACATAAACTGCTAAATTTGCTGTTGAAGATTCTCAGTCATCCAGGTCCAAAAAAAGATAAATTAAAAACAAGTTTAAAAATGTTTCACTTCCCCACCAGGAATCTTTTTTCAATTAAAAAATGTTGGGACTAGCGGTAAGTTCAAGGTTTTATACGGTAGCCGATCAAAACCTTGTTTTTGTTTTGAAAACATGCAGATTGAAACGGTCGAAGGGGTCCACCCATTTGGAATGGGAGTCGTTTAGCTTCTTTTGTTAGCCTGCAAAGCCTCATACCCGTCTAAATGTATGAAAGGGGGGTTGTTAAGGGGAATTGTTGGCCTGGCTGAAAAGGCGAGGTCCTCCGCTCCCCTGTACAGAGGCTGGGGCTGCAATGATAGCAGGAAGGGATTAACTCAATAGCTGCATTGTAAGTTTTTGAAAGCTGAAACCTGAGTTCTCCTCCTCTGTTTAAGGTTGTTTTTTCTTTCTTAACATAGATGGCTTCCTTCACACCCCTCTCAAACCACCTATATTCTTTTTCCAGAATGTGAACATTCTGGTCCTCAAAAGAATGTCCTTTCTCCATAAAGTGCGGGTGGACAGCAGAGTCTTTTCCCAAGGAGGAAGGTCTTCTCTTTTGGGCCATGCGTTTGTGGAGAGGTTGTTTGGTTTTTCCAATATAAAAGATCTACTAGCACTAGCCTCTTTCTTGTTTGGTTTGACATGTACTGGGATTTTGTGTTTGGAGAAAATCCTCTTGAGTTTTTCAGAGACTCCAGCGATGGCAATGTCTTTGCGCAAAAAAATTGCCATCCCATATGTTGTACACAGACACTTAGACGGGTATGGGGCTTTGCAGGGTAAAAAAAGAAGCCAAATGACCCCCATTCCAAAGGGATGAACCCCTTCGTCCGTTTCAATTTGCATGTTTTCAAAACAAAAACAAGGTTTTAATGGGCTACTGTATAAAACTTTGAACTCAACACTACTCCAGACATTTTGAATTGAAAAAGTTTCCTGGATGAGAAGTGAAACGTCTTCAAACTTAGAAAAAACAAAGTCCAGTGGATTGTTTTTAAATTTCCTTTTTTTGGAACAGCTAAATTTAATCATTTTTCTTGAATAAAGTGTATATCCCCTATATTTGAGCAAGTAGGTAAAAAGGGCTAATAGAATATAATCATTTGCATTTAAAATAAGAACTTAAAGTTCATCATATCTAATAAAAGGGCAAAAATACTAATTCCTTTGGAAGATCATCTTATTTACCTGCTCCGATTAACTGCAAATGCACTTATTTTAAGAAAATGTTGATTAACTATATCAGTTTTTGAAGCCTAATACTAAATACATTCTTATGATGATATGGGCTAACAGAAGAGATCGTAACTGATCAACATGGTCTTGGATCAGTTTAACATTTCACCCTTACAGTTCACCTGACCAGTTGATTAGAAACCACATTTAATGTTAAGCTCTAGTCCTATTAAGACAGGAGCACATTTCATCTGGAACCCCAGTGACCACTGCAAACTGGAAACTGTGAGATTGTGGTGAAATGTTTAACTTGACTGTTGGCTTTGTTCAGTCTAAACCCACTGACACTATAACCAGTGAAGCACGAATTTAACTATTGATGCAGAATAAAGAGGCAGTTTTATCTAACAGGAGCCATCACCTTCTTCCAATTAGCATCTTAGCATTCAGATTTCTTTACATTTTTCTTTCCTTAAGAGATAAATAACATAATTTAACTCTCAGATTATACTTTCTGTAAAACAACTGTAATGTGTGAGCTGGCAAACATTATCAACAAGAGGAAATATCTGCCTGTTATTCTTTAACCAGCAACTGGCAAAGTAAACCTTTCAGATAAAAAGATATCTGGGCCCACAGAGAAGCACCTGTTTAAATAAATTGAAACTCACACGTTTTTCTTCATTTCTCATTTAGTTTAGAGCTGATTCCGTCACACTGAGCAGAACCAGTCATGTGTTCAAATAAAACCTTCACTTTGAGTAAAGTAGACTAGAGGTGATGAATTTTTAGCTTTAGTTGCCTAACCGTTAGTAAAACAACTGGAAACTCATTAAGTCAGACATTATTCTGACGAGTAAACCCCAATATACCTAAAATGTTTTTTTTATATGTTTATAAACTTGTTTATATTCTTACTTTAACATTAAATTGACATGTATGTCTGTGTGGGGCATCTTTAACTATGTTCTTAAAAATGTAAAATGAAAGATATAGATTAGGGCTGGGTATATATATATAGAAAAAAAATATAGAAAAAAAGCTTATCGATAAAAAAAAATGCATATTGATCGATATCGATAATTATTGAAAAGATTTGAAACCATATTTTATGTGCAGCTCTGCCTGGACATTTTATGATATTGCTAAATGATTTAATTTTTAATAAAGAACACAAACACAGACTTCCAATTAAATATTTATTTAACCAACTTTTTTAACCATAACAGAATTGTTTTAAAGAAAAATAACTTAAGAGACCTAGAAGTTATGTTATTAAATACTGACAAAGAATAAACTAAAGTGACCAAAATAAATATAACAAATAAATGGACCCCCAGCTCCCCCACCCCCCGCTGCCCCCATTCTTCTAAGCTGAACCTGGTTCAGCTTCTAGTTTTCCTGCTTTAACCTGAGTTATTACTTTGAAGTTTCTGGCCCCTTAGCATTTTTCTCTCAATTGTTAGAACAACGTGGGAAACTGCCCAGAACTTAATATATATATTTTTACCGAAGATTCCTCGGAGGAGAGCCGTGTCGGGGGCCTACACAGCTCGTACTCCTGCGGCTGTGAGCGACCCAGCCCTAATATAGATATTGCTTTTTAGATGGTCAATTTTATTTATATTGACTCAAATATTACAGTTAATACCATTAAATTATAAAATGACAATTAAATAACAAAATTACCCATCATCAGTGTTGTTTTCCTCATTGATGACTAAATTGTTTCTTTGACGCTCATTTTTTTCATGATGATAATGAAAACTGGGGAGCTAAACATGGATCTTTGATGACTAAAACATTATGACTCTTGGGTGAGTTTTCGTCGACGACACTAAACTAAATAAAACTGTTCGCGGGTGGTCTTTTAAAATGTTAAGACGTTTAAAAGGCATCATTGTGCTGTAATCTTTTAGACAAGCTAAGCAGAATCAGTCGTGCTGCTGAGTTTTGTTTGTCATGCAGCTCACCTGGCATGCAGGGCTGCACAGTCTACATGACCACAGATGGATCATGGCAGAAGGGGAGAAAATGATCCAGAATTGTCTGGTACTGCGCGCTCAATTCTGACAAACTCTGCTCTTCCAGCTCTGCTTGTGCAGAACGGCGTCTTTACGCATGCGTAGCTCAGAGTCTGGGCTTCACGCTCCACACAGATGGTTCGCTCTTAGCCGTATGGCTCTTCCTGCTCTCGCTACTTAATAAACTATGTGGCTGATCATCCTTTGCCAAGCATAAAAACTTCCCTTTGTCTAACTATCAAGATTTTATTTCTTCTAGTTCACAAGAGGTGCTACTTACATTTCTACCAAAAGTAATCCCTAAATTATATCTTAAGTAAATATTTAATTGCATTCTGTTTATTTTTGGATAAACACAGATTAAAAGGTACACAGATCTTTGAATATTTCTACAATATTTAAACATTTCAGTTAATATATTGAAATTTAGGTCTGGATTGGCATAGCATTATAAGACAGTTATGTAGATTATCTGTGTATTTGTTTGTTATATCAGATCCCTTTGGTATGATAATCTACTTTTACCCCTGAACAGTGGTAACTAAGGGGTCAATTCTCAGAAATAAAGCCAAAACTGCCAAAGTAGAAAGAATAATGATTTCGTTCTTTGCTTCTTTGGAGCAATAAAGATTTTATTGATCTGTGTGTAATGCATCATTCATAGTAGATCAGGAAGTGTTTGCTTTTTGATGGGAACGTATGTCTAAAACCATTCCTTTATTGTACATTTAGTTAGCTTGTCCGTCTGCTATATTAACCAATATGATGTGTTGAACTAGATCTGCTATTTTCACAACTTTTGTGAAACAATTTTGTATAAAGTAGGGCATTAATTCATAAAAAAAAAAACATTTATTCAGATTCAATATCTCAAAGGTTTCTGCCCAACAGCAATGATGAACTGCACGGCAGCATTCTACATCCAGTTATTGTAGTATCTAGGCTAGAGCTGTCAGTCTGGTAAATAATCTGGTGGTTATTTAAAATTATAAAGGTTAACTGTTTTTTTAAGTGCAACATAAAACTGACTAAAACCTTTTTAAGTTTTAGACGACTAAAACGATCACATATCGCAATGACCAGAATGTGACTAAAACTAACAATAGTTTTCGTCCTAAAGACTAAATCTAAGATGGCTGTCAAAAACAACACTGCTAGAAATCCTATCAAAGCCAACATTTTGTTATAAACAAACACTGTGAGTCAGTTAAAATGTGGCTTCCCTTAGTTGTCCTCTAAGAAATAAGTAAACCTGATTTGAACAGATTTGTTTATCACTACCTTTCAGCCACTCTAATTTTTTGTTGGTGGGAAAAAACTTATTAGATGAAACATTTAATTTCCAGTAGAAATGTTTATATGTGTGCTCAACCACAGCTAAAAAAAAAAAAATGTGGCTTAGTTTATTTAAAGTGAGGGAACCCTTCTCTGGTAGGTAGTGAAGTGATTCACATTCTCTCATGGGTTCATGCAAGTTCAGACTTGACCAGAACAAAAAAAAACTTATAATAAAATGTATGGGACATTTTAAAGGAAATCTTGTTTTCTAATGTTTATTGCTTTCACATATAATACATTTATTGTTAAAATTACCATGTAACACACAGGCTTTCATAGGGTGCTCCACAATCATTCAGTAAGGTCTACAAATAAACAAGTTAATTTATTATTTTACTGACTACATATTATACTGACTACAGGATTATGAGGAAGAAAACCGGTTGTGTACCTCGGAGAGGGGGATGAGCAGAAGGCAGCTGCCTTCCTCTCTGCTGGAGAAACACAGATAGCTGTCGGTGGTGTAGAGCGTCCCGGCTGTATGGGAGCGGCTGTGCGGCGTCCACACCGAGCATGAGGCCACCTCGTAGAGCTTCTCTGAACGGGGGAGCCGAAACAAAGCCAAGACGTACTCTCTGATGGCCTGTTCCTCTAAGATTCTGAAGGAAAAAAAGATTAAAAAGAGATAGCTTTAGATTTAGATTAATTTTATGTTTATTGCGATTAGAATAACAGCATTAAAACAAATAGAAATGAGTTCAATTCAGTTTTTCTGATTATTTCTATAGCGCCAATTTACAACACGTCATCTCAAGGCACTTTACAGTTTAACCAGATCATACAGTCAAATTGATTCAAAGTTAACTAAGGAAAACCAGTTGATTGCATCAACTGGAAGGTAATCCCTCACACTAAGCATGCTTGTAGTGACAGTGGAGAGGAAAATCTCCTTTAACAGGAAGATACCTCCAGCAGAACCAGGCTCAGTGTGAGCGGCCATCTGCTGAGGCCGACTGGGGTTCAAGGAGACAGAAGCAGAGATACAAAAAAAACAGCTGTAAAAGGCGGCCCCATCCAGGAAACACACAACCAGGCAGACGAGCTCCGAGCCAGCTCCCATGTCAGAAGATGAAGAGAGCACATCCAGCCAGTCACAGTCAGAGAAACAGGACCACACTGGAAAATAGGCGGATCTCCAACATTTATAAACAAAGGTGTTGATGGCAGCAGCACAGCTGATATTTCTCTCCTGGATGGTGTTACAGCCAAATGAGCAAATTAATATTTAAAAAAATCTAATAAAGCAAAGCATAACTTCTGTTGACAGGATGTAGCAAAGGACACAAAAATAGAGCACAAACATCTACTCTATTTTTCTTTCTCTTTCATTTATATAAGGCTTAAAAAACTCCAACATTTGTACCATTGTCAAAGGCAACATGAACAAGTTAATTGTTTCTTAATAAAAGGCTCGTCAATATGATAGTTTAATTACATTTCCCTTTAATCACAGTCAAACCAATTTCCTCATTGACAGATAAAATACAGAAATAAATTAAACATAAACAATTAGATATCATCTAAATTATATCTGTGTTTAGTTTCCATTCATTGGGGAGAGCCAGCCAGAGTTTTAAGAACAATATTCAAACCGGTTTGCTGACAATTTTTGAGTCAAGTTGGTTGTTAGAACATTGGGAATGGACTCTAACCCCCAGCCTGAGAAGTTAGTGAAATTCCCTACAGTGAAAAAAGATTTGTTTAATACCTATAGGGTCTTATTTTTGTGTTTTAAATGCCCTGACCTCCAACTTGTGCAGAGCTGGTTGGTTCCTAGTCAGACAAATTATAACCCCTAACAGCGCCTCAGGTCAACAAACCCTTTTGGAATTGTGCTTAACTTTTTTTAGACGATGAAATGCATCGAAAATTTGGCAATTTCACAAAACAAACGTATTATAATCTTTACATGTGCATATTGGACATCTTTATAGCAGCATATTCTAATGTTTGAGGTAAATCTAAGATTTGTGCACAAATGAAAATTTCTTTATGTGCCAAAATGTAATATTCTGAAAGACTAATGAGAACAGTTGCAGTTAAGCAAATAAAAAAGAAAAAGTGAGAGAAACAAACTGAATAAACATGCGTTTTACAAATTTAAAAATTAAATTGGTATAACTGAGTAAGAAAATGTAAGGGAGCAGATAAACCAATGATATTTTAGAATAAAAACACTTTTCATCATGAATAATAGGTTATTTTGTCGGTGTTAGCAGTATCAGTCTGGCTGTTATTTTAATATATTTTTGCATACACACGTTAAGTTCTCAGTTCCTGTTTTCTTCCCTTTGGTCTATGTGTGCAACATGTTTTATTTCTTCTTCCTTATTTTTCTCTCTTTATTGCATTTGTTGCTCATATAGAAACTATTAAAACCTATTAATAATTAGTATCTTTAAAAAAACACATTATAAAAAACAAAACAAAAAAACAAACGCAAACAATAGCTGGTTAAAAACAGTTAAACATTTGAACCAACAGGGCAATTTCCAGAGAGCTGTTAGGTTGAAACTCATAATTTTAGGACTTTATTCTCTTAATATTAAGACTTTATTCTTGTAAGTTTATGACTATTCTCATTGTGACCTTATTTCTCGTAACATTACAACTTTATTCTCATAATGTTACAACTTTATTCTCACAATAAATTTTAAAAACTCTCTAACCTGGCCCTAATACTCGGTCGTAAACAGGCATCTCTCTAATCAACTGACTATTTATAAAGAAATGCTGGACACCAAAAAAAAAAAAAAAAAACATTAACAGCAGCTGCAAACTGATTAGAAGTGAAGTTCAAGACTCACATTCCTTAATATAGATGTTAGCTGAGCTCATATGTAGTTCCAATTTTAACATTAATAATTTAGGAGCGCATTGCTGCTGCTGCTAGAACACATTCAGGAAAGAGTTAAACTCAGTTATTTAATGATGATTTTGATTTTATTTCAACTCTTTAAAGCAGGATTTAGAAAAGCTCATTCATGCATTTATTTTTAGAAGAATCGATTACAGCAACAGTGTCTTAACCGGTGATCCAAAACGCTGCTGCCAAGGTTCTCACTAGAACTAAGAAAGTAGAACATATGAGCGCGGTTCTGAAGTCCTTCCACTGGCTCCCTGTAGCTCAGAGAGTAAATATTAAATGCTTCTGTTAGTCTATAAATCACTGAATAGATCAGAACTTCAATACTTTATAGATTGTTGTCAGTGTATCATACTCCCAGACCACTCAGGTCTTCTAGTTCCTGCCTACTCTGTTCACCAAGAACTAGAACCAAACATTGAGAAGCAGCATTTAGTTCCTGTGTTCCACTGATCTGGAACAAACTCCCAGAAGACTTAAAAAATACTGAAAGCCTGAGTTCTTTTAAGTGAAAGTTAAAACCCCAATTTAAAAAAAAATGCCTTTGACTATTGAAATTAAACCACTAACTGAGGTATTATTAGCTTAAATTTATGGTCCAACTGTTTTATTAGTTTTACTAACTGTTTTTATCTTTACTAACTTATATTCTTCTTTTACTTTCCTTTTATTTTTTTGATAAATTAATGTAAAGCACTTTAAATTCTCTTTGTACCGATATGTGCTTTGTAAATAAACTTGGCTTACCTTTAAGAGAAAAGCAATTGTCCTTAAGTGTTTTTTTGCTAACTTCACTACCCACAACTATGAAGAAAACAGTAGAGGTGATTTTCTGAAAAGCAGCCAATCACAGGCAGTTTACTTTCTCGCGATGGTTACTCCCTCAAGTGACAAAAGTTGACATGATTGCACAGAAAAATACGAGTAGAAGAGAATCCCCACGTTGTGTTAAAAGCGAGCCACGTGCGCGGGGACAGATAATGCAATCATACATGTGACTTATTGGGGGGGCTGATGGTATTGAATGTGCAATCATAAAATGTTCAAAAAGCTTACATTGGGTGTTTAAGAAAAATACTGCATCATTATTTATCACCAGTGTGCATATTTAGCAGAATTGTTACTTTATAATAAAGGCTCATCCTTACTCCATTGAATATTGTTGAGGTCTTGAAAAAAAAACAGTGTGTATATTAATGCTAACTTTGCTTATTTTATATTTTTTACATAATATATTAAAATAGATTTTATCTAATAATTTTTCTTTTAGATATAAAACATAATAAGGTAATCTGGTTTAACTGCAGAGCTGTCTGCTCTCTCTCTCTCACACAGTGGGACATCACCTCTTGTCTTCATATAGATCATAACTGTTCATTACAGGAAAGCAGTTTAAAGCTTCTAAGTAGTTAAATAAAAGATTTTATTTAGGTTTTTATACTTCAAATCTGTTTTTTATCTGCCTTTATCTAACCTCTTTGATATGCGTGCCGTCTGCTGCAGCACTCTGTCCAGTTCCAGGCCTTCGCTGTCCAGCAGCCGCCTCAGGGTGATGTCAGCCAGCTGACCCATGACCCCGAAGGCCTCATCCAGGTTCAGGAACATGGAGAACTCTCTCTGTCGCTTTCGGGTGGTGACCCTGATCGCTTCAGTTATCAGAGCAGTGGAGACCCGCTCCAACCGAGTTACCTCCGCCCAGGGGATCACAAACTTCACTGGGGAAAAAAAAGAGAAGTGTGATATGCAGGAGAAAAACAAGCAAAATTAATTCATAAGAGACAAGAAAGATACAGTTTATTGGAGCCAACTAATTTAGGACAAAGAGCGCATTACCCAGAGAAGAAGCTCACAGGTCGAAGGTAACTTTTAAGGAGCTCCTGAGATCCACAGCTTAGGTGATAAAATACATCAAAAGAGCAGCTTTATAGAAGAGAAGCAAGTAATAAAGAGTTGGAAGAAAACTTTCAAAAAACATACTTGCAGTTTGCTACAAATACTGAATTGGACTCAACCAAAAAAAAAAGGATGGAAGAAGGTGTTTTTTATTTTTATTTTTTTTGCATAAAAACTAGTTTGAATCCACAATCCAACACATTGTGGTGTCAGCATCATTCTTTGGGAAGGCTCTTTTTTAGAAGGAATGGATTGAAAGTTTTGAAGGTTTAGTGCAGGGGTAACCAATTAAACATCAGCAGGGTCCGAATAAAGAAAATCATCATCCACTAAAGGTCCGGACACATTTTAAATTACAATCTGTTACATGAAACACTGAAATAAAATTTGATTTGTATGCATCCATGTTATACATTGTCTTTTAAATAAAAAGATCACACACACATCAGTTCTGACTGAAAAGGTGTCATGGCTCCAAAAACAGAAGAGGATATAAAGAGAGAAGCACATTTCCGGCTGTCGACCTACTCATCATAACGAGATTCTTTTATCACACAAAACTTTACTGGAATGACAAAACTATTCTAACAATGACTGTTAAAATGACCAAGTCACGTTCTACAAGTGACTTCCTGTGTCATTGATTCACTCTAGTTCAGGTGTAACCAATTAAAAATCAGTGGGGTTTGAATAAAGAAAATCATCAACCAGTAAAGGTTCACAGACATTTTTAATTATAATCTGGAAACAGATAATCTGTAAACTTTAAACCGAATTTAATACTTAAATAAAATTAGGTTGTTAATGCATCCTTGACTTTTATAATAAAAAAATATAATTTAAGCTACAGAGGGCTATTAACAGAAGCAACGCAAGGGAAATTAGACATTAGAAATTAGTCGTCAGACAACAGGCCGTAATTTATAAATATTTTAAATCAGGTCGGGTTCGGATCCGGACCGCGGTCCGCTAATCTGTGACCTCTGGTATAGGAAATTATACAGCCGGTGCTGATGGGAAATGTCTACGATCAAAGCCTGACTGTGTGTTAGAATGGCCCAGTCAAAGTCCAGACCTGATTCCAATAGAGAATCTGCAGCAAAACCTGAAGATCTCTGTTCATCTTCTTCTCCATTAATCTTCCTGAGCTATTTTAAGAGGAAGAATGGGATGTAGTTGGACACAGCTGAAGGAGATATATCCCGAAGTGGAAGGGTGGTCCGATTATTATTGACTTAGGAAGATTCAAAATCATAAAAGAGCATGACTCACATGCTTTAATTGTATTTTCTTCATCACTAAAAATCCAATGAAATATGACTTTTTCCTAGTTGCTACATTTAAAAATGTTTATGAAGGTTTAACATAGCTGTTAAAGAGGGAGTGCATTTCTTGATAAACTAAACTGTGCTTTGCGTGACTCTTTGTTCTGCATACCTTCTTTTCCCAGCAGAAATGAGTAGAAGGCCATGTGGTTGACACTGAGGTAGAGGAAGCCCTGCCGAGGCACCCGGCCCTTCCAGCAGCAGCAGGAGTAGTAGGTCACCAGTTTCTCTGATGAAGGGAGGCTAAAGTGCAGCTCAAACTTCTGAAGGGCCTCTCTGAACTTCTCTGGATCCTCCTCCTGAGCTGCCTGACGTCCCTGAACCTCCTCTGCAATAAGGCCCTGCACAGGACACCCATTCAGCTCATTACAGGAAGGAGACTTTTAGCTTTTGAGTCTTTTTTTTATTTTATGGAAACAGACATTATTCAAACCTTAACTTTTCCTCGCACAAAGCCGACTGTATCTTCTCTGTTCTCAAACACAGACAGAGATTGAAGTAGGTTTCGGACCAGCCAGCCCCAGTGCTCGTTTACTTCTTCTATGGTGGCTCCTGTTGGACAAAAAGCCGTAAAAACAAAACTACGGTGTAACACACATATAGTGACCTCAAATGGCAATAGAGGCTTTAAGGGAGGAACAGGTGAAAAAGTGGTGGTTCTACTCACCGCTGGCGATCACCCAGCTGATTTGAGAGCCAGGAACCTGCAACAGGATGCGGAATGGTGTGACCCTGGCATTGGAGTCCAGCACCGTGTCCAACGCCCCGACCAGGAGACCTAAAGAAACCGCAAGAACAGGCGTTAGCACTGAAATACTAGATGGCTTAAGGGCAGATTATACTTCTGCATCCACACACATGTCGCTTGGATCTGGTATGCTTCTGCACCGTCGGTCTGGAATTTCTAGGGGTGAAAAGCAGTTTCCCGCCAAAGCGCAAGAGGGAGCCTATTGGAGACTTCGAGAGAACTTCGGCGAATGTTCAGGAGAACTTCGGCAGCGGGAGTGTTTATTTTCCAAAACAATAATGGCGCGTCTGCAAGATATCACGGTCACAGAGATGGATCTAGAGTTGCTAGACATCGAAGGGGAACAGGCTCTGTTAATGGAGCGAACGTCCTCGATTAACCTTTCGTCATAGTTGTCCATTGTAGTTGTTACTCAGTTTTTAAAAATGGCGCGCCCCGGCACCAAATCGAGAAGGACGACCACCCAGATAGCCGGAAAGGCATACTAAGTACCAATCACAGCTGCTTTTTGTCTGTGCATTTCCGCTTGAGGTCTGCGTGGGTTTGCGACCGTCCGACGCGTAGTCAGGAGTTTTTTGAGGTGCGTGACAACGGTTGCAGAACATCTGCGCGAGGGGTGTGGTCGCGCATAGAGACAGATTTAATTGTTGCAAAGGCTATGCTTCAGAAGCATTAATTGGACTTTCGTCTCAGAAACTTAATTGGTTATGGCAGAAATATAACTAGAACCATCATGGAAATGTAGCAGACATCCTAAAGGAATATTACCATATTCTGAATTACATAATAAAAACATTATCTATAATTATGAATAAAGACCTGATGAAACAATTCAATAAACACAAACACTTCACAAGAAAATGTGAGTACAGTTAAGCCAAAAAAAAAAAATCTTCCCTCATTACAGATTTATATATAAAGATTTTCAGCTATTATTTTAAAATAATAGGGTAGGGCTGCATAATAGGGTTGTCCCAATGCTAACATTTCAATTTGATATCAGGGATGCAAGTTATTGATTAATAAATTAATCTAAAATTAGTTGATCTTATCACCCGACGATTAATAATTAATCTGGTCTGATATAATATTATAATATAAAAACCTCTTGATATTATAAAAAAAAGGGAACACAAGGAGAATGAAAAGCTCTGTTTCACATCCAAGGTTAGCTTTTTAGAGGCCACACATTTAAAAACATGAGGGCTGCAGCATTTGATCAGGCAGGAAACAGTTTCTTCAGCTGAGCTCCAATCACCACAGCAGATGTTCAGGAGATTCAAATTATTCCCCCAAAACAGGTAAAGTTGAACCGTTTTATGGCTCAGAGTTTCCAGGCAAACAGAAACAGATGACAAACAGGCGTAATCATTGAAGGCTAAAACCTTCTTTAGTGCCAGAAGGCGCTTATTTGCAGCGCCTCGTCACACTGAAGCACCATTAATGTGAAAATGCTTTCAAACAACTATTCTCCACTGACTGATTCATAGGATTTCAGCACTGAACATTGCTATCAAACTGCAGGGTTACTGGGGGTTTCTAGGGTCTCTGAAAACAGCCTGACTATTTTGGTTTCAGGTTCATCTCCTATGAAATCATCTCTCAGGTTTCTCCATAAGCCAGAAACCTTTTAAGATGAGGATTCAGAGCTGCAGGATATAAGGAAAAAAAACCCGAAACTGATGATTTTATTAATGGCCACCAACTACAGTTTGTTCCCATTCCTTCCAAACTTGTGTCATTTTGTTTGAGTTCGGCCTGTTTTTCCAGTGTAGTCCCGTTTCTCTGACTGTGACTAAATGGGTGTGCTCTCTTCATCCTCTGATATGGGAGCTGGCTCGGAGCTTGTCTGCCTGGATGTGTGTTTCCTGGACAGAGCCGTATGTAGAGCTGGTTTACATTTGCTTTTTGTATCTCTGTTTCTTTTTCTGTCTGCTTCTGTTTCCTTGGAACCCCAGTCGGCCTCAGCAGATGGCAGCTCACACTGAGCCTGGTTCCGCTGTAGGTTTCTTCTCGTGTTAAATGGGAGGTTTTTCCTCTCCACTGTCGCTACAAGCACGCTTAGTGTGAAGGATTGCCTTCGAGTCAATGAATCGATGCAATCAGCTGGCTTTCCTTAGATAGAAAACTTTGAATTAATTTGACTGTATGATCTGGGGAACTCTAAAGTGCTTTGAGATGAAGCTACTTGCCCAAGTAACAGGTGAGGATAATCTTAGCATCCAACATGTTTCACTTCACTTCAAGTGGTAAGGACCATCTTTACCAGACCGCATGAAGGCAGCATAGAAGTCATCAACCCAGCATGCATCAAGCAGGTGAAAAAAGAAAAAAGTGGCGTCAATGGGTGATAAATATAATAACAGATGTATAATTGTTGAGGTATTTATGGGTTTTTACATATGGCAAGTGCCAATTTTTAAGTTATTAGAAAAATGACACATATTTAGGCCAACATGTGGCTCCCATTAAGAATGGTACATATCTGAACCGATAGCACATTTAATTAATGCAGTAGGAAAGTCCTACCCTAAAATAACATTTTAAAGTAAGACGACCACTGATGCCACACCTTTAAAATTGGATGAAGACAAATGAAATATTCCAAACTTTTCCAAATATTTGGAACATTTCCTTTTATTAATTGTTGATAAGCCAATTTTCTTTACTTTGCAGTGAGTAGGATGACAAACATCAAGCAGTTTTTACTCAAAAACAGACTAAACCTGACTAAATACAGGACGAAATTTCACTCACTGAGGATAATATGAAAGATAGGTAGAAAAAATATTTTTAGAAAGAAGATGTAAAACTCTTTGTCTATGTACAGATCCATTTTTTTCTTATAAAAAATAAATTGTTTCCTTCAATTTCAGCAAAAACTCAATGTTTAATTCAATGCTGGGCAGAATTATTAGTATTATATATATATATATATATATATATATATATATATATATATATATATATATATATATATATATATATATATATATATATATATATAAATACACAGTAAAAGTAGTTCTGCTAAAATATATCACGATATATATGATGAAATTGTTTTCTTTTTTAAATGAAGCATTTTAAATGCCATCATGATCACATTTATTGTATTCCAATAGGGTTGTCAAAAGTATCCATACTCAAAAAAGTATCGATACTGAAACGTTGTATCCGGATTCAATACTTGTTTTTAAAAGTATCGATACAGTGCCACCACCAGTGGCACCTAAGCAGTCATTCATCTAAAGTGCAGAATAGAGGGCAATGCACTTTCTGAACACTGTGTGATTGAATAATTCTACGCACTTTTCAGTTTCAGACTTTTTTTTGTAAGAGGTGCAGCTGCTGAGAATTATTTTTGTTTCTTAACCGGTTTGGCTAGTGTCATTGTTATGTGTGCAAAGCATAGCCAAGGAAGGAACACTTAATTTTAGTTTTATACGTTTTTTTTTTAATCAAGCTTGCTTAATATAGTGCACAGCATACAACCTTTATTGCCTTTATGTATTGTATTTTATTTATTAATGAAAATATTTCTGTAGAATTTTGGAGTCTTCGAGTTGAAAAGTTAAGTATCGTGACAACCCTATATTCCAATGCCAATTAAGGCCTTTATTTAAATAAATAATAATGTAATCGCTTTTAATGACAGGTGGAAACCGTGAACAAGCAGTGTGGAAGTTCTTTTCTAGCAGGCACTCTCAGCCAAATTTCAGATTCCACACATCGTCTGAAACAGCAGAGCCGCCTGCCACAAGAAACCATCCGTCTGTCCCCACAACCTCAGAAGAGCTTTGATCTGGTAACACCTCCAGGAAAAAAGAAACCCCATTAAGATCTGAAACCCTTTTTTTGCAAACACTGACGCTGAACATCAACCATTGCATGTTGATGGATCTGAATACAAGTTTAAATCTGACTGCATAATATCTGGATGATTAAACTGGACTTATAATTTGGCTTTGAAGACAAGAGGAGAATATAAGATCAACAAAGTGAAAGGCAGGTGTTTCATTTCCCAGCACTGCTCAGCAGCTGTGCTCGGATGCGTTTGTTTTCACAGCTTTTAGAGTGAAACCCAGCTAGGTTTCAGCGCTTTTAACCCTGGTAACATCACACATATGGCTGTGTTACAAGCAGACATCAGCATAAACCTAAACTCTCCCAGTTTCCCCGCTGTCAGACAATAAACAGCATTTCTAATCTATTCCTTCTTTCTGTTGTTCAAACATCAGCACTGTTTATGGTTGATTGACTGATTGACTTTATTGATCTCACAGTGGAGAAATTGACTTGTTACCTCAGCTCAAATAGTCAAAGAAGAAGAATGTGCCAAAGGGAGAAAAAGGTGTGTTGAATATATACAGTGCATCCACACATAACAGCTTTTTATTTATATAGATGGATATTTATATATACAGCTATTGCACTGGGTGTCAAATATAAAGAAACAGGTTATTGCACAGGGTATGAAATAGTAGTTTTACATTATTTATTGCAGAAGTTGTTGCTGTTGTAGTGAGGCATTGTAGAGTTTGGTTGCAGCAGGGAAGTATGATCTGCAGTAGCGTTCCTTTTTACAAACAAGGTGTAAAGATCTCTCACTAAAGGAGCTGCTCAGCTCCTCTACAGTCTGGTGTAGAGGGTGGAAGGTGTCATCAATGATGGATGTAAGCTTGGACAGCACCTTCCTCTCAACCCAATGGCGTAACGACACAACAATAGGCCCTTAAGCAACATTATCTGGATGGGCCCCATATGAAGTACAACACGTGATAAAGGTTCAGGATATGACGACAGTTCCATAAATTGGACAAGAAGATGCAATTATGCAATTCTCAGTAGTATGTGATCACACATCACACACGGAAAAATAGTGACTGTGCACCTTGAATGGAACCATTGGTGACAGCGCACCACCACATGTTACAGACATCGCAAGTTCCAAAAACTCATTTCAGGGAGAGCAACCTCCTCCCCACGGCCCGCAACCTCTTGTTCTGTCTGCGCAATCGCAGTAGTTCTAATCCGCACATGATGCACAAATTATTGTACTGCCTGCACGCTCTCACTCGCATTAAAGAAATAACACCTCGCATAGTCTTCACAGCCCCCCTCCTCACCCGCGCTCTCTCCATTTATCTCCTGGTCGCCATCTTTCCTCACTGTAGCAGCAACGTCCACCTCTCCCTCTTTGGTTCTTTGAAAGAACCTGTTTATTTTGGGAGGTTTTTTTTCATTCTTCAAGCACCTCTTCTTTCCTTTTTCTTTTCTGGAATCCGCTTAAATGCCTCTTTTTAGTATCCATTGTCAGCCAACACATTATAATGTAACAGTTATAATTTTAATCTACGTCAGGGGTGTCAAACTGGCTCCAGAAAGGGCAGTGTGGCTGCAGGTTTCCTTTCCAACCAAGCAATAGCACACCAGACTCCAGTCATCTCATCAAGTGAGTCCAATCTGAACATGATGACTTGATGGGATGAATGGAGTCTGGTTTGCTATTGCTTGGTTGGAAAGAAAAACCTGCAGCCACACGGCCCTTTCTGGAACCAGTTTGACACCTGTAATCTACGTTCTGGGTAACCCAGATACTCAAATACATCTTTCTTTTAAGATCTTTATTGCGGTTTGAAAATACACAGCTATTAACATAGTAATTAAAAGTACCACTGTCTGCTTTGCTATTGGTGTGGTGTTTAAGCGGCTCACCATCGTGTTGAAATCTGGCATGTGTTGCGGTATAAATACAGTCCAGTGCGGTCAGTCATTTCAGTATCAGGTGGGTTTAAGAGGAGTTTTTCACACCATTACATCTACAAAGAGACGTCCTAGTCTACTGCTCTACTGTATCACTAGTCTCCTAGTGATAAGGTCCCTAAAGGCCAATTTATACTTCTGACTATAGCCTCTGCAACGCCGTCAAATCTGTCTCTCTGTGTGCTGCCCCCCCCCACACACACAGAGAATCAGCAAACCGTCGTTGGCACCTCAAAAAAAATCCTGACTCACGCATTGGACGGTTGCAAACCCGCACAGACCTCAAGCGTAAGTGCACAGACAAAAAGCAGCTGTGATTGGTCCTTGGTATGCCTTTCTGGCTGTCTGTGTGGTCGAGGAACCGCGGAACAACTACAATGGACAACTACGACAAATGGTTAATCTGTCTTTTCACTTTTACTTTTCACTGTTCCTCTTTGATGTCAAGAAACTCTAGATCCATCTTCTCGTGTTCGTCCGCCAAAGTTCTCTCGAGTTCTCAAATAGGCTCCCTCTTGCGCTTTGCCAGGAAACTGCTGTACGTCCCTAGAAATTCATGACCGACGGTGCAGAAGCATAACAGCAAAACTGGTTTGCGACCAGACCCAAGCAACATTTGATGTGTGCGTTTGCAGAAGTATAATCTGCCCTTAAGAGGTTGTGGGCCCGTAAGCAACTGCTGCCTCTGCTTTCCGATATTTTCTCCATGGTCTCAGCCACTTTCTCCACCGAGTCCAGAGCGCAGCCTAAGAAAGAAATGGCCTTTCTCTCTAGTTTGTTCAGTCTCTGTCCCGCTCTTCGCTGCCAGGGGCCCAGCAAACGATGGCGTAGAGGAGGGCTAATATAACCACAGAGTCATATAAGGTTTTAAGCAGGGGCTTGCTCACTCCAAAGGATCTCAGCCTCCTGAGGAGGTGGAGGCGGGTCTGGCTATGGCGGTCTTCCATAGAGGTTAGATCACTGTCAACAGCTTGTCCCGCCTTAGCTGTGAATCTGATATAGTTTGATCTACCAGATAAAAGCCTCCTTAAAAGAACAGCTGGATTTAAACAGATTGCAGAAAAGTGGTTCAGCCTAAATAATTTTAGGGGTATTAAGGTAAAAGGGGGCTGATTACATACAGGGTTATTTTTTTAGATATTAAAGAACAACACACCTTCCAGTTAGTTCCCTTAAAGTACTAGTTTCTATCTATATAATACAATCCCAATAAATGTATAGTTATAATCCAAAAAAAATATGTACAAGTAGGCCTACTTTTTTAAAGGAGAGTAGTAGTAACAAAGTGCATTCATTCCACATACAGTACAGTCATTTCTCAGGCTGCTGGAACAAGTGAAGGACACTGAAAGAGTGAATCCTGAGCAAGAAGACAACAGCACTCGACCCTTCACCCCTTTCACCATGGGAACTGCAGGGACAGACACATATATGGTAAAACCCAACCAGGAAGTTCCCGCTATTCTGTTTTATGGGAGAAAAAAAAAAAACTAAATAGGATTCTCTAGAAGGAGGAAGACAGAGAAGGCACTGTGTGCCACTCATATGACTGTAGGGACGACTTCCAGTGAGTCCAAACAGCCTGATGAGCAGAAACAATTACAGAGAGGAAGCTGTATGAATGGGAAACAGTTGAATAGGCTATTAAAAGAAAAAAAAATCCCATTGCAAAAGTAGTCCCATTACAGAAA
Organism: Cyprinodon brontotheroides; assembly: GCA_018398635.1. Taxonomy (NCBI): domain Eukaryota; kingdom Metazoa; phylum Chordata; class Actinopteri; order Cyprinodontiformes; family Cyprinodontidae; genus Cyprinodon; species Cyprinodon brontotheroides. The sequence continues at coordinate 9,407,002 of JAGKQL010000049.1, read as the reverse complement.
GGATATCTGGACAATGATGAGGACTTTATTAATTTAGGTATCAAGGAGAAAAACAAAATCTCAAAACCTGTCCTGGCTTCTAAGCTTTGCAGAAAAAGCACCTTGTTTTCAAACAGAAACCATCAAATGTATTATTCTCCTTAAAGTCTTTACTTGTATTAACGTTAGAATCAGACTTCAGTGTATTTATTGGTGTTTTATGTCACAGACCAAATAAATGGGGCATAATTCTTAGTTTAATCATCAATTATGTTCTTACTCACAATGCTATGCATTACCCTGAATACGCCACCCTCTCTCACTTACTGGTGGCAGCGTCATGCTGCAGGGATGCTTTTAACCAGCAGAGACTATGTAAAAGTTTACCTTTTAGCAGGAAAACAACCCATAAAAAAAACTACAGGCAGAAAAAACACTTAAACCTTTTAGATCAAAGTGCGGCTATTTGCAAGAGAGCAGTCCAGTCAAAGTCCAGCATAGGATCAATCTAATCTGTGGTAAGACAAAGGAAAAACAGAGGCTTCTGTTCATAGACAATCTTAATCCAATCTTAAAGGCCAATTTATGCTTCTGATGCATAGCCTCTGCAACCGTCAAATCTGTCTCTGTGTGCGACCACGACCCCCACCTAGAGGTTCCGCAACCGTCGTCACGCACCTTAAAAAAAATCCTGACCAAGATAAACACTCCCACCTCCCAAGTTCTCGTGACCATCCACCGAAGTTCTCGCCAGTTCTCTAATAGGCTCCCTCTTGCGCTTTGGCAGGAAACTGCTGTGCGTCCCTAGAAATTTCAGACCGCGGTGCAGAAGCATACCAGCAAAACTGATTCACTATTCTAGTCTAATCTTCCCTTAACTATACTGAGATATTTTGCATAAAAGAATAAGCAAAAAAAAAATAGCTGATAAAAGCCGGTAGAGCTTTTCATAAAATCCAGAATACACCAATAATTGTTTTTAATTAGAGTTGCACTGATACCGATACCAGTATTGGGCAGGACTCCGATCCTGCACTAAAATGGTGGCATCGGTATCAGCAAGTACCAACAAATATGGCACTGATACCATTTTGAGAGTCAAAAGTTTCCTGCTTCACAAAAGTATGTGGCAGCTTGACAAAGCCATGATGGCATTTATTTTACATCCAAGTAGTATGCAGTTCTTCATATATACACACACACACACATCTATTTCAAACAGATGGTATCGGTATCGGCCGATACTGACCAGCCAGGTATCGGATATCAGAGGCCATAAAACAGCATCGGTGCAACACTAGTTTTAATGTGAAAATATTTAATGTGAAAATATTAGAAAATACTTCCTTAAAGGGAAATATTTAGTTCTGTTAATAAAACTTTACAAACACCATAGAGTTCATTCCTGAATCTTAGAATCCACATTATTCTTCATTTGTACACAAAAAGCATGATATTAGAATAATAGTTGCACAGAGCTGCATCACTCCTATTACCTTATTTTAGCTGATGCACCTTTGGGGCCCTGAGACAAGGGTCCAGTTTCCTCCCATTGGTCAATAATCAAAGGAATGTATGTAATGGGATCATTCTTGTTAAGCACAGCAACAAAAAAGGCAAAGCAGGCTTGCTGATACAGATCTAAATTATGATGTAAATAGAAAACAGTAGAAAAACCTGTTTTAGAAAACACTAAGGACTTCTTTTAGTTCGGACTTATGGTTATGCAACTTTACTGAACTTTTGCATGTAGAAGTTATTCAAAACATATGGTTATTATTGTTATTTAATGAAAACGGTTGAAAAGGCAGGTGAGATAAGCTGCCTGTTGGGGCCACCTCCTTTAGAAGCCATGCTGAGCTGTAACTTGGTCCTATGGTCAGCTTCAGGGCGCATGATTATGATAGCAGCTTTAGTGAACTTTGATTTGATAATGGCAGTAAAGTGTGAGAGAAACACGCCCTCCTACACCTGGAAGCCTTCCTTCCCTCCCTGCAGAGTTTCCCACCTGCCTCCCTCTGGCCTCCCTCCCTGCTACCCATCCAGCCTGCCGCCGCCCCTGCTGCCTAACGTGGCGGAGGGATTTGTTTTGTTTACCTGTTATTTTATTCGTTGGCTCTCCGTGGCCTCTCCTCCTCTGTAGAAGGAAGAAGTCGTTGCTCCTCACGGTCACCCAGAGCTTCAGAGCGTTTTTCAGCAGAACTTCCTCCGGGTTCAGCCACATTTCTTCTCGCGGGGAGGAACCGGAGGAAGCCCTCCGCCGTGTCGCTCGGTGCTGCGGAGGAGTATGAGGATTTCCGCCTGTCCTCCGGCTATGATAGGGTGGGTGGGTGGGGGTGGTTGGAGTTAAAGTGGTGGGTTTGAGGGTTTACCCATGATTATTCTGCTTGCCTGACAGCAGCAGGCTTCGGTCTGCTTCTGCTTGCAGCTTCACTCCCCCCCAGATCCACAGCAGCTGTACTCACCATCCAAAGATCGTCTATGCTACAAATCACCCTGTTAATAAATTATTGCTCCGCCCTTTACTGAGCTCAGAAGTTCCCAAAAATGCAATATTTTGATACGGAATAGGATTAGGGCCACTGAAAAAAATTCAAAAAGTGAACGGACAATGAACAACAACATTTTTACATTTTATTTCAGTTTAATATGAGAAAAAAGTCCGAATTCTGACTTTAATCTCAGAATTTTTGGATGAAGGAAAAGATGTGTACAGGAGAGGATTAGGGCCACTGAAAAAAACAAAAAAAGTCAACTGATTTTTTATTTTATTTTATCTAATATGAAAAAAAGTCTACATTAAGATCCTAAATTCTGAGATTAAAATAATAATCCTGAGAAAAAAAGTCAGAATTATTTCCTTTTTTCCCATATTAAACTGAAATACTATTTAAAAATCAGCTAACGCTTTTTTTCAGTGACCTTAATCCTCTTCCGTAATACGATCAGATTTTTATTCAAGTAAAAGTAAAAAGTACCCTTTAAAGTAATTACTCAATTAAGAGTAAAAATGATTTGGTAAAAAAGCTACTAAAGTACTGAAAAAAATTAAAGAAATAAAGGAAAGAAATAAAGACCTGAATATTAATGCACTCTGGGACAAAAAAAAAAAAAAAAATCCAAAGAAGTTTCCTGTTGTCTGCTGAAATAAAAACACATATATTTTAGGCCCTATTGCTACATTCAGGGTAAAAAAGGACAGAGCTTGCAAGTCTGATAACACTATCAAATCTGTTACAATGAAGGAAGAGTAATTCAGCCTTTTTTGAATGTGCAGCTAAGAGAGAAATAATCAACTGATTTTATCAAATTAATTAAATGGTTGAAATAAATATTTTACTGTGTATACTTATAACATTTTGTTTAGCCATTTGGGATCATTGTTTTTGTTTAACATCAAACACACAAAAATAAATAAATAAAACACAAACCTTTTCCAATTCAACATTATTTTCTCACTATAGGCCCATAGAAAAGGTCTTCTACATGGGGATCGTGGTCCCCTAGTGGGTCACGGAGGTACTGCAGGGATCATGAAATCTATCTGTGCTTTTTGGGGATCAACTTCCCACAAATTTCTGCGAAAAATGTCAAAGATGCCAACTAAGCATCAGCTCCCAGCTGAAATGTGACGCTTTAAAGTTACATTTTCTATAGACCAATATATGTAATGTAAAAGAATTAAAAATAAAATAAAATAATAAAAAATAATCAGAGTGAGATGTCTTCATTTTGTTTTCAACTCTTCTTTTCACTAACTTTCCCTTTGGCCAGATCCGGAACTGATTCACTGGACCTTCATTGCCTGGATTTTCAACTCACACATTTCCCAACAAACAATAATTTCATTTCAAATAAAAATTATAATAATGGTAATAATATCTGACTTGTAAATAAATTGATAATTACGGGATATAACACAATGACTGAAAGTGCAATGTTCCTGCATTCCTGTTTATTAGTAAACTACAGATTATAATTAGATTACAACAACAGGAAATTAAACTGTAGAATTCAGACAAACTAAAGAGAACTGTTTTGATTTCCTGATAAGTGTCCTTTAAGCGCAACATATCTGTTTAGCTAATGTCTTCTTACATCATCTCTATTTACCATGTTACATTTGAGGAAAATAAGTGTTTAATAGTGAAATAAAATAATACAAATCTTAAAACCATAATTACTTGATACTTATCAGTGTGAGATTATTAATTGATAATGATCTGATAGCTTTGTGTAAAACATATTTAGACAGTTGAAATCATTGTAACTATTGAAGCAATAGGACAGATAGTGGAAAAGGTGTTTCTGTGTTTTTCACAAACCCATCTTTGAAGAAACTTGAGTAGCATGTTAAAATAAGAAAATATATAAATAGGTTCAATATTGACCTCCTTTGGCTAAGTTCACTAGTCTGCCCATAATAATAATAAAAAAGCTTCTTAGTAATAACACCATGACTGTCTGCAGAATTATTTAAATCTATTCATATTCAGCATATTTTATAATGAATTTTATTAATGAAGAAACAAATGAGTTAAAATGTAGTGAAGATTAGGGACACTGAAAAATTTATTAAAAGTTTTTACATTTTATTTCAGTTTAATCTGGGAAGAAAGTCAGAATTCTGATTTTTTTTCTCAGAATTCTGACTGAATTCTGACAGCTAAAAAACATGTTAGCATCAAGCCATAGCCATTTCTCTCTTTTTTTAATCCCTTTCTGCTCTTCCATTAATGAAATAGCATCACCAGGGAACCCTTGGGCACGTAAAAAGGCTCCGTCATTTTCCACCAAAGTGTTACTGACCCTCCCAAACAACTCCCATCTTTGTCAGTAAAGCTGAGTGCTCCCACATCTCTTCCTTCATGGTGCCCATCTACATTAAGATCCAAAATTTGAGATTAAAAGTCAGAATTTGAGATTAAAATCAGAATTTGACTTTTTTCCATATTAAACTGAAATATTAAAAAATCAGTTACGGTAACTTTTTTTTTATTTTATTTTTTTTTTTTTAGTGTCCTTAATCATCTTCTGTAAATATGTATGTTTAATAAAACCATAAATAAATAGTCATTGAAAATTAAAACAAAATGTAAAAGGAAATTAGTAATAAAAAAAATACCTCCATATTACTCATATCTCAGTAAATCCCCAGCAACCAAAAAAATTGGGCAAAAAGTTTAACCAGTTAATTTTAAGTTGCAGGAAACTATAAACTGAGACGTTTAAAAATAAATTATACGATTTCTTAAACTCTAAAACAGACATTGTGTCATTCCTCAGTATAAACCTAGGGGCAGTTTGTCCTTGAAAACCTCTCCAGCATGTTATTTAAAAAACTATTTTGTTTTTGTTGGCTTTTTATTTTTACATATGATTATTTATAATAGGCTATTATCTAATGTTCCAAATGCAGCAATATAAAAGGCATAATTTTCTTGCTTCACAAATGTGGAAGTGTTTTAATTTGTCCAATAAAACTTAAGATTTAGAAATTAGGAAAGTCTCGAGGGAACATTTTTAAAGGTTTGAGTATTATTGTTATTATTCTCATTATAAGTTGCAGTAGTAGTGGTATGTACCCATATTTTACCCAGAATCTAAATCATGTAGATTACCACACTTTGAAGGATGTAGACACTTCAAATGATACGAATCTGGGATTTTCTTCAGACTGACTTCCCTACCAGGAGGGAATGTCTGGGTAGAGACTTTTTTTGTTGGTTTAATCACAGTTTTTTTTCCTTTTCTTTTATGTTATTCTGCTCCAATAAAAACATAAATAATTTTATAAATATGTTTTTACTGAGAGATCAAATAATCTATTTCACATTTCTGGGGTTAATTCTGCCGTTTTTGAAGATCTCAGGTGGTGAAAGGGAGCTTCCTACCTGGCACATTGTGATGGACCGAGTTAAAAAAAACAGGAGGAGTCACAGGATATTAATTAGAAAAATAGGGTTTTTTATTTTAACCCAAAAATAGATGACAAAAGATAAACTGAGCTCATAAAAGAGGTCAAAGAAACAAAAACTGAACTCAGGCAAAAATGTAAACAAACTGGCTGTACAAACAAACATAACTGACCGACAAAGAAATGACAGACAGGGGTATATATACTGGCTGATCAGACCAATTTAGACACAATAGGGGTAACTAAACAGAATACAATTACAAACAAAACAAATAACAGTACAGCTAAGTTTGACTAAACTAAAGACTCACAAAATGAAAATCAAAACCATTAAAGTCCAAATACCAATATTCACCTAAATGCAAAAACTCATCTAAAGAAAGAAACTACACATTCCCCCACCAGCAAGGACCAGTGGTGCAGTCCAGTCAGCATCCAAATTTGCTGAGCCCTGGCCCCCCATCTTTTGTCAACTTCAGAGTGTGGCCATGGATTTGGCCATCACACACATCTATTAAAAATATCTACATCTGCTCCACCGAACAGTTCTCAGTACCCAGGTCTGACCTGATACATGTTTCAGTTCAGCTCTTGTTTTCCGCTTCATCCATGAAGTACCCAGCAATAATCCTGGGATTATTACTTGTGGAGTAAGCATGTAGTTGTATGACTATACGTGAACATCCATCAACAGCGCTATCATTTAATATGAATCAACATGCTGTAAAAAATTAAGCTCTGGGTTTCTGTAATGATGTCATCTTAGATGAATCTGAGGCCTGCTTTAGGATCTAGAGTCAGTAGTGGGTCCAGGCAGGAACCGATGTGCTCTGAGAGTTGGCCAAAACTAATTGGCACCAAAATGTTTTTACCGTTAATTAAAAAACAATAAACCAATAGAAAAATATACATGCACAACCTCTATATTTTCCCCAAAAGAAATTAATGAAGACAGACTAGATTTTTTAATGAAGACCTTGCAAATAAAGCTGGGTACATATTAATACTTTGGTGCTGTTTCAATTAATTTATGGTTCTACATATTATATACAATAAATGGGTTGAGCAGTTATTATATAGAGGACTCCTAGATGTCTGCAGAGGCAAACTCTCCACTCTAAAACCTAAAATCTAATTTGTGTAAGACTGAGAATTCAGTGTTAGTCCCCTTTAGTTGTAGTATATTGCTTCGAGTAATTTTTGCAGTATTTCTGGTGTCAGTTTTTGGTAAATTTACCAACTTTAATATATCATGGTTGAAGACTACACATAATAGTATCACTGCTGCCACCCTGTGGTTTAGAACTGCTTGTGCCAGAGGTGGTGAATTGCATCCACATGTGTAGTGTGTAGTTCTTTGAGACAGCACCAAAACCAGCCTGATTGCATTTCAGATGCATTAGTTTATAATACCTATGAAGCATCTGTGCTGGTTAATTTGCTCCTGGAGGAAGAAAACTTCCAGGAGATCACTGTGAGCTTTTTGCCTAAAAGACCCCAAGGATTTAAAATACTTGTGCAATGATGACAAACTGATATTAATGCCATCCACATGCAGTAAACTCAGGATTTCCCAGAGCCTCAGACCTAAGAGGTAAATCCATTAGCCAACTCATTGTTTATTGATGTTCTCAAGTGCAGATTAGCGTTGTCTGTTTCTCATCCTGTTTAACATCTTACCTCATGACATATTTTTTCATAGCAAAGAGATTTTACCTTGTAATTATGACATTTTATTTAAAAAAAATATGACATGTCTCATAATTATGGTATTCTGATTTCAAAATGACTTTTCCGTAATTATGTGATCCTCATCTTATAATTATGAGATCAGGACATCTTATCTCATAATTTGTTAGGTTGGCCAAAAAAATCTAGCAATTTTCTGTATAGTTAACACAGAGGAGAAATCAGATTGATATGAAAAACCATATAGTTTGAGAAACAGAGGATTATCTCTAAACATGACATAGGGATGAAATTTTAACCAAAACATCACACAAAACCAAAGGTTTACTACCAAAGCAGATCCGCAAAACCAAAGCTGAGTGCGGTGGTATTGTTTTTGCATGTGGATGTATTGTAGTGAGGACTGCGCTGCAGCCTCCTTAGAACAACCAAACCTCACGGCACAGCTGTTGTTTGGGATCTGGAGGTCTGTCCACTTCTCCCTCAGAGGGCGCAGACGAGATGTTCCTCTTCTGGAGCAGAGCTGGTTGCCCCCACCCATAATGGCTCATCATATACTCTCATAGGGAGATCCGTGATTTAAGGGAGGCAGAGTGACCCTCTCTCAGTGCCAGAGTGTTTTGCCAATAACGGGTTAGTGCTTCCGCAAGCCGTGGGCAACCAGCCTGCTGTCTGGAACCTCTTCTGACCCTCCTGGCAGAAAACCCGCAGGAACCTGACACCTGGATCTGTCCTTTGTCCTCTTCCCTCTGTGATTGAACCACACGCCAGAAACCTGAAATCCTGAAGAGTTTCTCTGCCGGTAATCTGCTGCAATCCGGTCTCTATCAGAAGAACCCTGGAGAATTATTCCTGTCAAAAGATCTGCCTACCCGCTCTCAGAAGATGATGGAAGGAAGGAAACCCTCAGCTGTTATCTGCCAATACTCAAATTAAGCTCTGCCTCTGCCTAGCCCCCCAGCCTGCCGACAGCCTCCTGGACCCTCTGGGTTCCCCCCTCTGCCACTCTGCTCTACTCCAGAACAGGGTACAGCCCTGCACACTCTCAACCTGCAAATTACCTGGACCCCTCCACTCAACTCTCTCTGTCCCCCTCTGCAGTGAACCTTACTCGTGACCATTCCTGGATCTGATTATTCGGTGTGCTTTTCAGAACCCACTCGTGAGTTCCCCTCTGGATCTGTTCATTAATTGTGTTCAAATACTTCAATAAACCTTTGAACTTTTCTCCTGCCTCTAAGTGTTCTGCATGTGGGTTAGGCACCTTAAGCCAAACATGACAACAGCATTGGAAATCCACTCTGGATAACATTCAAACAGTTGAACCTTAAGAAATAAGGACACATTTATAGAACAAAATGTTGAGATTTTGGACAGAGAGGACGGTTTGAAAGAGGGGAAGTGTCATGGTTTGGTTCTGTTATAGTTTTATCTCCGAGTTTTCATTGGTCTCATTTCCATTTTGTGTTCTAGGTATTTCTGATTGTATTTAAGTTCTTAGATATTTCCTGTTTGCCCTCTTGTGTCAGTCTTTTCCCTGGCTCTGTTCATCCCTCTGTTCACACCTGCTTACAATCTGCTAATTAGCCTGGTCTTTGTTTCCCATATTCTCCTCCTGTTCAGTCACTCTTTGCTGGTTTGTTGTGAGTATTCCTGTTTTTCAGTATTTTTGCTTCCGTTACCTTTTTTGGTATGAAATCTTCAAGAAACCACTTCTGCATCTGTCAGAGAACGTGACAGATGGACCCAGTATTCAATGTGAGACAGCCAGTAGAAACGTTCAAGACGTTTATTAAAACATAACAGTACGCTGCTGAGGATCTGCGACCGCAATGACTGCAGGTGCGGAGCGCCACCCATCACTGATTCTGTAAAGAGAAACAGGTAAATGACCACGATTATCTGAACAGAAGATGATAATTTAAGTGAGTCACTTACCTGGTTTAACAGCACAGTTCACTCAGGAATGGACAGATCTGGGCTCCAGGAATCCATCAGAGCACGAAGGCCGGTTCAGAATTCCGTGTGTTGTCCAGCTCAGACAGAAACACACCTGGGAGGCAGAATCCAGGAGGAGTCCAACCTTGGTTCAGGCGAACACATCAGGCAGGGCCAGTGGGTGAGAGGGAACGGAATCAGGTAAACACAAGGGAAAACGCTGAAACGCTCTCACCAAGTGGTTAGGGAAATATCTCGCCTGAGGACACTGGCTTAAGAATAAACTCCTCACTGAATAATGGACAAGAAATAACGTAAAAACTAAGTAAACTGAAAGACAGGACACTAACAGAAAGCAAACAATGATCTGACCCCGAATGTTCAGACTGAACTCAATATAAAGCAAAGGAAACAGGTGTAAGGAATAAATGATAATTACAGCAGGGAGAGAAAACAGCAGGTGAAAGAAATAAACAATTAAGGTGAAGGAATCAGGCCAGATCATGACAGCTTCAGTGGCTGCATTTGAATCCTCCTTCAAACAACCCTCTCCACTGTGACAGGAAGAAGGAAGCCATCTTATTTGATATATTAAAAAAAAATCACTGAACAAAGCGGGAGGATAGCAGTTTCAGCTTCCAAGCATTTACAATCCAACCCTGGAACTTATTCCAAAGAAATTACCCAGGCACACTCATCATTATTCAAATAGGCAAATAGGTAGACCATAAATAATCTAAGACTCAAGCAATCCAGGAGAATAAGGGGTGGCTATTTGATTGGTATCTGACTTGGAATGTACTTTGGAAGATGGAGGTCCAGAACTCCCCAAACATGCATGAAGATGTTAGTTATCAGTCCATTAAGGTCTGCCATGCCTGGTTAACGTGACCTTTCTTATTTAAATTCATCCAGCAGACCCACCCGCTTGGTTGTTAATTAGTGACTACGCAGCTTTCTTTCAGACTGGGTGGAGTAAAAGCATTGTAACATAATGTAGAGTATCACAGGTGTTGAGTCAGTCAGCTGGCAGGACCAGTTGTTCGCTGGAGGCAACAGCCAGCCCAAAATAACTTTAGGTTATTCTAATTTTATTTTGTCTTTTATGTGATGTTTGAATTTGCTATAGAATTGTAATTAAAACTTTTACCCAGTAATGGTTTTGGTGTGAAATCCATGGCCTTCATTGTTGCCTTGGTGGAAGGATGGTCAAATAGCCAGGGGTCATTCTACAAGCTCTCTCCATGCATGTTTGTCTTATATCCTGCCACAGACTAAAAATGTTCATTTTCAGTTAACTGGTTTTTCTATAGAGGCCTTACGAGGGAATGATTTTTAACCTGTTCAGGTTGACCCTAATTGTTAACAACTAAGAGTTAGATGCCTCTGCTTGGCTTGTATCTTGTAACGCTGATGGATAATTTGCATATTTTGTGAGGATCTGGACAAAAAAAGCCAAATTCGGTGTAAGCGTAGAAATCCCCCAAACATCTTGCATTTGTACTGAGATGGTTGCAGATTGCAACCGCTTTGATTCCACAATCTCAACATGATCTCATCGCTCCCATAGCTTTTACTACTAGATCTTGAATTATAATGGAGCACCCAGAGGTTGAACATTATGCTAATGATTTAGTCGTGCGCTGATAACTAAAAATAGAATTAACCAGGAAATTATGAAAACTTTTTTGGCTATTCTTATTAAGATAAATTTTAATGTTATCAGAGTCTCTGGTACAACATGCTTATATTTAGTAATAACACAATAATAAGATATTCTCAGACTATAGTGCATCGGCGTCGCCAGACCCCATTTACTGGGGCACGTGCCCCAGTATAAATGAGCTGTGCCCCAGTATAAACCTCATGAATATTTGCAACAGTGATACAACCAGCGTCCACAAACAAGAAGGGGACATTAGTGACTTAGGGGGAAAGCATGATGGTCCTAGACAAGTGAAGTTGTCCCACTATCCCCAGGACAAATTTGGAGTTAAAAAAACCTTTCATTCAATTCAAAATGGTTTGAAAGCTTTTCCTGGTTGAAAAAGCTTTCAAGCCTTGTCATCAAGGATATGCAGTGTGTTTTCAACTTGCTTGCATAACATCATATTCCCCAACACTCAATGCAGGTCATCCAGAGCTACCCTCACAATCCCAGTCTACAGCTGTAGTTGTGAAAGGTCATTCAGTGTGTTGAGAAAGCTCCACACCCTGGCTGAGGTGCGCACAATGGGACAAGATTGTGCTCCATCATTCTTCTGGCTATTTTATCAGTTGAAAGGAAGAACTTTCTAAGCTGAGTCACAGTCTAGTGATTTCGACCGCTTTGCAAAAAGTGAAAAAATAGGAGGAACACTTTAATGCTCTATAAATAAGAGAAAATTTAGTTCGGGTTGAGTTAAACTTTCCCCGAACTAAAACTGAAACCTAGGAATTAGCCTATTACTTCCAGAATGTGTATATATGAAAAATTTTTATTTGTCAAAGTTGTTTTATGTCTTATTTTTATAGCTGCAATGTTGAAAAACGTTCATATTTGCTTGTTAAAACAAATATGCGCTCTTACACCTATTAATACTCTCAACTGGTAATTTTGGTAGGAATATATCAGGGTGGGGCAGTGTGCTTGTCTGTATTTGTGTATGGCAGGAGGGGCATATGCACTAGGCGGCCAGTGCCCCAGTAAAGCTTTGTGCCTAGCAACGCCCCTGCTATAGTGCAACTTTTGGGTTACGTTTTTTAGGCCCTAGATAAAAGAAAAATCAGCTTTTGATCTGGTTCTGAAAACATTTTCTTGTTTTTTTGTTGTTGTTTTTTTTAATTGAATGTTGAATAAATTTAGCAGACGGTAAATTAAAATGGGGTCTCTCTTTCTGCGTTCAGAGATCTACACCTGTCATGTTTGTCACTTGGAATGTCCCGCTGCCGCACCTTATATGGTTATATCGAGCTCCACAGGAAGTTGGTGTCACCTTTATTATTGTTGTACAATTCAACGAAGCTTTCCGGGTTGTTTCCACGTTAAATGTGCTGTGTTGTTTACTCATTTCAGTAAGGTAGATGAACAGAATACGTGCCTAGTTAAAAAAAATATTTGTTGTTGTTTTTATTTTTTACATTAACTGCGCGTGTAAAAATTATTTGAAGTAGGCTTGGATTTGTGGTTTCTTCCGGAATGAACCACAGTGAGCTCCTTCCGTTTCCGTGTCAGGGGAAGGAGCAGTGGTGTGATTTCAAGGGACTCTCTTACTTGACAAAAATGCAGGTTAGTTCAGCTTTTATCATTTCCTAAAGAATTTGTTTGGCCTTTGAATAGTCAGTTAATTCACTGTTATAAGATGTCGTAGCTTAACGTTGAAAGGGTTGACATCTTGGATCAGAGCTTTGATACCTAGCTAGCTAGCATCATAGCATTTTCAGTTTATCATCATTTCTAGATAAATCATATTATTAAAAAAATATATTTAAAATGAATATTACATGTCACGGTCAGGGTGAGAGCATCGACAGCTAAACAAGTAATATTTCACGAAATTAATAATTATAATCCTTCCGTTCGAGTTAATATGAAGCATTATATGAATCAAAGCAGGAAGGCTTTTGAATGAATGGAGTCGTAGGACCCACTTCTACTTCCCCAATCTCACAGTAAAGCCCCTTTTATTCTTTTTTTTTTTTTTTAATAAAAAGCACAACAAAAGGGGAGGAAAATAAAATTAAATGTTTGTATCTAGATATTTACTGAAGCTGGTAATTTCCTCATAAAACAAGTAAATATCATTGGTTTTTTTAGACCGTTATGTGCTTTAAAAATGTCTGTTTTACACAGATTTCTTAGGTTTTGGGCCGACTAGGGCTGGACAATATTTCAATATTACTACATATCTGCTAGTGATGGTGAGATGAGGCCTCATGTGAAAATGTCACCGCCTACTGGTGGAGTGCAGAACTACAGCTAGTGATAAAATCTGTGATTTTTTTTTTTGCAATTGTCCTCCCCCCACCCTACCCTTTTAAGTTCCCTTTGAAATTGTTAATGGTTGGTGTGTATAATATAAAAAAAAAAAAATTTTTAAGTGTAAAATGTCTTAGAAAAATTAAAAGTGTTGGTCATTTTTATTCGAACGTAGTTGTTTTTACACAGTTTTTGGTTTTAATCGGGTTGGAAGTTGTGTTCAACCAATCTTTTGGCTAAACTGATCTAATTTGGCAGCGTTTTTACTCAATCTATATTTTTACTAGAGCAAACCAATGCAAATTTGTCTCATTAGCCAAAATAATTAAGTATAACTGCAACTTTTAAAAGTTAAAGGTAGGTCTTGAACCATCAACCTCAGGAGAGGGAGTCTGTGTCTTAAAGATGACAATTGTGTCTGGTGGCTTGCTCAGATTTTGATCATTACATTGTTTATTCTAACCAAAATAGTTTTAAGCAACTAGATTGGTTGTTTTTCCTACCAATCTATTCTTAGAATCTATCCAACTGACAGCAACTTTCCTACAAAAACCCACATCTGGATTGAATCTTGAGGCTGTTTAAATGCCGGTCAAAATTCTTTCGCTTTCTGAACACCTTCCCAAAGCGGTCACATGGAATCACAGTAACGAAGCTTTGGACGTCATCAATTTTGGCCCCTCCCCTAAATGAAACACGCCTCTACACGCGCTTCAGGGAAACCGCCCCTCCATTACTCGTCACACCCCTCGAAGCCTCGGATCATCTCATAACATCACTAATATCTGCATATAATTTTTATTTATTATCGGTGATGACTTTTCAACCCATATCCGATATTTCATTATACATTATTGTAGTAGTTTGTCACTGACTGACTCTGGGTTTTATATAGTTTTATGTGTTTTTTGTTTTTTTAAACCAAATATTCCTAAAATGTTGTATTGCAGGACTTAAATAAACCAGGAAAAGTAATTGGTCATAAATTTGTACAGGTTGTGTGCATTTTTTTGCTGTCTTTCTGAGGCTTTTTAATATTTTCTTATACCATTATCAAAGTTATATCGCATTGTTGGGGTGTAAATGATAATCGTCTTTTATCGATCCAACAGCCGGCGATCCGATGCATCGACACGTCTCGATTCATGTTTTTATTTTTCTTCCGGCCTGTTTTTATCCATTTGCACCTGGACAAAATTCTGGCTCTGATGCAGTGGTGCTAAACCTATTTTGCCCTCCTACCTCTCTTCCTTTAGCCACTATCCTCTTTCCGCTTGCACACACACTCACGTTACGTAAACACAGAGGCATTATTATTTTTCAGTGGATGAGGTTTTCATAGGCCTAGGTGGAGTACAACTTTGCTACTTCTGGTATTTTCTTTTGTTTCTCAAATGAAATGCAGAACAATATTACAGTTTTTATTGATTTATTTCAAATTTGAAACATTGTCTACCCTGTAAGGTAAAAAAACAAAAATGAAACAATCTTATCGTGATGTATTCTTGAGTATCGAAAATAATTGAATCATTGGGTCAGGAAAATCATACTGAATCGAATCGCCATGATGGGTGGGATTTTGTGAAGTTTTACAAGAATAAGACACTAAATTTCTTCCTCCAGCCCTTTAGGAGGCAATAACTATAACTATAACAATAACTATTCAAACGGGTATGCTGTCCCACAGAAGGGAAAAAAATGATGCAGCAAGCACATTGATCTATGCATTATAGTAGAAGTAAGAACTTTTTCATTCAAAGTTTACAGTAAAGTCTCACAACTCTGGACAAGCAGGCTTTCAAGGTCATGAAACATTGAGATGTTTGTGCTTAGTACAAAGGAAAATTGCTATTAAATCACAATATTGGTTGAAAACAATAGCAATTGAGATTTTTGGCTAAATCTTTCAGACCTAGACCAAAGTTAAGAAATGTTTTGTGAAATTAGTTTTGGCCATATCATCCCGCTCTAGGATCAACCATCCAAAACGGATTGAAACGAGAGAGAACCAGCTTCCCTGCCGACTCAATATCCTTAGAAAACAATATCCTTAGAAAAAATATTACTAGTTTCTGTCCCACATCAAAAGCCACCATTCAATTTAGTGTCATTACTATGAACAGCTGTAGTTTAGCATTTGTGAGCTACTATGGCTCTTTCAAAAACAAACAAAAAAATAACTACCATATATATAAAAAAAAAACTCCCTGTTTTTCTCTCTGCTTTCTTTGATTCTTGTGTTTTGCAGAAAAAGACATAATACCCTTACAAGTTGACCTCAGACGGGCCAAATTGCTTATTTGATTAATTTAATACCATGTGAAACTTTCAGTAATTGTAATATAAATGTATATCATCTTTTATCTAAAGGACCCAAATGAAGACACAGAGTGGAATGATATCCTGAGGAAGAAAGGCATCCTCCCTCCAAAAGAGATTCCTAAAGATGATGAAGAGGAGGAGGCGGTGGCCCTTCAGCAGCAGTCTGTTGGTACGAGAGGACTTTCTCAACACTTTGTTTTAAAGTTGGAGATGGGAAATATGGACTTTAATCTTAACAAATGATCTATGACTGCATTTCACTGCATACAATCATAAATGCTGCTCAAAATATTCTAATAAACGCAGTTCCTTATAGTTTCTCAGTTTTTTGTCAAAGCAGCGCTGTTTAACTTTTAGCCACTAGGGGCGCTAGATCTCTAACTTTAAAAAGGAACCGTACACTAAAACATGATTAGCCTTCATTTTTTCTACTCACCCCCATGCTGAACAACACTCACCAAGATACTTTTTTGGGAAGTATCTCAAATGCATCCTGGGGTCTAGAGCTTCTTGCTGTCTGCTGACAAATAATGAGTCTATGGTGCCCGAGGCAGAAAGGTCCATAAAGTACACAAAAACATGTAAACTTCCTCCATACTGCTCGTCAATGTATTCCAGAGGCCTTCCTGAGTGGTGGCGTCCATAATTTTCGAAACAAAATGAAAATTTAGAATGTTTTAGAGCCCACAAACAGTAGTGTATAGGATTTCCCTAAAAAACTGCGTTCGCGGCCTTCAGGAAGCGGCGGACAACCAGGCGAAAGTCGCATTCAGCTCGGCAAAGAACTCATGTCTTCAACACTGAAGTCCTCAGACATTTTGCTGCGTTGTTTCTTTTCTTTTGCAGGTAAACAGCGCAGCCTGGCTACTCACGCTTGCATTATGAAGCCAGAGCAGACACTGAATGCGACTTTCATCTGATTTTGGTCGCAGCGGCTGTCCTCGTAGAATTGCGCCGGCCGCTTTTAGGAAATCCTATACACTACTGTTTATGCTCTAAAAAACATTCTAAAGCATTTAATTCGAGTAAATTATTGACGCTACCCACTCAGGACACTTGGAATTACATTCAGACGAAAGCAGCTATAATAGGAAATATTGAAACGCTTTTTGCCCTGGACTTTTATGGACCTTTCTGCCTCACTACATAGACCTCCATTATTTGAGATGATCAGCAGACAGCAAGAAGCCTCCCAGCGATCTCTCAGATGCATTTGAGATATCAAAAAAAGTGCTCAGGGTGTTGTTCAGCATGGGGGTGAGTATAAAAATGAAGGCTAATCATGTTTTAGGTGTACTATTCCTTTAAGGTTCAGAAACGCTGCACTGTCCAAATGGAGTCTGATAGCAGACCACTTTTGGATGAGCAGATTGAGAAGTTTTAAGTTTCTTTTTAAAGCCGCTTTAGATTAAATCCTACACATGAAAATCCCAGATATTTGTGATCAGGTAGGTTTCATTTGTTTTGTTGGCTAACAAGTTTTAGCTTGGTTAGCTCTGTGTTTAAGGGGACTGCTGTAAAGAAGCGCTCTGGATCAAATAAATCATTCCGATCCGTATATTGACCTGAAATATCATTTAATATGTATAAAATGAAGCTAATACTCTGGTTAAAGGGTACACAGTGTTGCTTTAATGCCGTAATTATAATACCAATAGTTGCCAGTATGTGTTAATTTGACATTTTAACTAATAATTTTGAGTATAATGATGGAATATATTCTTCCCATAGTAAAAACCTATGAGAGCATGACTCTGGATGAACTTGAGGAGAACGAGGATGAGTTTGGGGAAGATGATGAGGCTGCCATCGAGATGTACAAGTAAGTGACTTGACTTTGTTTCAGGATTTTATGTGAAAACATTTTTGAAGATTCCCAGAATTAGATTTCTCCAGTCGCACTTTCCGACATTTTGAGTGGGAATTTTCCCATCGTAAAGATTATTCCCACATGAGGGCAGCGATGAGCGCTCCCAAAAAAGTAATAAAAAACCCATCCACTGGACTTTTTCCAAGTTTGAAGACGTTTCGCTTCCCATCCAGGAAGCTTTTTCAGTTCAAAATGTCAGGAAGAGTGTTTATGCAGTAGCCCAACAAAGGCTTGTTTTTGTTTAGAAAACATTCAAATTGAAGCGGATGAACGGGTCCACCCCTTTGGAATGGGGGTCATTGGCTTCTTTTGTTAGCCTGTAATGCCCCATACCTGTCTATGTCTCTGGAAGGAGGATCGTTAAAGGGATTTGTTGGCCTGGCTGAATAGGCGAGGTCTTTTGTTCCCCTGTAAAGGTGTTGGGGTTGTGAGGATAGTGGGAAGGGATCAACTCAATATCTTGATTAATTAATAACTCAATTTCTTAACATAGATGGCTTCCTTCACGCCCCTCTCAAACCATCTACTTTCTTTGTCCAATGTTCACATTTTGGACAAAGAAAATAACTTATTTTGCAATAACTATGACCTGGATGACTGAGAATCTTCAATAACTGATGAGCCCCGTTTCTCTTTCTAGACAGCAGCGACTTGCAGAGTGGAAGGCGGCTCAGATGAAGAACGTGTTCGGCGAACTGGGTGAAATCTCTGGACAGGATTATGTGAAAGAGGTCAACAAGGCAGGAGATGGAATCTGGGTGGTGCTGCACCTCTACAAGCAGGGGTAAGTTAGCTCATAGTTTAAATTAGTTGTCTTAGTTTGTTTTTTTAGCATAAAAAATGATTTAAATTGATGAAAAATGTTAAATTTAGGCATGTATATACTGACAAAGACAAATGGAAAATAGTGGCTCTTTGTGCTTAGTTCATGGAAAATACTAGAAAACTGTAAGTCAGTTGGAAGATCAAAGGTTTTTAGATAATAAACAAGTTAAAAACAAATATGCTAGTGTTTAAGAAAAATTTACTGACCTTTTTTTGTTGGCAGTACATTTTGAGCTAGACAAGTGAAACACTATTTCAGTTACTTACCTATTTATACTGTCAATAGCAGCAGCTATACGTTGACATAGAGAAAAGACTTTAATATACAGTAGTGTAGCAGTCAGAGTTGGGCTGTAACATTTCTGTCTGTTTCATCTCCACCCAGCATCCCTCTCTGTACCCTCATCAACCAGCACCTGAGTGTCCTGGCCAAGAAATTCCCTCAGACCAAGTTCCTTAAATCCATCTCCACCACCTGCATCCCTAATTACCCCGACCGCAACCTGCCAACCATCTTCGTTTACCTTGAGGGAGAGATGAAGGCGCAGTTCATCGGCCCGCTGGTGTTTGGAGGCATGAACCTCAAAGCTGAAGGTGGGGCCGTCCTTCATGAATTAAAAACAAAACATAAACTTTTAGCTTTTTTTTTTTTTTAAGTGTAGCTCATTCATCAGATGACATGAATGTTTTATTACTTTTAACTTTGCCTAATGCAAAAACATTGTGTTCGCACATCCAAGTTTCACCTGTAGTCTACAGATGGTAAGAATGTGGTGCCCATATTTAAATGTGTCCTGCCATATTTAGACAGGATTTCCACGCTTCATTAAAAATCATTAAATTATAATTTCAATGCCTTAATTGGCATTATAATTAATTAAATGTGATTATGTGGCATTTAAGGCTGAAGTTTATATAAAAACAATTTCATCACTTCACCATATATATATATATATATATATATATATATATATATATAAAGCATTTTTCAAGAGCATTAAAAAAGCATTAAATTAGAGTTACTTTTTCCTGTATAAACCCTGTTAGATGCATTTCTGCGTCTTAACTTTTGAATAAAAGAAGTGAGTTACCTCCTGCATGTTGTCAACTTCATTAGAGAACAATGGCAGCTATATTTGCTGTGATCAATGGGTAAATAGTAGTTTGAATCAATTTTGAAGTGGGAAAATCCATCTGAAAGGATGGTCAGTGTAGTCAGTTCATCCAAATTACCATCCTGCCTTTAAATATTATTTCGCTGTCACTAGGAATCCTATTCAACAGCAGCCTACGGCCCAGTCGCCTTTTCGAGGTTTGCCACGGCGTGCCTCAGATACAGCATTTGCAATGGAGCTGTGGGCGTAAACACTACGGACTGGAAGTTGTATTCCACTTGATTTTGGCTGATGTGCGCCAACCGTTCATGTATTTTATTTGTTCCTTTTTAAAAAAAATTAAGAATCGATACTTGGTGTCAAGAATCGATACAGTAGATCACAAAATTTAGATTCGCGATGCATCGTCATGACGATTTTTTGCACTCCCTTAGTTCCTACTGGTGAACCTAATATAATAGTTTATTATTGTATTTACATAATTAAAGTTGAATTTGATGTAAATTCAGATTTTGGGAATAATTGTTCTTTTCCAGCAGAAATCCATCAGTATTAGTCTTAAAAGCTTCTTCTTTGTTCTTCTTTAATCCTTTTATTTTTTGGGCACAATACTTTTGAGCAAATTGTTAAAGCTTTATTGTAATTGTATTATTGTATATATTATTTTTAATAACCAATGCCTTTATGCAATCTTTCCGTTTTGTCGTATCTTTTCATTTGATGTGATTTTTATTTATTTTTTTATTTCCGTTGCAGAGCTGGAGTGGAGGTTATCAGAATCCGGGGCAGTGAAGACCGACCTGGAAGAAAACCCCAGGAAAAACATCGAAGACAAGTTAATGTCGTCGATCAGGAGTTCGCTTCCCACGCGGAAGGACAGCGACTCTGAGGATGAGGACTATTAGAGGACAAGATCTTTTCATGGAGGAAACAGTCAAAACATGAAAGAACTGAGCTGGGGCAGCACGTCACCCTCATATATCATCCAGTTCTTATGTCTGCAGAGCTTAGTCCTGCTCAAAGGCACATTGGCAGGCCACTGGAGAGATTTAACCCAAGGTTAAAACAGTTTAAGAAGGAAAAATGGAATAACAGCTTTTTTATTTTATTTCAAACTTTGATTCAATTTAAGCAATAGCCTTACAGAACCGTAAAGGTTGATCTTTTTTTATTACATTATAAATATGTCACAAAATGTACATAAACATTTTATATTCCTTTAATTCAATGCAGGTTCAATCCCTCTACCACTTTAGTCGGTTGCCAAAATTCTCTTTTTGAAATAAAAAGTCACTGCTGATCATGAGATTTTCAAAGTGTTTATATCTTATTTCTGAGACCAACTCGGTGAAATTCAGTCGTCAACGGTTGGAAGCATCAAGACACTTAACCTGTCGTCGCGGCCCAGTTTTTTTTGTTTTTGTTTTAATCTTTACAAGTTATTATTTCCTGTTTAAGAAAAAAAAAAAAGGTTTCCTTCTGGAGCCCGAAATGCAGCCTGTCGCTCAAATGGTAGACGCTTCATCCAAGCCGGAGCTGCAAGCTGCTCCTCCTCCCCAACGTGTGTGACTTCCTCAGTTTCACAGATGCTCCTTCTATAACGTCCCCTCTGGCAGGTCTCGGATTTTCTGTTTAATTAGCAGGAGGTAATGAGAGGCAGAGAAATGTCAGTCAATGAAAATGAACAGTGATGAAGTTAAGGTGATTTATTTGGGCTCCATCCTAATCACTTCCTCGCTACTTCTTCTCTGCCTGAAAGGTTAAGTCTTTAAAGGCAGAGGAGAAATGATGGCATGGGTCTTGTTTTCTCTTCATGTGTCCTGACTTCAACCTACACTGGGCTAAAAATTGATAAACTAAGGGAGAAAAAGGAAACATTCTGCCTTTTAGTTTCTGCTCTTTAAGGTCCATCTCAGAGTTTATACAGCAAGAAAAGAATAAAAAATAAATAAGGATGATTTTAAGCTCCATTTAACCGATCCTCTGATATGTGCTGCTGAAATTTTTGGGCCCATTCTTAGAGCCGATGTTGCTTTCTCTTCTTCCATTTACATGATAAAAAAAAATAACATAATTACAACAAATGTTACACACAAGTCTCAATTTAAATATTTTTTTTAATGCATCAAACTAAAAATTAATGGATAGCTAATGGTGGAAGCAGCAACGCATACGCTTCGTGTGATCTCAGGAAATGGCTGCAGAAAGTGCTACTGAATCAGCCCACGCACGCATGTGTCGGCCAATACAAGACAGGAAACAAAAAACGCTATCGTTGACCGGCTTTGGTCAATCTCTATAGATTAATGCTTTATTTTAGAAGTGAGGGAAAAAGGACTGAGTTGTTGATTCAATCTAAACTTGACTGTTTCATGCTCTTCCATTTTCCTACACTGCAAAAGCGAATCTAAACATGAGAAAAAGAGTTTTGACTCTTAATTTAAGTTGGTAAATAAGATGATCTTGCTAATGGAATTAGTATTTTTACCTGCCTGCTTTTTTAAAATTTTATTACAGTGTCACCAAATATAGAGCAACGAAAGTATTTCTGCATTTAACCCATCTCCTTTTGGAGCAGTAGGGCTGCCATTGTGCTTAATTTCCAGGGATCAGTGTGGGGTTAAGGCGCGCCAAGTGTCAGTCGGTGGGTGTGGGGTTTGAACTCTGGATTCCAAGCATAATGCCTTTAACCACTAGGCAACCACTCCCCACTACATAAAATAAGATATTATGCACTTGAAATAAGAGATCAGCTTTTTTATTTCTCATTTTAAATGTAAATTGTCTTATTCTATTGGAAAATGAATTATCTGATCTGCATAATTCAAGAAAAAATGCTCTTATTTTAAGGAAACTGGACTTGGATTTAAATTTTTTTGCAGCGTGATAAAGTCTTTAGTTTTGTCGCATGTGAAAACCTTCCCAAAATGATTCAACTTATCCCTTAAAAAGAATAGGGGAAAAAAATCCTTTTATGGTTAAAACTACTTGGAAATAAAGAACTGTGGACCTAGCTGTGAGGGGACACTGGCCAACTTTATTATAGTAATAATAATTGACCTTTATTGATCTCAAATTGGAGAAATTTACCTCTGCATTTAACCCATCCCCTTGGGGAGTAGTGGGCGGCCATTGTGCGGCGCCTGGGGAACAATTAGGGGCTAAGGGTCTTAAACTAATTTTATCTGAATTGAGTCCTTAAAATACAACCAATCACTCTAACTAGAACCAGAAGAAGATAATCCCTTTTTCCTACATGACAAGCTCTACAATTTAAAAAAACTAAAAACATCTTTAACAGAAGAACCTCAAATATACACTCTGTTGAATCATAGCCACTAAAACGGACGGTGGCAAACAAAACTAGTCGATGTGCGAAAGCTTCTCTCACCAGAAGTAACACCTTCTTCTTTCTCCTCTGGGATAGTTTAGGTGGAAGTCGCATCAAAGGGTGAACTGAATGGGACTGAAACAGAGATAAAGATTCAATTAGTCATGCGGTGCGGCAAAATGAGGCGATAATCAAAAATGAGGTAGAAAAACCGCCGTTCCCTGCAGAGTAGGAGTTTGTACTAAATAATTGCTCTTCCATCCATGGTCGTTATTTTCAACAGAAACGGTGATACATACAGCCACTGTGCTTAGATTCTCATTTTTTTTTTCCACTGATGTTTGCAGTGAAAATCCTGATAACCTTACTATAAAATACCCCCCGACACACTTTAACTTGTCTATTCCAAAGATTTAAGATCTAATCCCCCTGCATCACCTGTTTACTTATCCGATACTGTAATAGCCGTCATGTGTTCTGCAGCTTACCGTAATTGTATAGACTTTTAGGGTTTGAAAAACTCCTGTATCATCAGTATGTCAGATGT
This sequence comes from Cyprinodon brontotheroides, assembly GCA_018398635.1. NCBI lineage: Eukaryota > Metazoa > Chordata > Actinopteri > Cyprinodontiformes > Cyprinodontidae > Cyprinodon > Cyprinodon brontotheroides. The sequence goes on along the minus strand of JAGKQL010000049.1, from coordinate 9,383,511 downwards.
TGTATTTGCTCTAAACATACAGAATTGTTATGGAACCAATGAATAGGTAAAAATTAGTGTTGCACCGATGCCACTTTTTGACCCCAATAACCGACACCAGATACCTGGCTGGTCAGTATCGGCCGATACAATCTGTTTGAAATTGATGTCTGTGTGTATATGAAGAACTGCGTACTACTTGGATGTAAAATAATTGCCATCAGGGCTATTGTCAAGTTGCTTTGAACTGGAAAAAAATCTAGATAAGTCTTTTTCTTAAAATAGATACATTTGTTCTTGGATTGGGGAGATTAAAATACAAATTTTCCCAGTGGAACAAGACAAATTTACATTTAAAATAAGAAAACTCAATTGCATTGTCTTATTTCAAGTGCATATTATCTAATTATCTTATTTTAAGAGTAAAAATTCTTATTCCATTGGCAAACTATCTCTTTACCCACTTAAATTAAGGGTAAATATGCTTTATTTAAGAAATTTAAACTTATTTCTAGATCGTTTTTCCAGTGTGCCTACCTTTGTGAAGTAGGAAAAAGACTAATACAAAGTGAATCCTAGTAGAACTTTTATTGCCTACCTGGAATGGGTGACAATAGTTAAATAAACTTTTGACTCTCAAAATGGTATCGGTGCCCTATTTGTTGGTACTGGCCGATACCGATACCACAGTTTTAGTGCTGGATTGGGGCCTGCATGATACTGGTATCGGTGCAAAACTAGTAAAAACCAAAGAGACAATTTCATCTCAGCTAAATGAAATGGAAACAGTTTTCCAATTAATTCAGTTATTTGTTATTTGACGAAACTCCATTAAGCTTTTACCTTTTAAGCCTGAGACGTTCAGACCATTATTAAGGGAGTAAAGGGATCAAAAACTCACAATAAATAATCTATTAGGTCCAGAAGCAGCAGCACACAGTTAATTTTACACAGCCTTCATTCTAAGAATATCTGCTCATCATGAATACTGTACATACAGCAGCTTATGTCCATGGGCGGCTCTAGGAAGGAGCCAAATATTTTCCTGTTACATTGGCCCCTGATATGTGCAGGCAATGAATCCATAGCTAATTAACCCAATAGAGTAATTTCCTTTGTTACATTTGTGGATTTTCTTTAAAAATGATTTAAAACTTAAGGTGCTGCACTTTTAGCTTCAGCTACACTTAGATAGGATCACAGTTTTCATCTTCTAGATCTGGGGTCTGCAGCCTGCAGCTTCAGAGTCATAATTGGCTCTTTTACTCACTGAATCTTTTAACTATTGCCCTGTTATTGCTTTTTTCATTGTTTTCTCGTGTGCATGCATGAAAAAAAAAAAAAGCACCTTTCCACACCCTGGCAAATTAGGTGCAGAACAGCCACTGCTTAGATGTGTGATTTGGCTTTACAAACTGCTTCTCTTTCACATTTCCATCCATGCAAAGGGCTAACATACTGATATACAAGGTCAGATTAATTTATGGTAAAGAGAAGTAGCTTGTTTTTGCTCACCTCCTGTTGAACGGCTCCAACAGAGTTCCGTGCTTTGGAGTAATGGAACAGGAACTGTGGAGGGGAGAAAAAAAAAGGCAAATAAACTTAATCTATGAACTGTTGGAATGATCAATCAAACAAAACAAAATTAATATTGGAAAGAAAACCTTACTCTTTTGAAAATATTCTGGACTTGCTCCTGTGGAGGAAAATAAATACAAATATGAATTAATACCAAAAGCATAAAATCGGGGGGAAAAAAGTTTTAATTATATATAAAATGAACATTTTAAATAAATTTTTTACGGTAATATTTTTTGATACTTGCTGTAATTTTTCTACACCTGTTTGTATCTGAACTCATCTTTGATCATGGGAAGATGAATAGGTCATCATGAACTGATCCAGGTAATGGCAGAACTTTTTATTTTTGGGACCAAAGTATTAAAACAAGCACAGAGCTCACTGTTAAAAATAAAGGTCTAACATCCTTAGCTGGTTAAATACATAAAATGCAAAACAAAATAAACCCAAACAGTCGGGACACTGGTAAAGCACTGGTGACAAACTCTCATCCTCCACAGTTTCTACCTCCAAAATGTTAGATAACTCTCTATAGTCATCCATATTAATACAATTTCTATTAATTATCACTTCTGTTTATTTTTTTTTTCCTGGGAAAAATAAAAACTCCACACGTTGAGCAACTGCTTATTTTTATTGACACGCTTTTATGAGTTGGTTCAGTCTAATTCATCCCCTGTGGTGCAGTCTATGGTCGAAAAAGGAGTGGCTTCAATTCCAAATGCGATCGCTTGAGTTAGATTGTATGAAGACGTGGAGGGAAATGAATTCATTTTTAAAAAATGTAAATCAGAAAACAGCCTTCAAAAACGTAAAGCTGTACTGTAAGGATGGATGGGGTTAGGAGTCACCAGACTTTCAGACACATGCAGTCGTCATACAGCATTTGTCTGTTGCAATAACATTTCCTTAATGTTTTAGAAGTACCACACACTGGCGATGTTTGGGAAAAAAAAAACCTGGAGCATGCAGGTGGGGCAGTGGTTATCGCGTATGACCCATGTACGGAAAGAAAAGAAAAAAACACTGGCTTTTAAGTCTTCAGCCGTAGTGAGTCAGAAAGTGTCCAGAAATAAAAGATTTCTCCTGGGATTAACAGTAAGTCTAAATTTTATTCAAAAAACGAAAACATTTAACTCTTCTAAGCTTTTGCAGTACCAAACTCACATTAAAAACTTAACTACGATATGTCTAAAAGTAAGTAATTATATTTACCCTTAATTTGAGTAGATAAATAAGATGATCTGCCGATGGAATCAATATTTTTACTCTTAATTGCACCTATTTTAAGAAAAATTGACTTACTTAGATATCATGTTTACACTGGAAAAACAATATAGAAATAAGTAAAAAATTCTTATATATAGTATATTTACCCTTAATTTGAGTAGGTAAATAAGATGATCTGCCAATAGAATTAGTATTTTTACTCTTAAAATAAGATATTTATTAAAATGCACTTGAAATAAGAGAATGCAATTGTTTCTTAATTTAAATGTCAATTGTCCTGTTCCATTGACAAAATGTCTCTTTTATCTCCTCAATTCAAGGACAAATTTTTAAGAAAAAATGACTTATCTAGATTTAGATTTTTTCCAGTGTACAGTGCATTGTATACCAAGGTGACCATAGTCTTAGATTTTATTAAAAATAATTTAAAAACCAGAGGTGGTTGAAACCGGAGTTCTCTGCCCAGGCTGCCATTTACTCAGGGTTTGGTTAAAATCACTTTTTTTCATCGATATTTCTGGTCATGAGGTGGAAGGTTATATCTAGTCTCTGGTCTTTTCTCATTCTTGTGAACTCATTCACCCAATATCAAAGCTAAAACAGCCACATTCTCCAGCAATAGTTCAAGACTTTGGTTTACCTGAATCTTATGTAAAATCGATCATTAATCAAATTAAAATCTCATCTCCTAACTTCGCAAACAGAAAAAGTGGAAGAGAGAACACATATAAACAGACTCAAGGAGAAGGTTAGGGTAGGCAGATGATTATTTTCTGCATCTAATTAGGTGAATTAATCATGATCGTGATTAATTAAAGATTGAATGTTGAAAGATGCTGTTGTTTGGGATCAAACATAAGGTTCTCTGAGTTTACTGAACAATTTCATCATGAGCATGCAGCTCCCGCATTATCTCTGACAGGAAAACGGATCATCACCCTTTCGGGAACTGAGGCCGAGGGGAAATGTGGAACTTTATCTTTTCTTTTCCCATTTAATATTTAATGTGATCATGAGTGTCCGATCGCTCAGGGATGTTTAAAGCAGATGGGATGTGAGCCTACCTCATTCTGGTCTTTCCACAGCACGTTACTCAGATCATCGCTTTGGATGCCTCGCACCTACAAATAAAAAAACACTACATTAAGAACAGACAAAAAATACAACATAGCATTTAAGTACCTAAAAAATGAACTGGGTAGTTCTTCGAATTGAAATGGAACAAAATCCATACGTTTAATTACCGCTTAGCATCCGTTCTGCTTTATTCCCATTTACACAACTGCAGCTATTGGTTGAATGGTCTATTGGATCTAATTGTCCTTTTAATCGGTGAAAATTAAACGAGATTGTCTATTGAATAAGATGGATCGCCAGGTCTCTCCCTTATGCAATAAATGTGGAAGATATGTTGGAACGTTTTACCATTATTTAAGGCAATGCAGACTGATCCAACAATTCTGGTGCAATTTCTAAAGAGCTGAGTGACGCGTTTCATGTAAAAAATCAGCTGTGGCCAGGTCTATTTGTTCTTGGCCTCCATTCAGTCAGTCACTCTGACCCAATCAAACTTCAAATTTTGTGACAAATTATTGCTTTTGGCTAGAAAATGCATTCTAATTAATTGGATTAAGGATGAACCACCAACAACCACCAACTAGGGTCCTCCCTTATTAAAGGGTTAGTGCAGTTCTTAATGGTAATGAGAATATTTCATTATTATGTGGTCTCCTGTGCATAATTATTTCCTTATAGAGCTGACACAACTTGTAAGCTCTCACCAGATCTTAACTAATGAACATCCTCCTTTTGAATTACTATGCATCTTTTTTTCTTTCTTTGATCACCCGGCTAGATGTTATGTTAATGTCAGACTTTAAATACGTCCTTTAATGTTTGCCACAGAAGACATGATTTAACGTGAATGTGATACTACACTTCCCTTTATTTGTTAAAATAAAAAAAAATGTTGTTGTTGTTTGTTCCTGCTCCGTATCCCATACTTATGTAAGATAATAGGCAACACAGGGTAGAATTTTCTTTCTTTCTTTTCTTTTTTCCTGTTTGTGTAAACACAAAACTGATAAAATGTTTAAAATATAAAAACAAGATTTTCGGGTCAGTGTGTCTCCTTCCGAGACATTTTTCTAGAAAAAAACACTGAAATCTATGGAGGACGAACGTGAATCCCCTTAAAAGATGCAGAAGTAAAGACATCTCAGTGATGTGAATGAAAAAAAAATTATTTCCCTACCTTTCGCAATGCAGTGTCGTCTCTCCAACGTCCAAAAAAACTGGCATCTGGACATAGAAGATATATGAACATTTTCATCTTCAGCATCTTCATCATTCATCCCATAGTAAACTCATGTTTATGTGTATTTTATTGGTGAATTAAATACATTTTTAAAATAGTTTACACAGTCTCATATCCAAACAGAGACGGGGTAATTATTTTTGTTGTCAGTGGAAATTAGGGTACTTTTATAAAGTAATTTCATCCTGCTTTATAATCCAGAAGATTTTAGGATAATTTTGACCAGAGACACTAATAACTAATGAACAACATCTTAAAATTGATTTCCCTCTGAGCCCCAGTGGTTAAATTGTTCAGTCACACAATAACACCAATGTCTTCCTGCCTTAATTCATTTTAATCTGACTTCTGGCTGCTGACTGTTACTAGAGGACAGCGCAGCCCCACCAACTATTAAGGGACCCGATTAGTTAAAATCTGCAGTAGATTGGGAATATATCAGTGTTAAAACCTGCTATGAATGGTATTATTTCAGCTAAAAAGCAGATACACCATTTTAAAACTAAAGCAATATTTATACCTATTTTTTTACTCTTATTACATCATAAACCTATTTTTTTGTTTTCGTCTTTACTGTTTTTGAAACATAGAGTAACCTCTGAGCTTATAGTTTATAACAGCTCCTGATTATAGTTTGTAGTTGAATTCAAGGTCTTGCCCCCATAGATCATGTCTAATACAAAGCCCTGAAGGAGTAATCCCAAGGAATAAATAAGGTTGAGTCTAAGTCTAAGCATTTATTACAACTAATGTGTTTTTTCTCCCCAGTAGTATACGCACACTAGATGAGGCTCATTTGTTAGAATAAAACTACATTTTGAAAAAAAGGCTACCTTAAAGCAGGCATTCGCATACCTTTCATCTAGCCCACATTTTTTCCCTATTTTTGCATTGGTCTGATATTGTGTTGTTTACTGAATTTCCCTTTTAAGATGAAGAAAGTATTTTTGATTTGAATTGAATTTCAAAAGTCTTTTACTAGAAAAATAATCAGCCATAGCAGAAAGTAGGGCTTGAATTAATATAATCAATCTAGATATATTTTGTTATGATTTGAAAAGAAACCCATTGAAATATATATTAGATTTTTATTATTAATTAAGTTGTTTGAATTTTACTTTTTAAAACATAATTTGATGCGTGGGGATGGGGGACAAGGGATAGTTTGAACATGCAGAAATTTTCATTTATTTATTTTGCGTTAATATTAATTATTTTCCTCTGTAAACATTTTTTCTTTCACTGGGGATGTTTCGGTATGTGGAAGAAATGTCTATCTATCTATCTATCTATCTATCTATCTATCTATCTATATATATATATATATATATATATATATATAATGCTTCCTCAGCTGCCAAAATATTATTATAAAACAATGGAGATGCAATTATTTATTTCTATGGGATTTTTCCACTCCATAATCATTGATTTCAAAAATGAGCAGCTTATTGTAAATGCTAGGAAGCCTTTGTCCCAGCTGGTAGTATGGGGACAGGTAGATGTTTATAAAGTTATTTACAAAGTAATCATTAAGAAAAATGCCCATTTACATGTCATAAACTCCTCATCTCGTTTATCTTACCTGTTGCGCTCAAACATCCCAAAATCCCCAACAAACACAGCAGGAAAAGTTGCCTCATAGTCATCTCTCCTCGCTCCTCTCTTTGTTTCTGATTCTCTGGTCCGACTCGGTTCGGTTCGGTTCTGATCGCATCCTGCTCCCCTGCTGCAATTTAAACTCTTTGCAAGCTGTAGAGTAACCTCGCCTTCGACCAATCACAGCCCGATCCGATCATCAGCCGCGT
>JAGKQL010000049.1:9316479-9371802 GCA_018398635.1 Cyprinodon brontotheroides | reverse complement strand
AAATAAAGACTTATGGTTTTTTATTTGTTCGTTTTTCACTTACAGTTTGTTTTTATTTCTGATACTATTTTGTATGACACCATTCATTATAATTGGAAATCTTGGAAGCCATCTTATGGTCATTGATGTAAATGAATTAGCTTTGACAGATACATGATCTTTATGTGTAAATATGATAAACTGAAAGAAAATCTTGAAAAACATTAATGGCATGTCCATTTATCACTCAATTTCCAGCATTTGAAATGAATTCAATCACTAAGAAACTGAACAGTGCTGTCTGATCTCTTGTTAAACGCAGAAACTGCTTGTGTACGCACTAGTGTGTGTGATTGTGAGTTATTTGGATCCACTTAACATATGCTGTCTGTGGAGAGTATAGTACTCAGTTCGCTTCCCTCTGGGTATGAAACAATTATCTTTCCAGATGATTCAGACAGAGGCTGCAACACACCATGAGCCGTATTGTTTTTATCTGAAGTAAACAATTTACATAAGGCTCAGGTTTATACAAGAATTAGAAAAGATCTTCAATGCAAGCACAAGACTGCTTTTTTGTTTATGTGGTGGTTTAAGGGAAATAAGTTTTGATTGTATAACACAAGGAGATAACTTGCAATCATTGCCATCATTTTCTTATATAGAGAGCAAATTGCAGAGCAATCTCCGGTGTGTTGTTGTTGTTTTTTTTTGGTACCGTCACAGTAAACCAAGCTCTCAATATAAATAGGTGTCCATTCAAGACAATAACATCTGGGGCTGTCTCAATGGGACTGTTTTAACATCCTCTGTTATTTATTGGTCTCCTAAAGAAAAAACCAAACAAACATCCCCTTGGTATAACCCGCTGTGTTATGTCTGAGTAATGTCGTCAATAACATTTATTCATACATGTGCGTCCCAAGATAAGACAAGATCATTTCAATAGGGATCCATTTTAGCCATCATGTAAAATACAGTTTGTTGTGAACACATATCTAAAGTAAAACTGTTAATCTGTTAAGTATCAAGATGGGCAGATTTAAAAGAGAAAAGATCAGGTTATATCAGGTGTGCTATCTCTAAAAAACAATTTTCCAGGTAGAGCTAAAACAATGTTAATACAATTTCAATCTGAAAACCTCACATGGAAAAAAAAGACAATTAGAAGAGTTTTATTGATACAATTACTTAAGTCTTTGGCGCTCAGACCTCAGCAGGAAACATTACACAGAATTTGCAGCTTTGATATGCATAAACAGGGAATAAATTATAGGGATGTTTCCCCCCCAGGCCTGAAACTAGTGGTGGAGGCGGAGGGAGGAAGTTGGTTAGTCCATGAGCGGCGCAGGCTGGGCGAGACAGTATGCGTGAGAGCGTAGACTTCTAGGTCGGCGCGTCGGCTCTGCGGACCTGGAGGAGGATTCGAAGTCCGCCAGAGCTTGGATAACAAAGGTTTAGCGTAAACCTGTCCATGATGAGCAAGCATGAAGCGACGCAGTGAAGAGGAAAAACTCCCCGGAGGAGGAGAAACCACCCGGCAGAACCAGGCGTACGCTTATGGCGGTATTCTGTCGAACCGGTTGATATGAGGAGCGGGAAGCGCCAGTAAGGTGGATTTAATGGGTGGTAGCATCAGAGTAGAAGTCTGTTAACGACAGTGCGCTCTGGGCGGCGAGCTGAGATAATGGATTAGAGTCCTTTTAGGATGAACTATGGATGCTGATTGGCCCGTTGACGGAGAGGCAAATAGTACCGGTAATCGTTTCTTCAGTTGAACTTCCGCCTAGTCATTCATATAAACTCTTCTAGTTTAACTCACAAAGTTGAAGTTTAAGATTGAACAATCTTGGGAGAATTTCTTTATTTCTATTTCTATTCAGTAATGATTACTTAATTGTCCCAGGTTTGTTTGTTTGTTTAGATCCTCACTCACTGAATTTACCTGTAGCTACTACAATAAATAAGAAAAAATAAAGCACACAAGATAAAGGTCATAGGTCAAAAATCTAATTAAAATGTGTTTTAAAATGATGCGTACAGATCAAATATACATGTACAAATTAAATAATATTCAATATAACATTATTAAAAATTTGTTTTTTGTTGTAAGCATCTTTTTAATGTTCCTCTGGTTATTTTATCATGTTTATTTGATCATTGCTTATTGTAAAACAAACTTTCTGAAAGAGTCTGTTTTGAGGGAGTGAATCTATCATCAACTGCCTGCTAGGTAGCATAATTGTGAAATTATAACTTTTTTTATCAATAAAACCAATTTAAAAATAAAGCAGAATCTAAAATTAAGCCAAGATGAACTAACATGCATGATGTCAATTTTTGATTCTGACGCACCGCCTCTGCAACCGTCAAATCTGTCTCTGTGAGGCTCTGCAACCGTTGTTGCACACCTCAAAAAAATCCTGACTACATGTTGGACGGTTGCAAACCTGCGCAGACCTCAAGTGGAAGTGCGCAGACAAAAAGCAGCTGTAATTGGTCCTTGGTATGCATTTCCGGCTGCCTGTGTGGTCGTCCTTCTTGATTCTGTGCCGGGGCGCGCCACTTTTAAAAACCGTGGAACAACTACAATGGAAAACCTAAACGTCCTCCTATGTCTTTTTGCCAACTCCATTAACAGAACTTGTTACTCTTCAATGTCTAGCAACTATAGATCCATCTCCATGACCGTTATATCTCGGAGACGCTCCATTGTTGTTTTGGAATATAAACACTCCCGCCGGTGCTGAGAGTTCTTGAATAGGCTCCCCCTTGCGCTTTTGGCGGTAAACTGCTGTGCGTCCATAGAAATTCCAGACCGACGGTGCAGAAGCATACCAGCAAAATTGGTTAGCGACCAGACCCAAGCGACATTTGATGTGTGCGGTTGCAGAATTATAATCTGTCCTTTAGTCTGAAAACACATCTGGGCAGACATTTAAATTGAGACATTTGAATTGACAAAGCTTCCTGGACGGGAAGCGAAAATTCTTCAAACCTTGGAAACCAAGTCCGGTGGATTGTTTTTTAAACTTTTATGGAATGACTATGACCTGGATGACTGAGAATCTCATCAGCACACATTTGGGGACAAATAAACTGCTTTATTTTGAAGAATCAGTAACTCCTTGTATTTCTGTACCCGAGGCCCCAGACCACACAGTTAAATTCAATTTTAATTCAGTTTATTTATATAACACCAATTGGCACTTTACAGACTATTCAAAAGGATTTGCTTTGACTCTTAGACTGGAAGACAATCCCTCACACCAAATATGCTGGTAGAGAAGAGATTTGATTAATCATACAGTATGGTATCATTTATCAGGATTCATGATGTTTTGTGACTGCCAGGTTGTTCCCATTCTGCTTAAATCATTCATTAATATTTGTTCTATGACGGCTCAATGTCCAGAGCAACTCCCTACAGGTTAGCCTCTCTTACTGGTTCATCTTTAACAATCAGTCTAATTTCGACTTTTTCATCAACTGGTAATTTTATTCTATAATGATGCTTTTAGATTTTAATTAAAGCATCTGTTTGTTATATTTAGTTATTCATTCACAGCCAGCAGTTGCTGTTTTATTAGTTTTCAGAGGTAAAAGTCTGATGCATACACTAGAGAATCATCTGCATAAATCATTTAGCTCTTTTTTATGTATTTTCATTAGATCTTCCACCATCTTATTAAGATACATGCTTAATTCTTTTTTTTTAAAGTAACCCGTGATCTTTGTGTTGTTGCAGGTTAAAAACAGCATCCTCTCCTGCTGTATGTGGATTCGACAGGCTTTTTGTTTTATTCAACTGATCAGATGACAGACCTTCTGTCATGTGTTGATCAGAGGTGGACACTGTTGACAATGTTATTATGAATGGGGATTAACTGCTCTGATCAGGTAGGCTGCAGGCAGAACTTTGGGTTGACATTTTCTCTGATCCTGACACCCCATTAAAGAGCACAAAGCAAAACATCCCACAAATAGGTCTGCATTCATTACTCTTGTATACTCTTAGAGTATTGAAAGTTAACCTTTCAGTTTTATGGTTTTTCACATTAAAGTCATGGGAAACTCATAAATGTACTCTTTATTAGACTGTATTGTCCCAAAATTTAAAATCTGTGTTTTCTGTTATATTATGCAGGCCAGTTAATCATCACGTCAGCTTGTACACCTAAATTCGGCCAATCATATACAGACAGTCATCTGCCAATCAAAATTGTTTCGGTCATAGCATCTTGATTCATATGTTGCAATGGATTTGAGGCAAGGGCTCAAACATGTATGACTGTAAGCCTTCTACACACCAAACCAAGCTTCTGCCAGCCCTGGCGTCCTCTTCCACAACAACCTCGTCAAACTTTCCTCCTCTTAATAAAAATGTATGATGGAGGAGACTCCTCCACGACCTCCAAAACAATTGTTTTGGTCTTCTGCATGTTTACTGTCCAAAAACATTTAAAGTGTCTTTTGGAGAATCCTGCTTCAGTGCTGCTTGGTCCCAATGGATTTTCCATTGGGAACCTACTAGACTAGCATTAAGGTGCTTCTAAGACAACAGCCACAACCAAACTTGCTTGTGCAACCTTCCACCTCAACAATCCCGCCCTCTTGATGTCGACCAATCCACATTCACTTTATTCACTGCGTGTAAAGTCGGGGCACCACTCAGGAGAATTTGGAAATACAACGGTTGGAACCAGCTGCTTCCCTCTGACTTCAAGTTGCATTTTTCTCAAATTTCCTTTGCAAGCTATATGAATTGTCCAAATATTTGTGAAAATTCTCAAAGATACATCTTGCCAGAAGCCAACAGTCATGTTAGCCTTTAAACAGAAATATTTCGGACCAATTAAATGAAGTGAAATCGAGTTTGATATCAACACGTCAACCAGAGCTGGAAAGCTAAGGCAAAACATACATGGTTGAGCGGTTTTCAGCTGGAATACCTTCTACTTCTTCTTGAAACCAATTCTTACCTTTGGAGATGGGGAAGGTGTTTGCAGGTTCCTCTTGACCGGATTTGGTAAGAGTTTGATTCACTAGTTAACTCTGGCAGTTGTGAAAAAGATCAAGAATGTTATACGTCACAGCCTCTACTGCTGCTGGGATTGGCTAAAACCCAGGAGGCAGAAACAATCAGCTTAGAAAATGTTACTGAATGACAGTGGCGTGGGAGGAAGGAGTTTGCCACATAACCGGAGGGTTGTCGGTTTAATCCCCCAGCTCCAGCTTTTTAGAGGCATTGCCTACTAATGGTGTTTTCACAGGGCCTTGCTTCTGTCACTGAGCCCCAGGGCAGCTGTGGGCTACAATGTAGCTTACCACCATCAGTGTGTGAGTGTGCTTGTGAATGACTGAATGTAGTGTTAAACTCTTTTATCAAGTCCTCTGACTTGAAAATGCGGTATGTAAGTACAGGCTGTTTACCATTTGAATGTCCCTCTCTTTAGGAAACACTTTCTACAGAAGGCTTTCTAGATTAAAACCGTGTAAAATTAAAATTGAACTACATGTATCATTTAGGTTTATGCCAGGTTAGTAAACTTCAAATTATTATGAAAAAGACAGTAGGGATTCTGGGTTAGTTGGGGGTTATCTCCTGATAGCGGATCATGAACACAGCATCCAATTCAATTCAATTCATATTCAGTTATTTTCTATAGCGCCCAATTCACAACACATGTCATCTCAAGGCACTTTTACAGTTCAACCAGATCATCCAGTCAGATTGATTCAAAATTTTCTATCTAAAGAAAACCCAGTTGATTGCATAGACTCTTTGACTCAAACGCAATCCCTCACACTAAGCTTGCTTGTTGCGACAGTTGAGAGGAAAAACCTCCAGTAGAACCAGGCTCAGTGTGAGCGGCCATCTGCAGAGGCCGAATGGGGTTCAAGGAGGCAGAGGCAGACATAGAAAAAGAAGCACAGATACAAAAGGCAACTGTCAACCAGCTCCACAGGTGGCCCTGTCCAGGAAACACACAGCCAGGCAGACAAGCTCCAGCAGGTGAACTTCAAGTAAAGCCTCAGCTGTCAAACAAAAGTACAAAGAGTTTGTGGTTTGATTCTCGTGTGTCTTGTATTTTCACATGTTGCTGCCAATATTCTGTTTGAAGATATGACATATTTTGTTGGTTTGGTAATGTAAGAGTTAAATCATTGACTCAGATTTTCAAATTAATAGATCATAGCGTCCCTCATTTTCCTCAAGAACTTTTTGTGCAGAAACGTCTTAGAAAGGCAGATGTAACTTTTACTAAATATTTCTAATTTTCATCACCTGAGATATACACAAAATAGGTTCAAAAGTATCTGTGGCACCCGAGAGGTGCGGTCGTCTTAAAAAAACCCATAAAACCAAACAGACTGCGGCGATTGTGAGCAGGGCTTTAAAAAGTTTAATCGATTAAAGTCCAATAAAAAAGATAAAAACATAAGTTAAAAGGAAAAAGATTAAAAAGAAAGATAAAAATACAGATGATGAAGAGCAGCAGAGTCAATGGGCCAGTCTGTTAAAAGATGCGCACTTGGCGGGTACAATGGAGGGCACCGTCCACCCCAGCGCTGGATCCTCGTTCCGGCACGCTGCGCGTGTGGGCCTCTCCAGCATAGCTGGCCTTAGCGAGGTCACCTCCAACACGCGCCTCTCGCCAGCGTGCCTCTGCGCCTCGCTCCATGACGGGCCTCTTTGCCTCGCTCCGGTGTGCGTCTCTGCACCTCGCTCCGGCGTGCGTCGCTACACCTCGCTCCGGCGTCACTACACCTCGCTCCGACGTGCGTCACTGCACCTCGCTCCAGCGGGCCTCCGGCCGTCAGTCCCCATACCTCTCCCGCTGCTTCTCTCTCACCCGCTCCGTCCGGCTCCCTCCATGATCGGCCTTCCCATGTCCGGTGTGTCTCTCCAACCAAACCTTCCCATGTCCGGTGTGTCTCTCCAACCAAACCTTCCCATGTCCGTGTGTGTCTCCAACCAAACAGCTGCCTTTTTTAATCAGCGTCCCAGTCGGCACGCTGCTTTGGTTGATGGGAACACACCTGTGCCGTTGCTGTGGGCGTGTCCAGGTGTGAGTGGCAATGTGGCCTCAAACAAAATAAAAAAAACATGCAACACACAAAAATTGAAAACAAGCAAACAAGTTCAAAAATAAAGAAAATCCAAAATTAGAAAACATGCAATGAACTTAACAAAAAGGCCACATTAACACATATCCTCTGTAAATAAAGTTGGTAGCTGAAAACATTTGTTCTCAAGCTGTGTGAGGCTTTGCCTTCTAGTCAATGAGTCGATAAAATCAGCTGGTATTCCTTAGAAAAGTATGAATCAATCTGACTGTATGATCTGGTTGAATTGTCTCTGTAAAGTGCCTTGAGATGACGTGTTGTAAATTGGCGCTATATCAATAAACTGAATTAAATAAATCAACGGTTAAAGCGCAATAATGAGTGCTTAGCTTGAATTTAACAGTCAGGGAATCTGTAAGGCAGATTCTTTGACATCAGCCATTTAGTTATTCGCGTTCCCGTTTTAAAAGGAATAGTACACCCAAAAACATGATTAGCCTTCATTTTCTACTCACCTCCATGCTGAACAACACTCTGGAGTACTTTTTGATATCTCAAATGCATCTGGAGATCTGGGAGGCTTCTTGCTGTCTGCTGACATTCAAATAATGGAGGTCCATGGCGCCGAGACAGAAAGGTCCATAAAAGTCCACAAAAACGTGTCAATATTCCTCCATACTGCAACAGGTCCAATGTAATCCAAGTGTCCTGAGTGGGTAGCATCCAGAATTTACTCGAAAGCAAGTCATTTAGAATGTTTTAGAGCATAAACAGTAGTGTATAGGATTTCTAATAAGCCCCCATGCGCGCTCACGAATTCTACAGGAAGCGGCAGACCAAACCCCGGAAGAAAGTGCGCATTCAGCGTCTGCTCTGCCGATAATGCAAGCGTAGAAGAAGAAATGTGCTGTTTACCTGTGCAAAGAAAGAAAACAACGAAAGAAAAATGTCTGAGGACTTCAGTGTTGAGGGAAGAGCATGAGTTCTTTGCCGAGCTGAATGCGCTGGTTTGGTCTGCCGGGCTTCCACGTAGAATCGTGAGCCAAGCATGGGGCGCTATTAGGAAATCCTATACACTACTGTTTAGGCTCTAAAACGCTCTAAATGACTTCGTTTGTGCAAATCCTGGATGCTACCCACTCAGGACACTTGGATTACATTGACCCGAGCAGTATGGAGGAATATTGACAAGTTTTTGTGGGACTTTTGTGGACCTTTTCATCTCGGGCGCTATAGACCTCCATTATTTGAATGTCAGCAGACAGCAAGAAGCCTCCCCAGATCTCCTGTGATGCATTTTGAGATATCAAAAAGTACTCCAGAGTTTGCTCTCAGCATGGGGGTGAGTAGAAAATGAAGGCTAATCATGTTTTGGGTGTACTATTCTCTTTAATGCCAAGATGATGACAATGAATAATATGTTTGTTCTTTTTGATTGACCTAGTTAATTGTATTTTATAAAGTATTTTTAGTGGATGGTAATTTTTTGAATCGCTGCTTTTTTTGCAATTTGTAGCATTGTTACCGTGCAGCAACAGGGGCCCAGTGTCTTTCTGCATGGTGCTTGCATGTTCTCTCTGTGCAGACATGGTTCTCTCCTGGTGCTCCGGCTCCCTCCCAAAGTCCAAAAGCATATTATTACATCCCGAATGGATGTTTATTTTTTTTCAACATTAAAGAAATCCCTTGCTATCTTCTAGGCCCCGCATGCAAGACTGGGGTGCTGCTTCCTGGGTCTTCAGCCAATCAGCATTTACCTGCACACTATTATAATCACTTGACGGCTGTACACTACTGATTGTGGTGCAGGCTTAAATGCCTATCTGTGCTACATGTGATGTCAACTTTGTCAAACTGTTTTGGAAGCGGTGGGTTGCCATTTTGTTTAAACTCAGATGGAACCTGTTTATGTGTTTGTTAGGTAGGCTATTTCTTAAGGTTGGATATTGAGATTTTTTATCGTATTAAGTTTTTCCTTTCTTTTTCTTTAAGAAGTTTTTGTCTGTTATATTTGCCTATGCTCTCCCTGAAGCTTCTTTATAGGTCTGTGCAGGAAAAAAACTCACCTTAAAGAAATATTACAGAAAATAGACATCTTGAGTGCCATATGTTCTTCTCCTCCAATGTCTAGACTTAAGTTCCTCCTTTATACTCTTCAGACCAAGCCAGGGGACATAACATTAACCAATAGGTTTAATTGTGTCACTTAATTGCCCTTTGGTTTAAGTGTGTGTATGTGAAAGCTTGTGTGGCTTTGCAGTCCAAGTTGAACTCAGGTTTTCCACGCTCACCTTTTCTTTTGAGCTTTTATTTTGAAAATATAATCAGAGTGGAATCTGCTGTGGGTTCTTTTTTATTTTGACACTATGTTCAAATCCATAAAACTGTACATGGTTTAACTGGCTCATCTTCATGGTGTTCAGTAACAGCTTGATTATGGAAATAATAGTGCTCAACTTTTAACATTTTCCAATTTTTAGAACTGAAAAGAAACCATTATGATTTATTGGAAAACAAAATAGTCTGCTTATCCACAACAGTTGCCTGTGTAAGTTCTCAGTCATCTGGGTGGCAGCCTGTTTTATTCAATCCACACCGGCTATTAATGGAGGTTAATTCAACTGAGGTTTAAAAAATAAAATAGCCCAAGATCATTTTGGAAGTTAATCAATTTCCATCTTTAAGAAATAGTTAATTGCTAAAAAAAAAAAAAAAAAGACACCTCAGATTATTTTTATATGTGCCTTTTTTTATTGATGGAAACATGAAACTCCAGAAAAAACACTGGAAAAAATCAAAATCTAGATAAGTCATATTTTCTTAAAATAAGTGAATTTTTTCTTGAATTGAGGAGGTAAGTGAGACACTGCCAATGGAACAAGACAATTTACATTTAAAATGGGAAAAAACAATTGCATTGTCTTATTTTCAGTGCATATTATCTAATCCTCTTATTTTAAGCATAGAAATACTCATTCCATTGGCATCTTAGTATCTTATTTACATGCTCAAATTAAGGTTAAATACACTTAATCTAAGAAATGTTGACTTCTTTCTTGATCATTTTTGCAGTGAAGAAATGTTTTTATTTTCGGAGCTTCTTATAAGAAGATAAATTAAGTTATTTAGAAAAAAGTCAACGTTATGTTTGATATGGTTCACATAGCTACTTTTACATTTGAGATTTCATGTCTCTGAATATATAAATGGTCTAATTATGAGATTATCTTAGATGTACCAAAGGCCAGCTCAGATCTCAGTTCGAAACTGAAGCGTAGGATCGTTCATCTTGTTTTTGTAGTCCTCGTCAAACACTTCATTCTGGGCCACAGTAAAGTGGTTTTTCCAGTCACCAACTTTTCCTGGAAAAAAAACCCAAATAAGCTATTTACTTATTTCTTCCAAACACCTTCCCTTCATATACATATTATATATATATATATAATAGAGGTTACCTTTCCTCAAGAACGGAGAAATGTTGAAATCCAAGAAATTAAGTTTGGAGCAGTTTGTCATTTCATTGTTTTTCATGTTATCAAAGTGGACTAGCTCTAGAATGGCCTGTTTCTCTTCAGCTGATGGGGATAAACCGAGGAAGAAGCAAAGTTTGTCTAATTCCGCCTCAGTGTCCTAGAAACACACAGTCATATATCACATTTTGACCAAATCAGTCAAAAAAAAACAAAAAAACAAACAAACACAGGCAGTCAGATAAATTACCTCAGCTATATCTTCGTAGAACATGTAATGAAGTTTTGGATAGCTCTTCTTCTTGTTCCACCAGTTTCCCACATGGTCATACCAGGAACCGTACAACACTAAGATACAAAACAACCCAGAAAAAGAAAAATCAACACCACCAAAGGAAAAGATTACAAAAAAAAAAATATTTTATACACATTTTCGATTTACTCTGTCCATCCAGGAACCTCTGGAAATAGCTGCTCCATTCCCCAGGCTCTGGCTGCACTTGATTCATGCGGTCAAAGTGGTAAAAAGACACCATGTTGTCCTTCGCGTTGCGTGCAACATATACAATCTAACAAAAGAAGAAAAAACTCAACTGCACAGTAACTTTTACATGAAATCAGACAATCATGCTACAACCTTCTACATAATAAATAGTGTTGCACCGATACCGATACCAGTATCGAGCGGGGCCCTGATCCAGCACAAAAATGTTGGTATCGGTATTGGCGAGTACCAACAAATAGGCTACTGATACCATTTTGAGAGCCAGAGGTTTATTCAACTATTGTCACCCATTCCAGGTAGGCAATAAAAAGTTCTACTGGGTTGATCTCACTTTGTATTAGTCTATTTCCTGCTTCACAAAGGTAGGCAAGCAGCTTGACAAAGCCATGATGGTAATTATTTTACATCCAAGTAGTATGCAGTTCTCTCATATATACACACACAATATCAGTTTCACACAGATGGTATCGGTAGTACTCTAATTGAGGGGGGATGGCATCCCCATTTGTAAAAAAAATAATTCACCTTCTTAAATAACCACTCCCCCATACCATCCCCTGTAACATTTTATCACTGAATGTGTAAATTTCTATTATATATTAACAGTAATGGCAATATTGTTGCCCTTTCAACATTTGGCAGGCTGTACGCTTGCAAGTAGCCTGACCAAATTAGGGTGGCCCAGAGGGCACACGCGATTTCATTTTCGACCTCAGTGGCGCAACCAGTGGAGCAAGTGACGGTGTTCTGAGCTGCATCATGGCCAAGTGGCAAAGACACGCGATTTGAGGAACTTCCTTATTAAGAAAGCCAACATTGCCAAACTGTATTGATGCTACGTTAAAGCTATCTCACAGAATACTGACACCTGCTGGACATTTAAAGACACTGCAGGCAGCTGATTTGACAGACTAAACTGAATTAATTTGATCACCTAGTACAATGATATAATAGAAATTATTGTAGGCTATATTGTATTATTTCATATCTATGTTTAAAATTGAAATGATCTTTTATATTTTTTGATGCAGCCAATAAATAATGTAAACATATTATTCAAAATAAATTGTTTGCCTTTTTTATATAAGATCATGTGAATTTATTTTTTTAAAAATCCTTTTATTTAGTTGCACAAAATAAAATTAGGAAATATGTTCTTTAAATTTTAATGTCTAAACCTAAGAAGGAGCTCGAGGAGCATGGTACCGTATATTGCTGGCCTCCTTCTTTCAGAGTAAATTGGAAACTAAACTAGTGTGATGACGGAGCAATGAAGAACTGCCACAAATCTTTATAGACCATTATCAGCAGGCCATTATCGACATGTGATTAATTTCAATAAAAAAATCCATTAAAAATCATAAAAATATCTATTATGATCCCAAAGAAGTCAACCCATTTCCCTCTGCAGCAACCTTTTTTTTTAAGATTTTGGTGCACAAGCCTTGGCGGGGTACATTTAGAATGAATTTTATTTTGATCACATGGGATGAAGCGCCCCAGCTTGAAACTGGTGGCGAAACAAAGATGGTAAGAAGACGGATGCCAGCCGGACCAAGGCGCAGGTTGGATGATGAGCAAGCATAAAGTGACAGTGGTGAGAAAAAACTCCCATTGGGAAGAAATCTCTGGCAAACCCAGGCTCAACATGTTCGTCTTCTGGTGGACTGGTTGGGGATGCCTTGTGAAAGCAGTACAGGTACTGGGAATTACTTTAAACGGGGGAAAGCAGTAGCAAAGAGGGGAGCCAGAGGAGCATGCAAGGAAGGTGGAGAAGGTGATGGAGGAGGGTGGTTCAGGGTCAACAGCATCAAAGTCTGACATGCGATCCAACTCAGATACTTGTTGGTGGCAGGTTGAGCTGTTGATTGAAGTCTTTTAAGGAAACTAAACCTTAGAGAAATTACCTTTCGGTTTCACAAACTGAGGTTTGTTTGTCTGCCGGAATGACAGAGAAGATAAATGGATGAGTTATGGAGAACATGTAGATATTAAATTGAGGGATCCCTAAAGTGGACCCATGGGGAACGACACATCGGATTTTTGTGATGTAAACTTAGTGCTCTTGGACAATTAAAGGATATTAAGATAAAAGAAGGGGACTAGCATGACAGCTATCTATATCTATCTATCTATCTGTATCTATCTATCTATCTATCTATCTTCATCTATCTATCTATCTATCTATCTATCCTCAGTTGTACGTACGGCTCAAAATACGCTAGACTTCCTCCTCCTCTTCCTCACTGGACAAATCATCTTATAATTTACATTAAAGCATGACAGCTTCACTAAATAGAGAGATGAAGATAAATAAAAATTACATAGTTTCTCTTAAATCCATGAAATACATCGATATTTCAAGTCAGTGTTTTCAACTATTTCAAGAGAAACTAGGTAAGATGACTGTTCTATTTTCTAACTTGGTACAACAGGAAAGTATTTCTTATTAACGAAGTCTTGTGATGTTTATCTGAAGTTAGGTTTAAACCAAAACTTTTAACAACTGCAGCAAAATCTAGAGCCCCTCTTGTCACTTTAGAATATGTGTAGAAGACGATTTTAATACTTTACCCGACAGTTTTCCTCCCAAAAGGACTTAGGAACCAACTGAACAGGCAGATGAGTCTTAATCAGTCTAGGGGAAGTGGGGAGCTTGTCTGCCAGCTCAGTTCCTGTGGACAGACAAAGGCAGCAGATAATTGAGCCAATTTAATGAGAATTTGTATATTTAACAAAATATAGTAACATATGGTTGTCAACCTGAAGCACCAGGAGTGACTGCTATCTCCAGAAATGGTACCCTTTCATGGATGGGGATGGATGTCTGGCGCTCTGAAGATAAGTGCCTAAAATAAAGCAGGTCAAGGATGTAGGAGACCCATGTAGTTCCTAAAGAGGCAGCAAGGTGAAAAGGAACCTGTCCTTATTATTAATGCACCACAAACGGTAAAACTTGTTTACACATGTTGCTAGACTGACCTGCTTTCGGGTATGTTGCAATAAGTATATCATCCGGTCGGGCTTGAAAGCTTCGAACCTTTTCCCAGTTGTTAGTGACACAGGGAGTCATTGCGACTCCATGGAAATCAAACAGTTCTGGTCGAGAAAACATCTACAAGATAAAAAATGAAATCCTGATTACATTTTTTTCTTTTTTTTTAAAACTATTGCCTGATGCATTAAAAATCAATGTATAGGAAACCAATATCTGCCAAATGCATGTTCACTTCAGTAAGAAGGAATCCATGGCATAGTGCTAGAAAACAAAGGGTTTACCTTTCTAGGTGAATTCCCCACTTGGTTTTTGCTCCTTTTCTTTCTGCATGCACATTTTCCAGTGTAACTAGTGAATATTTAACATGTCTAACTTTGCTTTTACAACCATATTTGTATCTGTGGGCAGTGATAACAGCATTGACAGTGGGGATTAGATTACAAGAGGTCAGGATCCTTCAGGGTTTATTATTGTTCAAACATACCACTATCACATGCTGTACAAAAACTATTCTCTGAGTTACAGCTTTGTGTAAAAACATGATAATAACTAGTCCCTCCTATGAATTTTGTGCTTTTAAAGGATAGTTCGGTATTTTTTGACATGAATCTGTATGGCATCCCGACCACCAGCGGCATGCAATCACACTGATTCTTACCTTCGGCAGCCCTGTGAGCAGAGTCGCTCAGTTCCGTTTTGTCAAGCCGGTGTGATCTCTGCAGGTTCTTGCCGAGCGGCTTCAAACATATGTTCGTTATCTCAAAAATATTGGGTGAAAATACGTCGTTGTCATACTAACGTTTTCAGCTCAGACAGCGCTGCCGTTGGTGACAGCAGTCAACAACAGCCAGCGCGTTCTCCCCGAAGGAGACATGGTTGTTGCTGGGCTCGCTGTCTGAATGACGGGCGCCGCACTGACAATGCAACAGAGAGAAAAATAGACCAATTGATAACGACGCTGACTTTTCCACTACAACGCTTTTGGGATGCAAAAATATCACTCTTTTGAACACATAATGTTTTGGGAAGAGAAAAGTTTTATTTCGCTGTTCCTAAAAACCTGCCGGACTACTCTCGGCTTGACCAAACTGACGAGCAACTCTGCTCACAGGACGCTTCCCAGGGGTAAGTCAGTGCGATTGCATACCGCTGGTGATGGGATATACAGATTCATGTCAAAAATAATTCCAACTATCCTTTTAAAGCTGGACAAATCACATTGTGTACCTTAAAGGTATAGAGGATGTAATTATTTCCAGGTGGACCATCTAAATAAGTGGTCCTCCTAATTGTCAATCATTCTGGTGATATGTTTACATAAGGCCGTCCTATGGGCTCATCCCATATTTTTCTGCGCATGCGCACTTTCAGGCGTATATTTGTGGTGAGCTACGGTTTCAGGCAGTCATTGAAGGTCACCTTTCTTACTACGGTTCTTTGAAAATGGCCGATGGTGGTAAGAGAAAAAGTGTCTACAAAGTGAATGAGAAGAAAAGAAAGGCCTCAGAAGAAGCAGATATATCCCAGAATGCTTTGTGCAGAGAGCTCTCCTCACAAAGTATTATGGGATTTCCTGACAGCGGCCCGCTGTCGCCATAGGCTGTTGCTAATCGACTAAGGTGACTAATAACAAAGATGGCGCAGGCAGTGGAGGAAGAGTTACGTGACCAACGGAGCAAAAAGCAGTGATTATCTGTCCGAACGCTCAGTTAACTGAGTTGGCTATAAAGTCCACTATATAGACCCCACTCTATATACTGATTTAGGGATTTAGAGGTTAGGGTTTCGGCAGAGTAAGCTTGTATGAACTATGAGAATAGCAACTTTTAAACACAGCGTGCATCAGGAGAAATGAGCTATTGAATGCTTTTAATAGCGTTTAATGCATTCCCTCTCCAGAGCGGGTGCAGGGTTGTGCATGTGCAAGCGTAGAGGGCAGTTTTTTTTTTATTCTCGAAAATCCTCCACTATACCTTTAAATCTAAGGTAGATACATTTTCTTTTTTTTATTTTGAATAAGGTAAAGGACATTTCGGAAACAAATCGTTGATAATGCTGTATAATCTACTTGTTTTACCATATTTCATGTATTGTTTGGTTTTGTAGGTCAGTACTTATAAAAGAAATAATATACCATTGTTTTTGTTAAAAAGATCTTTAGGAATAATAAATAAAGTAGGGTATGGAGAACGTAAAACAGATTTTATGTTTTGTTTGGTTTATGAAAGATAAAATTAGACTTACAGAATTACAGAACCTATTTGAATTAGGAAAGCAGGACTGCAGACACTGGTTGGATTTTACACTCAGGTTTGGTCTGTTAACGTTAAAACATTAGTGTATTTCTGTCACATATTTTAAACTGTGGAATTCTCAAATGTTACTCCTAAGGAGTTGCACAATTTTTCTGAATTTTTTCAGAAATTTTTCTGAATTTTTCTGTTTAAGAAAATGTTTAGAAGAAGCTAAAATGATTTTTTTATGGAGATGAGAGAAACTGATGATTTATACTGTTATGTTTGTTCTCTTTTCATCAATGTCAGTGATTTGTTTTATTTTTGTTTGTACCTATTTCTCCTTCCTGCTCCCGACGGCAAAATTATGATAAAAAATGAGACGTAACATGCAGGTGCTATGATTTAACTTTCTATGGATATCATAAATATACTTGGGGAGACTATGGGGTGCTGTTTAGGACAAAAACTATGCATCCCTTAGGAGACTGAGGAGTAGCAACAAGCCTTTTGTTCTCAAATCAGAACCCTTTCATGTTGAGGGTACTGATAGCGTTACTGCTTGGTTAGACCCTCCCAATCACGAGCTGGAAAAATTAAAACTGAAAGCCATTTAATAAAACATTTATTGGGAAAAAATGATTTTATACATATTTTTTTTTGGTTAGATTGAAATTATTAGATACCATGGAATTATTAGACAGCATTGTTTTGCTGATGATATACAGCTATATATGTCTCTAAATCAGGATGAAGCTAACCAATTACATAGATTACAGGCATGTCTTGTAGACATAAAAACCCAGATGACTCGTAACTTTCTGCTCCTTAATGCAGACAAAACAGAAGTTACAGACTTTGGACCAAAGTCTTTAAAAAAGAAGCTGATTAGTCAGTCACTTAATTTGGAAGGGATTAAATTGATCTCAGATAATCCCTTCCCTCCATTAAAGACATTTGATCTCAGCGCAGTGTGTCCCAAGCCTGTAACATCATAAATGACCCCTCACACCCCCAACATGGACTGTTCTCCCTTCTGCTTTCTGGGAAGAGGCTTCGAGGCATCCGCTGCAGGTCCAGCAGATTCCAGAACAGTTTCTTCCCCACTGACATTAGACTGCTGAATGTTGTATAAAATGGGTTTAAAAAAAGAAACAATCTGAATGTTGGAAGTGCAACTAATATACAGTCATATGTTTATATCATCACTGCTGCTTACCTTTATCACGGGTGCACTTTAAAAAAAATGAAAATGTCTTGAGAGCTGAACTGAACAAAAAGTATTTTTGTATACACCCTATACTTAAAAAAATGACAAATAAATTATGTTTAAACTCTAATAATAAAGTAAAAAATCTTGGTGTTTTTGATCAGGACCTGTCATTTAAATCCCATATCAAAGAGTTTTCTAGAATTTCCTTTATTTCGTCTGCAGGAATATTGCAAAAATGAGAAATATCCTGTCCAGGTGTGATGCTGGGAAACTAGTCCATGCATTTGTAACTTCAAGGCTGAACTATTGCAGTTCTTTACTATAAGGAAGTCTACAAACCCTGGTTAAAAGCCTTCAGCTGATCCAAAATGCTGCAGCCAGAGTTCGGATGAAAGATAGAGACAATATCCCTCCTATCCTGGCTTCTTCATTGGCTCTTCCTGTTAAATCCAGAATAGAATTTAGAATCCTTATTCTTACATATAAAGCCTTAACTGGCCAAGCTCCATCTTTTATCAGAGATATGATTGTTCCTTATGAGGCAGATCTTTTAGGTATCATTCTCCTCTCCAGTGGAACCAACTACCAGTTTTAGTCCATGAGGCAGACACCTGTCTGCTTTTAAGGGTAGGCTTAAAATTTTCGTTTTTGATAAAGCTTATAGTTAGAGTGGCTCAGGTTATCCTGATTTGTCTCTACTGTATAATAAAGCTGCTATAGGCTTAGACTGCTGAAGGACATAGGGACCCCTATTTCATCATTCTGATTCACTCTGTCTCAATTCTCCCACTGCAGAATTTGTTAGTTCAATCTCTAACACTATTCTCTCTCTGCTTTTTCTCATATAATTAATCTGCTCTGCTCCTGTTTGGCTGTGACAACATCCTGGAGAGAAATATTGGCTGTGCTGCTGCCATCAACACCTTAGTTTGTAGATGTTCGAGCTCGGCCTGTTTTTCAGTGCAGTCCTGATTCTCTGACTGTGACTGCGGATGTGCTCTCTTCATCCTCTGACATCGGAGCTGGCTTGGAGCTTGTCTGCCTCGCTGTGTGTTTCCTGGAAGGAGCCGCCCGTGGAGCTGGTTGACAGTTGCCTTTTGTAGCTCTGCTTCTTTGTCTGCTTCCATCTCCTGAAACCCAGTCGGCCTCAGCAGATGGACGCTCAGACTACGCCTGGTTCTGCTGGAGGTTTCTTCCTGTTAAAAGGGAGTTTTCCTCCCCACTATCGCTACAAGCATGCTTAGTGTGAGGGATTGCATCTGAGTCATTGAGTCAATGCAATCAACTGGTTTTCCTTAGATAGAAAACTTTCAATAAATTTGACTGTATGATCTGGTGAACTGACTTTAAAGGTCTCCACATACAGTTAATCAAAACAGTTATAGAAAGTCGGAGCAAACAGTAACATTTTATGAATAAAACCCTGAGAAACAGTCTAGCTTGTTATGAGAACAATTATTTCTTTCCCAAACACCCCCTAATAGCATAAACAACCCCTCTCTCTTAGACACCTTGCAGCCTTGCAGCTCTGAGGCCTGAATGACTGAAACTCAGCAATCATACATTAATATATATAAAAGGGAATTACTAGGGGATTTTTCCCACCATAACTGATTTCCAGTATGGTCAAAAAAAGTCTTCAGAAAGTGGTGTAACATAAGATCCCCTTTGAAGCTTAGCTATCAACATGTAGCGTAGGCAATGCCACGTTGCTAAAAAAAATGGCAAGAGATTCAAAATGTTATTCAATTATCCTTCTCATGAATATCTGTTCACAGATAGCATATGTCATACATCTATGCATACCATTCCATTTTCGCCCGCTTAGTCCTTATCAGGATTGCGGTTGGGCAGGTGCCTATCTGCGGCAGTCTACGATAGGAGGCAGGGTCCACCCTGCACAGGTCGCCAGTCTGTCACAGAGGCAACACAGAGACACACAACCATTCACACACACCTAAGGACAATTTTGAGAAGCCAATTAACCTAAGAGTCATATTTTTGGACTGTGGGAGGAAGCCAGAGTACCCATGCTTGCACGGGTAGAACATGCAAACTCAAAGAATCAGAAGGAATCGAATCCAGAATTTTCTTACTGCAAGGCAGTAGCGCTACCAACTGCCCCGCCATGCTGCCCCCTATGCCAACCAGATTAGGGAAAAAATGAATGCTTATTTTTGCAAATATATTATTTGATGGATTGACAGAAAAGATCGACTTTCACTCAAAGTTTCAGTAGCTAAAGAAAAATGCTTTTTTTTCTGTTACGTTTCGCTTTTTCTAAAAAATTATACATTTTCCTTCCTTGCCTGGTTTTTGAAAGATTATCATGTTTTTACTTTGTTTTTTTATTTAGGGTCTTTTTTGTTGTTAGAATTATGTCCTAAATGTGTTAAACTTTTTAGACACCTCTTACATTATCTCGGGCTTGATATTTACTCTGTTCCTCTCTCTCTCTCTCCCCTTGATCCTCCCCATTTCTTTATTGCTCATCATTATTTTCTTCCATAGCTTTGGCAGTCGCCAAGTTCTCTAGATGCCTGTTTAGGTTTACATTCTTTTTATTATTAAATCCTTATTTTCTTTAGGTGGTTCTCTATTGCTGTTGCGTTTTGGTCTTGCTAAAACCTTAACTAACATGACAGAGAATAAGCTTTAATTCCAATTCTTGTGTTTGTGTATCAGAATAGGAAACTCCTCTTTTCCATTTTTTTAAATACTATTATAATGGGCATAAACATATATCTGTTTCCCGGTGTAGTTAAAAGTTAATTTGCTAGTAAATCTGTCCACATTCCTGTCTGTGGAATTTTGCAGTAGGTTAGATAATGTTCAGAATCACAAGGTTAATGTGTAACAGACTCATATGCCTTTAAACCATTCTACCTTTTCTTTTATTGTGAGGAAGAGCTCCTTCAGTTGTTTCATAACACCTCACGCTGAGCATTATTTTTTATCTTAAAAAAAAAAAATACAGTAAAGTTTTGTTGGTGAGCAATTTGTGTCCAAACTTATTCTCAGGACTGTGTCTCACAGCTTTACCTGTCAAATGTATAACATCTTTGTGAACAGGTGTTTCATTAAAGCTGTTTTGGGCCGCTTAGATTTCAACCTGTTAAAAAGCACCAGGTACCATCTTTAGTCGTGCTTAAGTAGCAAAGGCAAAACTAATTCAAATTGAAAGAGGCATCTTTGACCATTGCACAAACTTTAACAAAAGAAGTCAGTCACAACTACATTATGGGGGATTTTTTTTTTCTTTCAAAGAAGTCAAAAATAACTTTGGGAATTTCTTGGAAACCTTAATAAAAATAAATCGGGAAAAATGTTTTCCTGAATTGTGCCAGTTCCCTCAGGGTCTAACGGACATATCCCCTTCCTCAGAGACATACCTTCCTGCTTATTTGAAAGTTACAGGAAACATAGCTTTTAACTAAAGATTTTTACTGAAGGAAATATAAACTGAGCTTCATCAACTGATTTTTTTTAAAATCTTTTATTTTTTTGACACCAGACAATTGGGAAAAAAATAGATAAAAGAATTTCCTTGAAATGTGATATTACAAGCTACAACTTCTTATAGTATATTAGTATGAAGATCCATGGGAATCTATTACTAAATCTAAAATGTCTTTATTATTTATTTTTCTCTTTTTATTTAAATAATAAATAAAAGTTGTTGTGCGTGTTTCCCTATCCCTTTTTCTGATTCCCTCATACTCTGGATGTTTCTTCCTCATGATGAGGAACTGGTTCCTCAATTCTATTGGACTTCTAAAGTTCTTGTAAAGACTTTTAAATACCGCTCTAGGACTCTGTTTACCACATGGACCAACATCGTCTTGACTTTGCCCATTTACCCTTATGAATCCACTCATGTAGGTGAAGATTCTCAGTCATCCAGGTCATAGTCATTAACAAATTAAATTAAATAAAAAAACAATCCACTGGACTTTGTTTCCAAGTTTGAAGACGTTTCGCTTCCCCATCCAGGAAGCTTTTTCAATTCAAAATGTCAGGAATGGCATTGAGTTTGAGGTTTTTAACAGTAGCCCAACAAAGCTACTGCATGTTTTCTCTTTGGAAAACATGCAAATTGGAACAGACGACGGGGTCCACCCATTTGGAATGGGGGTCGTTTGGCTTCTTTTCTTAGCCTGCAAATCCCCATACCAATCTAAGTATCTAAGTGTCTGTTTCAATTTGAAAACTATTGTGGTGAGTTACAGTAGAATCAAACAAAACACTCTGGTGGCTAATAGAAAGATTTATAGCCTTAACACTGAGATACGATAAATGATATAAATTCACTTAAAAACAAGACAGACAAACAACATAAAGAGTTTTCATTCAAATACTTAATAGAGCATATTGTATAATGCTTATGAAAAATTGCATTTTAGATAAGAACTAATGCTGGAGTAAAAATTGGTATATAGAGTTCAAAGATTGGTTAGCTGTACATTAGATGTCAGCAGCTCCAACAATTGCTTGTTACGTATAAATCTAATAGCATTTACGACAGTTGTGCTTTTGTCTTTGTCTCCAGACAGTATAGAACACAATGCAATCCACAACAAATATTGCCCATTAAGGTTCTCTGGTATCCCTGCTGTATGCCCCTGTGGTACTATAGCCTGACACATGTGTTCATACTCTACAGCTGCTCAGGATAGACTCATCAGCCATGTGCAGTGATGGGAAAGTGTCCTGTAGTTTGGTGGTTTCCAGAACAGCCTTTAGGAATGATTGGTTGGTGCAGCAGATGCCTCATCATTTCAAATTTGTGGAGATGTTTCCGATACTGAATAGTTATTAACTGCTGCTTCCTCTTAGTGTTTGGAACAACATTTTTAGACAGGGAGTAGAAACAGCAGAAAGGCTGGACATTTTTTTAAAATAATAGAAATAATATATTGATTTTTAAAAAATATGGCATAATCTAAAGCAATTTTCTATCTGATGTGTCTTTAATTATGTTGCCTCTATTTACTCACCTTTTTTCAGACCTAATGGAAACTTTTAAAATCCGGTCAAACCTAAGAAATAAAGACATTATATCACTGATTTGTAACATCTGTTAAACATCTAGCTTTTAATGAAACAGCAATGCAATTTTCATGTATTAAACACATCAGCTCTAAAGGATAAGCAATGATCAATCAGGGGTTGATCAGAATAGACCGATTGTTAGCCATCAATAAGGATTTCAGTCAAATGCCTCCCAATGCAGATTTTTAAGGTGATGTCATTCACACCACATCCGTCAAATTCAAAGACAGGATCCTCAGGCCCTTGTCTCACATTCTCTCTGGGGGTCTGAACTATGCCTCTCTGTCCTCCACCCTCCACACCTTCTCTCAGCTTGTTAACTGTGTAAAGGCTGATTTATACTGCGTGTGTCGCAGTGAATGCAAATGAGCCCCCACCCCTTCCGCAGACACTCTGCTGCACCTCTCTCAAATTGTAGGTGACCGCAGACAGTGTCACAGATAGGAGGCCTCTGATTGGTCAAATCTACAACCGCCTACTCTATGCGCGGTCTATGTTTGGTACCTTACTGGCCTGTTTTGTTTGTATGACTGCCATTGTGGAAAACGACTCATGAAGTTAGACCAGCTAGAAGAGCGAGGTGTGTGAGAACGCTGGGACCCTTTTTCCATCTGGATTCCCACTCATTTTCGCCCTCATGTCCCTCCGCTGTCGCACAAACTTGCCTCTATTGCCTCACCGCCTTGGCCGTATCCAGACCCACAGCTAGCTCGTGATTAAATATTGGGCATAAATAGAAAATATCTGCGATAAGCTCACTGCAAAACACTGCTGCAGTAGTATAACCAACCCTTTACTCCCAACTCATCAAATAAAATTCTTGGTCAACCCCCCTCGTGTCAGAAACTGACATGTCAAACCCCTCAACATTTATTAACACACAGGGAGAATGACAGGTTTTGGTGGGAATTAGAGAACACTTTTGATGAACGGCAAACTAAAAACACTAATGCTAAACCAAACCCCCAATTCAAAAGAAATACTATTATACATATTATCCACTCAGCCCTGGGTCAGGCAGCAGCTTCATCACTTTAACATAGAAATGGAGGAACGTGCCTCAAACCACAGGAGCAGCTTTACTTTGGAACGCTCGAACCTACAAAAAGTTTGCTGTTTGTTCAGCCGGTCACAGTTTGCAAACAAACTCAGCAATTTAGGTAAAGGACTTGTTGTCCTTGCAATATGTGTTTATAATTAAGACTGGACAAATGGGTATTGTAAAGAGGTTGCAATGTTTTGAATTTGACTGACGTGAGGTGCGTCCATAGCTGCACCAATAGCTGCACCAGGTGAATAAATATCCAGCTGTATAACCTTAACTGCTTAAAAAACATCTGGATTTCTGCTCAAATCTATCTTTTTATCTTTTTAGTTTGTTTTTTTCAAGTTTTCCTAGTAAGCTGTACATTCAGTAACAGCTGTTGATTCTTGTTGGGAACTGCTAAACATTTATTGGGTTAAAAAAAAGAGTGATTTTATACCAGGATAACAGTCTACTTGTAATCATACAATTTAGTATGATTAGATTGAACATATTTTGGGTAAACAATGCAAACATTTCAGCTTACGTCTAAACCAACAAAAAGACAACCACAACCCGATCGTCACCAAAGCTTAACCTTAACAGACAAAAGATTCCAAGGGTTTAATTTGTTTTGTTCCTTCTTTTTGGGTGTTGCTGTTTATCAAACCCCACCGTGTTAATGAATGGATCCAGCATCACTTTGTCGCTGAGACACATCAATGTTCTTCCCCTTATTAACCCCATAACTCAGCTTTCCCTGCAAGCTGACCTTATCTTTAAAATGGCCTATTGTGGAGCATCTAACTCGGTCGATGTGGCTTAAGGGCTGCTTAGGGAACACAAAAACGCATTCAGCTCCAAGGACATTGCTCAACACTGTGATCAAATTACATTTACTTGATTGGAGAGAGGTCACAACTGGGGAGTCCACTGGATAATGTTTACAAGTCTAAGTGCAAATAAAGTAGCCTTGAACCTTCACATCCCAATAATCTGACATTGTCTTAGTTGGTTTAGATGGAAGAAGCATCAAACTTTGCCACTCAGCTCTTTGATTTAAAGGTCTGGTTTGCTATTTCTAACAAAGTAGAAGACAAAAGCAGACAGCCGACATTTTAAGGAGCTAAAATGTAAAACCTAAGGCATTAGGTTAAATACTGTTAATTTATTCTTAAGATTTTTTTTTTAAACAGGGTGTCAATTTTATGGAAGAAAAACAGTCTCATTGGATTATACCTTGTTTTGTAAACTGAATTTCAAACACTGATTTTTGTTTACACATTGAATTCCTTACACAGAATTTAGATCTGGTAAAAAATTGCCTGCAAAATATTCAGCTGCAAAAAATTCAACTGCAACTGTGTTGACTTTTTGGTGAACTCAAGCCAAAGCAATCAACACTTGATGCAGCGAGAAGCTTTTAGCCAATGAAAGGAGCTCATTTGGTCCCATGACACAACATTTGGGCTTAGCTTTGCTCCAGGCTGAATGACGCTAAATGAGGAGTTTTTTTTGTTAAATGGATATGATAACAAAACGTCAGGTAGCTACTAATAGACAGTCATTAGAGTTTTTCATATAATGTAATTTTTTGACCAGGTGTTCAATTATCTCTGTGTGGCATAAAAGTGGATCCTTCACAAAAGACCCATTCACGCCCAGAATCTTGCCTTCGTTGAGCACAGACATGCTCACACAGGAGGCTGAAGCTTTAATATTTATCTTGGCCAATAGTCAACTCATTTTGCACTCAAGAGTTTCAAAATACAGAATGATTATCATGTGTATAATTTTTTACAGTTCTAATTTCTGAGGTATTAAAAGGTTAGATTGGACTATTACGATGACTGTGAGCACAGGTGCTGATTAGGTTGATTCACTGAGGCAATTACAATTCGGTGTACAAAAACAGGCAGATTTAAATTACTTTTTTTTTTTTTTGACGTTTTTCTTCCATACAAATTGATCTACAGGCTATTTTCTGGTGCAGTGGAAATGTTTCAAATCTGGAGGTAAAATAAAGTTGAATGGCCAGATGGAAATTGATTACTGAACTTGAAGACAATCACACCAAGTTAGGTACACATGTACCGTGATAAATTGCCTCACATGAGAAAAAGCTTGATATCTTCTTGAATTGCAAAATAATTTAATAACTATTTTCAAAGGAAAGACAAAAAATAGTGCCGAAGATTAGATGGATTTATTTTGTTTTTAATATGAGACCCAAAACTGTATGCATTTGTATTCTTCAACAGGAAAATAAATGCATGCATCTATAATGTGAAGGGGTACATTACAGTCTCTGTGCTCCTACAGGGAGGGAAACCTGTGCAGCATATCTCAACATCCAGTCAGCGTGGTCAGCAGAGATTAACAGTGCAGGATGAGTAATAAAAGAGCAGCAACAACCTCCGCTGGTGGAGGGGAGGTGTAAACATGAAAGCTGACAGTCGGGATTAGCATGCAGCAACTTCTCAAACACATAACGAGCAAAAATAAACAATACATTTTCTGGGCATGAAGAAATGCAGGAACTTAAAGGGAAAAAACTTTACTGAATAAATTATATTCAGATTTGCAGACAAAGTAAAATAAGTTAAGTAATTAATACATTAAATTCTCAAGTTTTTAAAGTTTCATCTGGGCAGCACAAGCAAATACTTAGGCAGGAGTGTCAAGCACATTTCTATATCAGGCCATCTTAGCATTATCAAGTCTTAAAAGAACCGGTAGCTCAGCTGTATAGCTGAAACTTTTGATTTCATCATTTTATTTAAAAAGAGCACACCGCTCTCTTATTACACACTTACTCCATTTATTTCACAATTTTAACCTCTTTGTACACTTTAAAAGATTAATGGCTTTACTTCATGATATGATGTTGGTTATTTTGGCTCTTTAGGGCCAGATAAATTGCTATTATGGGCCTCATTTAGCCTGTGGACCTTAAGTTTGAAACATTTGCTCTAAGGAGTAAGAGTCATCACAAATTAAACTTGTGAGCAAAAACTATTCCCATCATCTTATCTGTAGGGTATAAAGAGTCACTAAAAAGTGAAATGTGAATCATATCTAAAGGTGGCCTAGAGCATTTATTGAGATAAAAAAAACAGCTATTACAGACAGAGGAGATTCGTAGTGCCTCTCATTTCCACACAGGAGGCTCCCTTAATGGAAGAAAAGGTGCGTTGAAACTTTGTCCATAATAACGTTGTTGCTGGGAACTTATGTGCTTTTAAAGACTTTTTAAAAACGCTCTGGGCAAAATCATCCTCAATTAACCTGAAACAACTTTTGATTTTCGAGGATTCTTAATATAAGAAAAAAAGATTACCACACTGTGAGGTTTGCAAATACTCTTGTCATAATCTTGGTGCTGACTGGTTTAATTGCTGCTTTCATTCCACCTCTCTAACCCGGTTTCCAATCACTGCTAATCTGATCCACCTGCGCCATACCTGCACTCTTTTTTAAGGTGCTTGCATCCAATCATCAAACCAGATTATTCTTGCAAGAAGCGAGAGGATAAAAGGGTAGGAAGTGTTTTTTTTTGCTAAAAGGTCACACGAACCAATTACAATCCGGACCTCATTGCACTCTAAACCATGGAGCCTGCCTGTTTCCTGCATGTCTTGCGGCGTCAGCATCTTGTTGGCAGTCAGCGGGCTGGATCCTTGTTCTCTGGGCACCCGACTGAACTCACAAAACCGGGTTTAACATGACTCACGCGTTCATAATCATCTCTGTCTGCTCGTGGTCACTAACCTGTGTGCACTACTCTTCTGCAAAAAGTCACCCTAAAGGTTTGCTGTAATTAAGCCTTTACTTAAGAAACTGTATCTCTTCAGCCCAGATGACTTGGTCAATTATAGACCTATATCCAATCTTCCTTTTATCTTAGATGCTGGGGCTGCTGGTAGTACTGGTAATCTACCTGAAGGAAACAGATAATGATATTTTCATGGCCTCCAGATTTGCACGGACTTTGTATCTGTGCTCGATGTTGGATCTCAGTGCTTGCATTTGACACAGTTGAGTCATAATATTCTTTTTAGAAAGACTGGTATATTTTGCTTAGGAATTAAAGGAATAGCACTAGACTGGTATAAATCATATATACACTACAGTTCAAAAGTTTGGGATCACTCAAACTATTTTGTGTTTTCCTGAAAAGTCACAGTTATAATTCCACCATACGTTGTAGAAATGAATAGAAAATAGAGAGTCAAGGAACATTGTCAAAGTTAGAAATAATGATTTGTATTTGAAATAGGATTTTTTTTTACACCAAACTTGACTTTCGTCAAAAAAATCCTCCATTTGCAGCAATTACAGTGTTGCGGAGCCTTTGGCATTCTGGCTGGCAAATGTGTTGTAAGGGGTAATCTAGGAGAAATTGCCCCCCACACTGAAGCGGCTCCCACAATTTGGATTGGTTGGATGGGCAGTTCTTCCGTACCAGACGGTCAAGCTGCTCCCACAACAGCTCAATGGGGTTCAGATCTGGTGACTGCTACAGCCACACTCCATTACCGATAGAATACCAGCTGCCCCCTGCTTCTGCTCTAAATAGTTCTTGCACAATTTGGAGGTGTTTTAGGATCCAATGACTGCTGTTGGATGAAATTGGCTCCAATAAAGCACTGTCCACTGGGTATGGCATGGCGTTGCAAAATGGAGTGATAGCCTTCCTTTTTAAGAATCCCTTTTACCACGCCAGCACAAATCTCCCACTACCAGCACCACAAGCAACCCCAGAGCATCCACATTTCCTCCACCATGCTTAACAGATGGCGTCACACATTCTTTCAGCAGCTTTTATATGTTCTGCATCTCACAAGCGTTCTTCTTTGTGATCCAAACACCTCAAACTTGGATTCATCCGTCCACAACACTTTTTTCCAGTCTTCTTCTGTTTAATGTCTGTGTTCTTTTGCCCATCTTAATCTTTTTCTTTTATTGGCCAGTCTCAGTGCCATGCACTTTTTCTTTGCCACTCTGCCCTGAAGCCCAGAATCCCGCAGCCGCCTCTTCACTGGCAGATGTTGACACTGGTTGTTTTCGCGAATTTACTATTTAGCCAAAGAAGATGCCAGGTTAGAAGGGACCTGTGAGGCATCTGTTTGCCTCAAACTAGAGACTTTCTCATTGCGCTTATCTTCTTGCTCCAGTTTTTGTGCAAGCCACTGACTCACTTCTTTTTCTTCACCTGGTTTAGGGCTGTATTTGTGCCGTCCTCTGAAGGGAGTAAGTGGTACACACCGTTGTAGAAAATCTTCAATTTCTTAGCAATTTCTCGCATCTGGAATAGCCTTAATTTCTAAGAACAAGAATAGACTGTTGAACCAGATGAAAGTTCTCTTTTTCTAGCTATTTTGAGCGTTTAATTGACCCCACAAATGTGATGCTCCAGAAACTCAATCTGCTCAAAAGGAAGGTAAGTCTTGTAGCTTCTATAATTCGAGTGCTAAACTGTTTTCAGATGTGTGAACATGATTGCACAAGGGTTTCTAATCATCAATTAGCGCTTCTGCGAAACACGATTTTGCACCATTTGCCCGGAGAACACTGGAGTGATAGTTGCTGGAAATGGGGCTTCTATACACCTATGTAGATATTGCACCAAAACCAGACATTTGCTGCTAGAATAGTCATTTACCACATTAGCAATGTATAGAGTGTATTTATTTAAAATTAAGACTAGTTTAAAGTTATCTTCATTGAAAAGTACAGTGCTTTTCCTTAAAAAATAAGGACATTTCAATGTGACCCCAAACTTTTGAACAGTAGTGTATATGTTCCCAATGGCTAGAATTATTAGACGGCACTGGATAAAAAAACCTGTCATTTAAATCCAATATCAAAGAGAAATTCTAGGTTTCTAGAATTTCCTTATTTCATCCGCGGAATATTGCAAAAATAGAAATATCCTCACCAGGGGTGATGCTGAGAAACTACTGGTAGTCCATATATTTGTTACTTCAGGCCTGCACTATTGTAATTTTTACTATCAGGAAGTCTGCAAACTGTAGTTAAATCAAAAATGCTGCAGCCAGAATTGTGATGAAGCTTAAAAATAGAGATCATATCTCTCCTATTCTAGCTTCTTTTCATTGGCTTCCCGTCAAATCCAGAATAGAATTTAAAATCCTCCTTCTCAATATAAAGTCTTAGATGGCCAAGCTCCATCTTACATCAGAGATATGTTTGTTTCTTATGTTCCTAATAGAGCACTTGTGTGTTTTAAACACCATCACCTCATCTACTATTCAAATTTTCCTACCTAAGGGACATTTGTTTGACCTGGACACGCCACTATATGCCAAGAAAAATTCACCAGCTGTAAATGAGTCTTAATAATCCTTTTAAACTTTAAACATTAATGTTTAACATTCAACATAAATAACAACTGCATATTTAGTCCTTGTGAAAAAAACGTACCCCCCTCTAGTGTCTTCAAATAATAAAAATAGGTCTTTACATGGTTCTAAAATGCATGCATTTGAAAAGCTAATACTAGCTTGACAATTCCCTGGCTTGTAGCAGACATTCTCAATAAGCAATAAATGACACCTTGTATAGCTGTGAAACAAGTCTAAATAATCAGGCCTCCACTGCTGTGCTGTAAGGTTGATCTGAATAGTTTTATACTCTGTATTTGGGCATAACAGTAAAGCATATGCATTCTGGAATTTTCTGCCTAGAAAATGTTGTTCTCTGAGTCTCTAAATCTATTTTTACAACAAAACTTAATCATGGGGCTCATTAATTCATTAATGGCATTACATTTGCTGGACTTGGATAGTGTGGCCAGGAGGTGCTGAGATTGTCCTCACACAGCTTGGTTATTTTATGTTAGTTCTAATAAGATAATATGAGTGGGGAATACGTGTAGTTTGTTTCTACTTTAAAGTTTACATTTAAGTGATTTTGGATTCTGTTAAAGACCAGCCCATTTTTGTTAAGTCTTAGTGCCTTGATTAAATGATCAGTTCATTTTTACATGGCTGCCTAAGGAGCAGGGCTGGCTATGACATTATTTTCCTAACTTAGCTGTTGTTTCCTGGCACAATTCCTGCACCCGTGCAGTGCAGAAGCTGGAGCTTTGCAGGGACATTTGTGAGCAATAATAAAATCCCAAACCTGCGCTGCATGATTTGCACGTTCAATAAGCAGACGTTTGGAGTCCACTGAGATGAACCATAAAACATAAACAAAACATTCATTCAGGTGATGAAAGTCCTCATTCATGGCCTCTATAGAGTGGTTTTACAAAGCAAAACGGAACTCTAGAGTGTAACCCAGACACAAACAAACTAGACGATAATCTCATTCAGCTCTGCTTAAAAGCAACAAGTGGACGTGCCAGACTGAACTGGGAGATGCTCTGTACCAAAATTGCGCCCCCTGCTCCACCGCCAAGCTCTTTGCTATACACTGTGTGCAGAATTATTAGGCAAGTTGTATTTTTGAGGATTGGGCCACAACTGTGTTCCCAATCAATCCAAAAGACTCCTTAATATCAAAGGTTCATATTGTTGGAAGTTAATGTGTTTTTTTTTAGATTTGACCCTTTTATGAGGATGTCTATGTGTGCAGGTAAATATTACTGTACAGAATTATTAGACAACATAATAAAACACAAATATATGCCAATCTCACTTGATTATTTTCACCAGGTAAACCAATATAATATCAAATAATACATTCAATATAATATCAAAATTCAGAAATAAACATTTGCGAAATTCAGAAAAAAAAAATCAGTGACCAATATAGCCACCTTTCTTCACCATGACGATCAAAAGCCTTCCATTCATCTATTTGCGATCCACATTGCGTGCAGCAGCCACCACAGCCTCCCAGACACTGTTCAGAGAGGTGGACTGTTTTCCCTCCCTGTAGATCTCACATTTCATGAAGGACCACAGGTTCTCCATGGGGTTCAGATCAGAAGATCAAGGGGCCAGGTCATTTTTTTTTTCATTTTAGACTTTCTCGGGCCAGCCACACTGTGGTGTATTTTGATGCATTTAACGGAGCATTGTCCTGCATGAATATCATGTTTTTCTTGAATGATTGCGACTTCTTCTTTTACCACTGTTGAAGAAGGTGTCTTCTAGAAACTGGCAGTAGGTCTGGGAGTTGATCTTGACTCCATCATCAACCTAGAAAGTTCCCACAAGCTCAGCTTTGATGATCCCAGCCCATACTAGTACCCCACCTCCACCTTGCTGTAGCCTGAGTCGATAAGTAACTTGCTGCCCTTTACTGATCCTGCCTGGTGCCTATCCATCTGGCCCATCAAGACTCACTCTAATTTCATCAGACCAAAACACCTTGGAGAAATCAGTCTTCAGATATTTCTTGGCCCGATCTTTTTGTCTGCAACATGTCTGGAGTGCTTCTCGGCACTCCAGACATGTTGCAGCTCTGAAATATGGCACAACTTCCTGGCAGCTTCACCCTTGATCCTTCTCAATTCATGGGGAGTTATGTTGTGTCTTTGTTTTTCAACACACTTCTTGTGCCCCTGTTGGCTATTTGCCATGAACTGCTTAAATGTGCGATGATTCCACTTCGAAAGCTTGGCAATTTCCAAACAGCCGCACCCCTCTGAAAGACATCTGACGAGTTTTGACCTTTCAGAGTCTGTCAAATCTCTTTTAGACTGTCTAAAATATGTTTAATTAATCTAGATTCCCTTCTTTAGTTCTGTGACTAATCATCCATTCAAAGCTCTTCATTATTGTAATGTTCTTTTTAATAACAAGATTGAAGCACATCTAAAGTGCATCTTATATTTATTTCTTTTATCTTATAGATTTCTCCAGCAGTTCAATGTTATCTGATTGCTAATACAGTGGATTCAAACTGTAACATCCCTGTTGGAGATATTTCAAAAGCACATGTGTATATTCCTAGAGCCTGATATTGAATGCTGTGAAAGTAAGAGGTTTGTTTCTGCAGCTGAATTGTAAACTACACACCCATAATTCAGAACTGACCAAATTAACTCATTATAAATGGCTTTCAAGACATTCAAATCATCTTCAAAGCTAAACTTCATCATAATCTGATATGTTGAACTCTATTATTTTTTAGTTGGTCTTTGTCTCATCTTCTTCTGGTTTTCAAATTGGTTTAATCACTTCCTATTTCCTGCCTAGATACAATTCCCCACCCTTTCAGAGTCTGTTATGGAGTTATGATAAAATATTTGTCACAATCCCATCCGGAAAGTATTCGCAGCTCTGCTGTTTTTCAATTTTAATACAAAATTTTACCAAATCATTTTAAATCAACCTATTGCCTCAGAATTGTACACACAACACTCCATTATGTCAAAAATGTTTTTTTAGATTGTTTTTTTTTTATATATAGGAAGCTAAGAGATCACACTAGTAAGTATTCAAGGTCCTTTACTTAGTACTGTGTTGATTTGCTGAAGTCTTTTTTCATATGATGCTACAGGCTTAGCCAGAGATGGGGGATCTGGAGTCAACACGTCATCTCTTTGTCATGTATTTTTTCTACCTAGCCACTGAACCAGGTGAGTCCAATCTGGTTTAACCTGTGCAGATTGGACTCACCTGGTCAGAACCTGGTCATGACATAGAGATGACTTGATGACTCCAGATCCCCCATCTCTGGGCTTAGCACACCTATCATTAAGTGGTTTGCCCCATTCTTATTTGTCATACATCTCAAGCTTCATCATCGTGGATGGAAGATATCTCTACGCAGCCATTTTTATATCTCCAGTGAGATGTTTAATTGGATATAAGTCTAAACTTAAATCCAGTTTTTCTACTCCAGGGTAGTTCTAAAGCCATTAAAGCTTTAAAATCTTGGAGGTATGCTTCTGGTCATTCCTAGTCTGAGATCCAGATTGTTCTTGAACAGGCTTTCAGCTTTCTCCATTACTCATTCTGATCTAAGTGTTCTGACAGAATGATCATTACGCTCACCTGGAAAACCTCCTCCAACCTCGAGTTGGAAGGTTTATTTGGTTGGTGATCTCTGATGTTATTTGTCTTGAACTTTATTACTCTCTCTGTGACCAGAGATGATAAAGACAAAAATGAGCATGCATGGTCATGTTGCAGCATTATGCAGGGTTCCGTTGCAAACTGTTTCCTTGCAGTCTGTGCTCCTCTCAGGGATTGTTCACCTGCGTTGTTCATGGTTAGACAGTTGCTGTTGTAACTTGCCCTCTTCGTCAACAGCAGCAGGTTTGATTTCAACATCTGTCCAGACCTCTCCGTTGTAGAGTGCACCACGACAGAGAGGATGACAACTTTATGACTGAAGAGTGTTACATCTGTGAGCCTTGGGCCTGTTCTACTCATCGTTACCGTTAGACTCATCGTTACTCATCGTTAGACTCAGGTCTGTCATCCAGCCTATGCCTTGAACAGAGAGGTTTCTCCTCTCAGTGGTTCAACTGCGCATGGCGCTTCTGAGTGCGCAATAACGCACACTGGAGGCTGAGTTGATGGTCCTTGTGAGAACAAGCGGCTTAGGCTTATCGTTCGGTTGGACCCAGTGAGGCATGGACCACATCCCGCTTCGCCTTTAACCCACTAACAACAGCCTTAAAGGACTACGCCTATATGAAATAGAACATTGGTTACGTACTGTAACCCCAGATTCTATGAACATAGGCGTAGCCCTTTAAGTTCTGGGTCTCACTGGTTCCTAAATGGCTGAAGAAAAATAGCTATATGGGAGCCCATATAGCTATTTGCCAGTTGTGTAGTCCAGGGTTTGTATAGTCCCCCGTATACCACATGGGTATACGGTGTATATCCATTTATTTTTTAATCAGTATTGCATATACCCACTTCTAAATCCCCCAGTGATACATACAATTAAGAAGAATCTCTGACCAATTTTCTCAATTTTTCCTAGGACAGTGAAGCCATCACCTGTGCCTAGCTGCTTCTAATTGGCTAATACTCACTACCTTTACAGAATACATTGGTTAAATTTAGGCATGACGACCAGTGAACCAATTGGAGGCAGACAAGGGCAGGTCATGCTGAGGTTAATATTGCTCATATATTAAATAACATTGATAATTTTACTTTAAATTATATGCCATTTAGGTAACAAAGAATCTGTAAACTATGAATGCGAGCTAATAAAAAACAACACTTTCATTTTCTTATTACAAACATCCTTGTGAATTTACATTAGCCAACAGTTCGGCTAATGTTCAATTCAATTCAATTCAGTTTATTTATATAGCGCCCATTCACAACACAAGTCATCTCAAGGCACTTAACAGTTCAACCAGATTTTACAAGTCAAATTCGATACAAAGTTTTATAAAGGAAAACCAGTTGATTGCATCACTCATTGACCTCAAGGCAATCCCTCACACTAAGCATGCTTGTAGCAACAGTAGAGAGGAAAAACTCCCTTTAACAGGAAGAAACCTCCAGCAGAACTTAGGCTTGATCAGTGTGAGCTTACCATCTCGCCAAGCGCCGACTGGGATTCAAGTGATGATACCCCATTCGTTAGGCCTAACGTCGATGCCCACTCTGCCCCCCCAACCCCGTCGGACAAGATGCTGTGAGTGAAGAGGAAGGTGCCTCTTTGCACTTAGCCAAAGATGTCGGTACAACTGGATGACAACATCAACTATGCTAGTTGTGTGTGGCCATTTCTATTTTCGGACCTCCTAAATTATGTTATTAATATGTCTGGTCTTGACAGTACAGGGTCAGGAAAACATATCACTGTTGATGTGTTGTAAATGCATTTTTATGTTAAAAAATAAAGGAATAGTTTGTAATCAGAGTATAGCGTCAAGTTAATTAAACTTCTAGGATATTCATTTG
Source organism: Cyprinodon brontotheroides (assembly GCA_018398635.1). Classification (NCBI taxonomy): domain Eukaryota; kingdom Metazoa; phylum Chordata; class Actinopteri; order Cyprinodontiformes; family Cyprinodontidae; genus Cyprinodon; species Cyprinodon brontotheroides. The sequence goes on along the minus strand of JAGKQL010000049.1, from coordinate 9,336,398 downwards.
GTCAGGTAAGTAGCAGAGGGGGTTATTAATCAGTTTCCGCTGCATTGGTGTTAATGCACTAGAGGGGCAACAAGAAGACGACCATCAAAACAGGAATGGTTTTACTACAAGGCAACTGACATTTTTTTCCCCTCCTCATCTTTTCTGACCTCTTTTTTTTACCAGTTTTGCATTTGGCTAGGGTCACTTTCACTACTGTTAGCATGAGGCGCTACCTGGACTCCTACAGAGGTTGCATCAGGCAGTCCAATCTCCTCCAGGATGGCACATCAATACGTGCCATTGCCAGAGGTTTTGCTGTCTTCCCCAGCACAATCTCAAGAGCATGGGAGGAGATTCCAGAAGACAGGGAGTTACTCCAGGAGAGCTGGAAAGGGCTGTAGAAGGTCTACAACCAACCAGCAGGAGCGGTATCTGCTCCGTTGTGCAAAGGAGGAGCAGGAGGAGCACTGCCAGAGCCCTACAAAATAACCTCCAGCAGGCCACTGGTGTGAATGTCTCTGACCAAACAATCAGAAACAGACTTCATGAGGTGGCCTGATCGGGCTGATGTCCTCAGGTGGGCCCCAGTGCTCACTGTAATTTTGTGTTTTGAATTCAGCCTCTGTAGGTTGAGCAATTTTAATTTTCATCCAAATGATGTGGCATCCCTTTTGTTCCTAACACTTCACCCAGTCCACATCGGTATAAATAAACATGAAGTGATGTTTTCCCCCATTGAGATCTGATGTGTTTTCAATTGTTTCCTTTAATTTTTTGGCATTGTATGCATATAGCATAACCAACAGCAGCAACCTTATATATATATGCTGCTTAGCCTAGTCTTCATTATGCACATTTGATATAACCTTATGCTGCCTTTATTGAGTATCTAAACTAAAATAGTCTTAGCTTTAATTTTAAGAGTTTATCACATTTCAGTTTACTCTGATTGGTTTTTAGTATGTTTGATTTTTTATTTTAAATCTAGCATTAAATATGAACAAGGTTTTCAAAGGTTGTCTTAAATGTTTTATTTTATTTTTTATTATTTTATTTAAATAAATGTTTAAAAAATCTTTTTGCCTCATCTGTATTTTACATTATATCCATGCAGCCTGTGTGATCAGTGGTACCAACAAACTCCTGATGTTGATTTTATTAGCGGCCACAATGACTGTTACCAATCAGCTACTCAAAGAGACAGAAACTACTGACTTGCTAAGTGAGAGAATAGATGTCATCCATGTGGATGGACTCAGGAATAAGGAATAGTTCACTCACAATCCATAATTGTATCTCACTAGTCTGTGGGCCAGCGTTTAGTTATTTCATAATCCTTTCTCCCTGAGATCAAATAGCAGAATTTATATGACACCGAGAGCAGTCTTACATGTAATTGTTTTATTGGCTGCATTAAAGAGTGCAGAGTATACCCACTTCTCCAGGGCTAATACAGAACCAAGCTCAATGTGGCGGCCATCTGCAAGAAGGCGAGCGCTGGGGTTCAAGGAGACAAAAGAAATTACAAAATGAGAAGCAAAAGTTGGACGCTAGGAATCCATCTACAACATCTATAAACAAGGTGTTGATGGCAACGGTACAGCTTGATATTTCACCGGATGGTGTCACTGCCAAACAGGAACAGATGAGCAAAGCTACTATGAGAAAAAGCAGAGAGAGCATAACATTAGAATTTGAACTATCAGATAATGCTGATCTGGAGGTGGTCGTGAGAGGCTGATCGCCGCAGGGGTCTCTATGTCCTCCAGAAGTCTAAGCCTATAGTAGCATAATTATAGAGATAAATCAGGATAACCTGAGCCACTCTAACTATAATCTTTATCAAAAAGGAAAGTTTTAAGCCTCACAGACTAAAACTGGTAGTTGGGTTCCACAGGAGAAGAGCCTGATAACTAAGCGATTTGCCTCCCATTCCAGTTACTCAAGGTCAAGGTAATGAATTAAAGTGAAATACATTGAAATATAACTCTCATTTTGTAACTATTCAGTGTATCTTAACTCAAGGAAAATCTATCTTTCATGTTATTCATAAGTTGAGATTGGAATCCAATCAAGGAAAAGGAACCTCAAATGACAACTTAACACACCTCGTAAAACTTTGAGTTTTCCCTTGTTTTCCACATGTATATGAAAATGTAATTCGGTCTGTGTGCTGAAAGTCATTTAAGAAATTGTCAGAGGAACACTTTCATCTCACCGAGAAGGAAATGTTTGCAGTTCAGCAGATTAATTCCAAACATGCCAGGAATAACTAACTTATGCTGACCATCAAATTCAAAATGTTTATTTTAGAAACGGCAGTTGAAAACCAACTAAATGACTCCCAACACATTCTTTCTGTTTATCCAATCAGCCTTCTCAGAGCATGAAACTGGACAACAAGCTAATACGGTCAGGTGATAAGAAGAAAATGGCCAGATTTTTGCATCAAAGAGGCTACATCTCAATCCAGCAGCTGTATCTTTTGAAGGACCCATGTCAAAAGCGTGTCTCTATTCTTTTGTTCTCCAACAAGACAAAAAAGTTTAACAAAATGATACTACTATGGGGCTTTACTTTAATCTCAGCCTAATAGATTTGCTCAGTAACAAACCCAACCCTAAAATCAGTCCAACTTTTATTGTTAGATATCATCTAACTGAATTAGACTTAGACTTAGACTTCCTGTATTGTCATTGCACAAAAAACACAAGGTGAATCTTGACAACGAAATGTTGATTACTTGGCTACCAGTGTAACAGAGCTAAGACCTTGTTCCTGCACAATAAATATGTTTTCTATGAGTAAGAGCTAGATAATATAGGTCTATAGGTATATATATACATATACATTGCACTGTTATTGAAGAAGTAACATCTAGACAATAAATAAATATTGCACTGAATTATTGAATTCAGGGCGCCAGTGGCAGTGGCTGGGGGGGCTCGGGGGCTTCTTGGGGGCTGTCTCTCCTCCTCCCTTGGTGGGGGTCTGATTTCCGGGGCTGGCCCCGCCTTGGTGCCTTCGCTTTTGGGGTCCTTTTGGGCGCCTGGGGCTTTGGGTCTCCCGGCGCTGGACTCAGTGCTCTGGGGGGTGTGGTTCTCCAGCTCTCCACAACCACTATTGAGCATTTTTTTCTATGGATAAACTTTACATGCACAAATGCACCCTCACAAACAATTGCAGGTGCTTGGCTCCAGGTACCCAGAGTCACTTTCATACAGAAAGCCCACATCCGTCTCTTTGGAAGTAACACAGAGCATGTCAGACTTAATAATATTACTTTAGCGATGGTTTCAAGGTGTTGCTTTATTGTATATCTCGTACCATGTCTTTTTGGTTGTGCTGTTCTATTTTCATCTCGTTACAGGTATGAGCTTCTGAAAGCATGTTTGTCATTTAGTCTCTTTTCTCTTCTTTCTTTCATCTTTTCTCTTTTCTTTTTTTTCTTTTCTTCTTCTCTGTTTTTGCTCTATTTACATTGCAGTGTCCATATAAACTGTAAAACTCCCTGCATATGTAATTATAATAAAGCAATTTGTATGCATGAAAAAAAGGTGTAGCAGTATGGCAATTGCCATACTGCTACCAACTAAATCAATAAATCTGTTGGGCTCTTTTTGGCATCAAGACAATTATTCTTATTGCCAAATTGCCAGACAGGACACTAAAAAAAAAAAAAAAAAGAAATTGCACTGAAGAGTTATTGAGAATGAAACAATTAATTGAAGACAAAACTAAACTAAGGTGTGTGTTGCAAATTTAAAAGCAAAGCTGCTTTTAAATTCCAGACAGTGGATAGTCACCCAAGGTAAAGCCAACTCTTACCTTGGATTGGGGACAGAAGGCTTAACAAAGATCTATCCTTTAAATAAAATTTTAAGGAACCTTCAGATTTGGAAAGCCTTCGTTGTTGTACTCTGACGTAATCAGTCTACAGATGTAGCCTTCGAAGAATGCAGCCAAGTTGTGTAACTAGGGCTGCAAAAAAAAAAAAAAAAGACAGGAAGAAAAATAAAATAAAATAAAATAAATGAAGCTTTCTTATTTTATTAGAGCCCCAGAGGTATGACAAACATAGCAATGACTGGGATGTTCAACAACCCTGAAAGACGTTAAAACGTCTGTGTATGTAAAACCAAGAATCACTGGCTTTGAAAGTTTAAATGTTGAGAGTAAAGATGAAATTAATCAGAGTATGGCGAACCCTGCAAAACACAAAAAAATACGATTGTGAAGAGCTAAGGTTAAAAAAACCCAGAAAGAGTTACAAGTATAGAACAGTGAGGATGAGAGAAAGGACTGATAAATAATGAATGTAAACTACTTGGTATACTGCTGGGAATCACTGGATGTAAACGAGCAGAGTGTAATTAACTAGAGGCTACAATGTTTGGGAAAGAGTTGTGTTGGAAAAAAACTAGAAAAAATAAAGGATGGTATGGTAGGCATGAGTTTAAGAGCCAGGCAATGTCAGGATTCCAAACATGAACAAGGATGAAAGGTGTAATGGCGAGATTTTAACGGGAGTTTAGCTTTGGTGACTTTAAGGAGGAAAGGTAGACGTGTGACAGCAAAAACAAATGGTAAGTCAAGGTATCTGATGTCTAATAAGGCTCACTTTGAGTTAAATCAGTAGTGTTATCAGTGCTGCATGTATTTGAAATGAAGGTAAGGAAATGTAGGTGCAGACAGCCTCTGAAATGTACTGTTGATTGGTGGCACACACCAGGAACATTACCTGCAATGTGTCACCAGGCAGCCCACTCCTGATGACTCGACCAAATGTTCACACTCAGCCACAGAAGTGTTAATGGGTCAGTCTGGGAGTATTTTTGGGCCTCTAAGCTGCGCACTATTCCAAAGACAAAGGGTAATGCTGTGTTCGATATGTTTCAGGAGATGGAGCCTGGAGCTGGCATTGACGTCACCGCTTAGTTGAACACTATTTAGAATGCAATTTGGAAAATTTGGGGATTCAGTATTTACTTTGCTGCTGCCTAATAGGCAATAGGAGGCAATAAACACATACTTTGCAACATTTATGTTTAAATACTTAACAAACATGATCCAAATTACAGGTATTTACAGGATTCTGTTGGTCACATGATGGAGAAAATTTGAAATACTGGCAACTTTTACCACGTGCTGTGAGTTTACTGATTTTGCATACTACAGTCAAAGTTCTTCGGTTGGCTTGAAATGTTCAAATCAGGACTTTAACTTGTGTGTCCAGCAGGGATTTGGTAAAATCCCATTTATGAAAACAAAGAAAATTCTGCATAACATTATCTGCAAAGAGCCTTTTTATTTTTATCGAACCATTTGTGAATCCACTTATTTTTTTCTGTAAAGGTTGAGGAAAGGGATGCATTACACACATGCAATCTGAATTTACCTTAAATAAAAAATAAATTACCTAGAATAAGGGGGTATTTAGGGCCTTTTCACATTGGTTCCCACCTGATCTGTGCGTTACTAAGGGCTTCCTGGGGCTTGAACTCATGCAGGATGGTTCATGTCAGAGACCTCAGAAAATAGATTTTCTGAATATAATGATTATTGAAAAATCAATTCTCAATTTATTTCTGTTTACTAAATAAGACCTGTCTTAGTAAGACACCAAAAACGGCTCTTGCCCAGAGATGCACGTCTTTCTACATCTGGTTCTGGATTCAACAAAAAAAGATTTATACAAATACACATACGCAAATTCATTTTAATTTGTTTCCATTAGTCAGAAAAACAACATGAATGATTCATTTAGTTTGTTTGCTTTTCAGTGACGGTACTCTTCTGCTAAAAATTCCTTTTTTTACGCAGATGATGTTAATCTATTTAGGCTGCATTAACTGTAGATTACTTTATCTACTCTTATTGTGTTAAACCATGAATATTTACCATTGCTCTTTTTGGACAACCTTTCTTCCTTTGACTCCCCTCGTTGAAATGTGCATGTTTAAAAGCCCTATACAGAAAACTCACAAAATGTCACACAAAGCTATTCTGTCACACAAAAATCATTCCGTGACCAATATTTGAAGAGAAGACCAATAGTTGAGCTATAATGCAGTTTTGTAAAATAAAGCTTTAGGGTACATATGCAAAACCATACAAAGATAGCTGTTGTAGAAAGAATGTTTCCCAATATGTTAAGAAAAACAATTGGATATTGGTGCTAGTTTGTTGCAGTTTTGTTTTCTAAAAAACATACAGCTTGATATGTACCTTTTGGTTTTATTTGCCAGCCTTGTTAATTGTGGATGTATTTGTGTAAATCCAGTGCCTTTGAAAAACATATATGCAACTCATTAAGTTCCCTTTGAGTGAATGAAATAATTTGACAGAGAAAAGCAGTTTAACCATAGTTTCACAAAGCAAAAAGCCCAATGGATATTCATTTTTTTTTATTCATAAGAAGAACTTTAACAGAATGTATTGTGTCAAAGCAGCTCCTCCTCATGAAATTGGCTGGTGTGAGAAATTTGTACTGAATGGGAAGACTGAAGTCACTCCTTGGGGGCTGGTAATAACTTATTTTTCTCGTTAATCATGCCTGACTGCACCATGCAGTCCCAACTGGCTTTATAGCCCGACAGCTAAGAGCATCAGTTAAGATAAGAAAAAGAAAAAAAGCATTTTGTTCCCGGCCGTGATCTACTAATTTACACAGTCATCCAGTGACTCATGTAGCAGCAGAACAAAATCATTCTCTGAGTCCGATAGTGATGCCCTTTTCCAAGAATCACCCATGAAGTTGCTTAGGAATTTCACTTGCCTGGAAGAAAGAGCATAAAAATAACATAATTAACATATAAAAGTGCTTGTTCCATTGAAATGTCTGCATTTTAATGAAGAACCAGGACAATCCTGTAAAAGGGAAAAGTATGTTTTAAAGCAGCAGTGGAAAAGCTTGTAATCATATATTTCTTCAATGAGCACCACTATGTGTAAAGCAGCATCAAGACATGAGACTGCCATCTAGTGGTTCAATCTGCCCTGCAGTCCACCATAGCATTTTTTAGTAGGATCCTGGCACTATGTTTAAAAAGATAACTCATCAACTTCGTCCAAAATGATCAATAATAATAATAAAAAATAAGATCTTAACAAACTAAACTTAAGCACATCAACATCTAGTAGAATTATTTTGTTTTAAAGCAATGAAGGATTAAAATTGTGGATCAAAAAATGTGTGCAATAATAAAGAATTTTTTTTATAAACCTGGCTGCATAAGCAGGAAATTGTTTCACTAAGAAATTTCCAAAAGAAAGATTTAAACAACTGAAAAGTTTGGATACATCAATATTAATACTTAATCCAACATTTCTAAATAAAGTTCAATACAACTGCTCCTAAAAGTCACTCCATAAATTAAAGGATGCACATGTGTTAAGGTTGTGGAGAGTATTTTAGCAGGCTCTGGTTTTCATCATCCTTAGTGTCCATTACAAACATTTCTGGACTATAGATGTCTCACTGATATCTTTATATGTTATTCATTGTTTGTCCAGCAGGTTCTTTCCTCGTGATGTCATCTATCAGATCCAAGATAGTGGGGCTGTAATGGCTGCGGCTGCTTACAGTTCCTGACAATCTGCAAGCATTTTCTACCAGATATGGCGCTTAGCATGCTACAAACTATGCATTGATCCAGCCGGTTAGTTTGTGACCGCCAGCGAGGGGCAGATTTTGGAAAGAAACATTCTGTATGTGCCTCCCATCGCTAATACCAAAGAGGCCACAAGTGTTCTCTATCAGACTCTATCTTTGAGCATCAATCTGCACACATGGAGGGGGTTTTCATTCGTGCTGGAGATTTTAACCGAGCCAATTTGAAGACTTCTCCCTCATTTTAACCAACACGTGGATTTTATAACTCAGAGACAGAACACCTTGGACAAGATGCACTCAGGGCAGCCCCCTTCTCCCACCTTGGCTTTTCACACCACCTATCTGTAATGCCAATTCCTGCATATGAGCTACTGCTGATCAGAGCTAAACCTACAGTGAGGTCAAGCAGGTCAGGGTGTGGACTGAGGGGGCCATGGAGGCACTCCAGGTCTGTTTTGAGTTCTCTGACTTGAACATCTTCAAGGCTGCAGCAACATATGATAACTTGTTAAATATGATGAAAAATGATGTTGTTGTATGCCTACATCAACAAATGCATTGAAAAGCCCTTTGGGAAACTCCTCCAACTCCCATTGTCATTGTGACAATGCACACACAAGTGAACACTGCACACCTCACCCATGCAAGGGGGCAGCCCTCAATGGCGCAGCTCCCTTGGGGCGAGGAACTGTGATACCATGCGCAGAGGTAGGATGGGGGAGGAGCGCTGGTTAATTACTCCCCCACCAACCCCGTGGCGGGTCGGGGAGTCGAACCGGTAACCTTTGGGATCCAAGTCCTGACACCCCTAACCGCAGCACACCCGACTGTCCTTGAGGACATCAGCATCACAAAGAAGATCATCACCCGGGCCAACCAACGACCCTGGTGACTGGGGAGGTTAGAAAACACTAAAAGCACAGAACTCAGCTTTCAAGTCCTGTGGTATCAGAGAGGGACTAAGGACAGCTTAAGACATCTTGAACCGTGCCAACAGGTTACCGAAGTGGAGCCACAGCCAGAAAATCCAGGAAATCTCTGCCACGGTGCCAGCAAAATCCTCAGGAGTATATGGCAATGTTGGGAGCTGGAAAGTACCACCTTCCTCCAGCAGAGTCGCCGTGGATCCTCCTGAGTGAGGAAGCCTCCTGCACAGCTGAGGCTCATTCCATCATCAGAGGATCCACAGTACTTAAGCTGTCTTCAGACCTTGCCTCAACGCCGCAGTGTTTAATCCAGTTGAGTTTAGCACCTAAGCCTAGTATCTCTGAGAACCTTCGTTGACTTTAGAATCCAGACAGGATTCTAACCTTTGTCTCTGTTTTCCAGGCAACCTGTTTTTTCTCCTGTGAAGCTCAGGAAGAGCTTAACCTGCCGAGCCTGCCCTCTGAGCCAAACCTGAGAGCCTTTCTCTGGATTTCCATGCAGCTCTGGACCCAAGAGCTGGAACTCAAGCCAAGGTCAGCTCTCTCTCAGAAGTAAGACGCTGAAGCAGTTAACGGACTCTGCTGAACAAACTATCTCCGGACCCAACAGTTTCCCTCTCAAGGCTTTAACCAAGAACCCTCAAGGTACAAATCACGGAACTGTCTGAATCAAACTCCTCTGAGCAAACGCTAACTGAACTGTCTTCCGCGCCTTGTAGACTCCAGTGAAGACAGTTCCCCAGCCCTGAACCAGAACCAGTGATTAATTCAGTGCTTGTGACAATAAACATTGTTAAACCTTTTACTTCTGTTTCCGTCTCCGTGGTGTGGTTCTGCATAATTGGGTCTCACTAGTGAACCACATCATGACAGGTAAGACATATGGGCAATTACAGACTAAGGAGGTGGTAGCACTAAATCCTGGGGTGCACCACACCACAGACAACCTCACCTGTGTAAACACCACCTCATTGGTTAAAAGGGCACAAAAGTGCTTGTACTTCCTGCCGAGGATGAGGAGAGCCCACCTGCCCCAGCCCATCCTCACAACTTTCTACAGAAGCACCATAGAAAGCGTTCTGACCAGCTGTCTCACACTGTGTGGTGTGGAGGCTGCAGCGCCTCAGAATGGGAGAAAGTGGTGAGAACAGCAGAAGAGGATTAATCTCTCTCTTCTTCCTTCCATAAAGGACATTTCATCCCTGCGCTGCATGTCCCAAGCATCTCCGGGTTTAAATGTGCTCATCAGTAACCCCTAACACCCCCACCATGGACTATTTTTTCCTGCTGGAAAGAGGCTTTACAGCATCCACTACAGGTCCAGAAGGTTCTGCAACAGCTTTCCCCCCACTGCCATCAGACTGATGAACTGATTAGAACTCTAAACTGGGCTCAAAGATCATACTTGCGACATCATAGTGGCACTACCAATGTGGCAGATTTTTTATAATCCCTTTTAAATAGAACACAACTCAATGTTCTAGTGCATTTTGCACCATATTTATTTTGCACTGCATTGAATCATTCCATATTAATAATTTTTGCACCATTATTTTTAAACTGGTTTCTGTAACGGGAACTGAAAGTTGGACCCAATATTCAGCAGACAACAGAATGTTTCAACACAAGGTTTATTTCAAAAATAACTGAAAGAGTAACGATGGAAACTCCTCAGAGCGGGTTGCCTCTGATTCTCTGGTTGAGAGTTCAGTTCGAAGCTCAGAGAGGGAGAAACCCCAGGGTATACAGTCCACCGCTAAGGCCGGTCGTTACCGCTTCGTGCCAACAGTGCATGGGGGAGCCGGCGCCAGCCAACGGCAAGCCGAAGCTGAAGTGTCCGTGAGGGATTATGCGAAGCCGATATCCAGTCCAGAGCAGTGTCAGAAACCTTGAGATCCGAGAGCCGAAGAGGTATCCAGGGAAAATCCAAGCCGAGGTCAGAAAAACAGTCCAAGTTCGATTACAGGCTAAATCCAGGCAGTCAGGCCAAAAACCAAACTAAGCAGGGCAGACAGGGAGAAAGGCAAAAACCAAAAACATATGGGCAAAAAACTTCCACTGAACAAAACACTTACTTGATAGCTGAGTAACTCACACAGAGACAGGTTGAATAATAATCTGACACTGATGGCAGGAAAGCAAACAGCCTGAATAGCTGGCGTGATTGGTGGTGAACCTGGAGACGCAGGTAGATTAGAGGTAGATTAAACTTCTAAATTGAGAGCAGAGAAAACCCCAAATCCAACAGTGCAGGATTATACAGGTTTCTGTTAGGAATCCAGTTTGTGCGGGATGTGTTTTGTGTTGCCCCTTACCCTCCACCACCAGGTGCCTTCCCTGTTCTCGTTGGTCCTCCCCACACCTGTGCGCTCAACGCCACAGCGTTTGCCAGTTTTGGGTACCCAAGCCAAGCTGAGTCTTGCTTGAGCTCCAACTTGAACCCTGTTTCACTGAGCCTAACATTGTTTTTTGTCTTTGCTCTTTCGACAGGAAGCCATCCGTGCTGATGTTGGCCTCTTCCCTGGGAAGGATAGTTTGAGTCTGACACTGAGTTAGTGAGATTAACATCCACAAGTTCCGCTCAAGTCCTCCTGGATACTTCCAAGTGACAGTCCGCTTCAATAGCCTCAGGATCCAAACTGCCAAACCTGTTCTCCCACCCAGCCCCACCTTCCGGATAAACCACCCACTGGATTCTGGGAAGTTAGAAGTCACCAACGGAGTCCTTTTCCTCTGTATCTCCAGTCATCATTCAGTTCCCATGGATCCTGAACTCAAACGCTTGATACTTCCCTTCCTCTTTCCAGTTCCGTTCACCAGCACAAGTTTCCTGAATCCAACCCCCTCGGGCTGACCTTATCAATAAACTCTTGTTAAAACCTTTTACTCCTGGTCCCCAGTGGTTTACTGCAATTATCCTAAAGTTGTATACATGACATTTTCCTGATCATCTTGGGTAAAGCTTTGTTATTTTTTTCTTCAAATTAGATAAGAGTCCTTTAAAGTTTAATTCCAGTCACAACAGACATCTCCAAATATGTAAAGTCTTCCTATTTTTATGTTCTAATTTGGATTTTTAGGTTGCAGTTGGACTAGTATTTTCTCTCACGGTAGTCTTTCAGGAAATATCCTTATTTCCTGAAAACAATACTCACTTGCTGCCATCTTCACAGCTTATATTTATTTGCTAACATTGCTGGGGTTAAGAAAAAAAACATTTTGTATAAAAACGTGATCAGCTATGCCTTTCTCCTTTATGAAATGTACAATGACTGGATATATGCATGCATGTAAAGGCATCTATTTGAACAGATAGACTTTGAATCCGAGAGGATCAGCAAATCCACCATTATCTCCCTGGTATCCTGTCTTACTACTTTTGAAATCTTTTTTTATATCAATAATGCAGAACCAATTAAGGAGCTGCCTTAAATGGCACCATAAGCTGAAATGTTGGAAATTAACCTAAGAATCATCTTGAATAACAAGATTTTTTATCATTTAATAAATGATAATCTCTTTATGAACATCAGAAAATAAAAAAAATAGACAGTTTTGCTTTTCTTTTTCATATTTATCAAGCATACAAATATAAGGTAACCTTAAGTGATCTAAAACAAGAAACGTTTAATCCTATAAATAAACGCATATCAACACACATAACACAGTTGCCATGGTGACCACTACATCTTTTTGTCCCTCTTCCTTTCTGCATGTGCAAAAGCCGGCAGGAGGAGCTGCCTTCACGTGTTGGTGCTGCCCGCTCTCACTCTTTACTCCCGCTGACTTCACACACATCAGCCCCAACACACAGGAGCTGGACGACAGGTGATGTTCTGGGGCACATGTGTTGATACTGAATGGAACTGGAGCCACGTGAACGTGACGGGGAAACGCTGCTCTGCTCAACAGAGATGGGTGGCAGGAGATAGTTATACAACTGTGCCTCTGCTGTTTGATAGTCATGGCAGAGAAGAGGCACTCTGGAGATGAATGCTTGATGAAATGATCTGCTGTGGCAAAGGGTCAAATTACAAACTTCAACATATTTTGTATAGATGACAATTCTTGCCTTAGACACACAAAGATGTTTAAATTGAGTTTTTAAGTACTGTTCATAAGTATTTTCCCTGAATTCCAGCCTCTCCATTGAATCCTTTTAGTTTTTTTCTTAAATATAGGTCATGGCACATTTGGAAAGCTCCACAATACCAGCACGTTGGTAGCACAAAGGATGTATGTGCATCATGTGAGAGCTCTCTTTGGGTTCTTCCTACGTGAAAAAACCCCACAATTGTTAGGTCAAGTGATTACTCCAAATTGCACTTAAGTATCAGAGTGTGTTTGTCTGGTAGAGCTGCTGTGTGGCCCGGTCCTGTGATGGACTGGCAACTTGTCCTGGGTGACCACGACCTAGCTGTAGAAAATAAACATATGTATATAGACTATGGATTGAATGTTTGAATGGATATTGCTGGTGAATCAGTCTCTTTGGTGTCCTTTTTTTCAACTTTTAAAGTTTTAATTCCTATGTTTTATGTTCTGCTTTGAAGTATCCTGTAGAGTAAAAAAGGTAAACACTGCAAAGGGCAATCTTTTTTAACCCCAAAAACTGTATTTAGGATGAGAAAAACAACTTTTAACAGTGGAAGCCATCAGGAAATGTTTTATCATGACAGCTTTTTAGGTTTTGCTCCAAAAGGAAACACAATTAAAATCCTACAGAATAAAAGAGGAATTTGATTAAGTCCAATTTGTATGGATTGTTTTTACGCACTAGCTTTGTGTTTTCAAAAGTAGGCAGATTGGAAATGATATGGGGGTAGGGTTAGGCATAGGGACTATAGCCTATGAATGTTGGTCATATGCTTAACCTCTGCACCACAGCAAGTCCTTTTTCTCTCTCTTTGTTGTTTCTTTTACAGAACATTAAAAAAAAAATCTATTTTATATTAAATACAACTGTAACTAAGTGTGTCTTGTATGAGATTAATGAAGGTTCTGTTTAGCAGACCTCAGGTTGGACAAACAACCAAGAAGTTGCTCTAGTTTCATCTGCCTTATATACTAACAGTACACAGGTCCATTTGGTATTGTGTGTGTCCAATGACATTGATGAGAATAGCCAAAAAGGGTTAGAATAGAAAGCCATAACACTTGCAAAATATTTCCATAGAGTACAAAGTTACCTCCACGGGGAAAATCCTGAAAACAAGAAGGGATGTCATTATATTAGAGTGTAATGTGCTTAAACTGCTAATTCATTTCACTGGACATCAGAGAACTTGGTATGAAAAGTAAGTGGCAGACCATTTTAAAGGTCTTGGTCTGAAATGATGGAGTACCAAAATGAGTGCCTCCCAGAGAGTAAAACTGAAGTGTGGTGTCCCACTTTTCCTGAAAAGGGGACAAGATGTCATTGGAGCTGAAGCTAAGAAATACTGTGCAAAGTTCTTGCAGAGCTATTAAATCTGAAATCTAGAACCAATTCACAACAAGTCAGACTGCAGTCAAAGCTGAATTTACCAGCTGTGATTATAACAAAGAGCTTTATACCATCTGAAACTGCATTTTTACATCAGCAGTGTTTTTGTTTTGCTTTGTTTATTTTTTCCAGAAACCAGGTGTAATGATCAGAACAGATGGACAGAATTCAACTCAAATGGAGACCCAGTTATGCAGAACACCACAAGGCGGACACGAGGATAAAAGTTTAACAGTTTATTAAAGCACAAACACAGAATGTACTGGAATCTGGTTCGGGCCTGGGTCCTGGTTTCACTGGAGTCTGCGTGAGAGACAGAGCTGTTATGAACTGCTGGCAGGGTTTGGTTTTCAAGTGAGCTCAGATAGTACCTTGAGGGTTCTTGAGTTATTCTCCTTGGGGGAGTTTCTGTTGGTTCTGGAGAAGAGTTTATCAGCAGAGTCCGTAGCTGCTTCAGCGTCTCACGTCTAGCTCGTACAGACCTTGGTTTGGTTTTTCCAGCTCTAGTCCTGAGCTGCTTGGGGGTTCTCAGAAAGTCTTCAGGGTTTGGCTCAGAGGGTCGGCTCGGCAGGTTAGCTCTCCTAGAGCTTTCACAGAGGAGACTCGGGTTTCCTGGGAACACAGAGAGAGAAGTTAGAATCCAATCTGGATTCAAAGTCATGGAGATTCACAAGGAGCAAGGCTTTAGCGCTGACCAACTGGAACAACACTGCGGCGTTGAGGCAAGGTCTGAAGGCAGCTTAAGTAGTGGATCCTCTGATGGTCTTGATGAGCTGCACCTGTGCAGGAGGCTCCCTCAGAGGATCCATCGGCGGACTCTGCTGGAGAAAGATGGGATTTTCTCCAGCTCCCAACAGTACCCCCCCCTCAACGACCGCCCCTTGGCGGTCCGGAGGAAGTGGAAGGACAGGAACGCTCGTACTCCTCTATGAGTGCAGGGTCGAGGATGTACGAGCCTGGGACCCACTGACGATCTTCAGGTCCGTAGCCCTCCCAGTCGACGAGGTACTGCCATCCGCGACCTCGCCGACGGGAGTCCACGATGCGGCGCACCGTGAAGGCCGGATGGCCATCGACCTCCAGGGCGGGGGTGGTGGGGAGTCGGACGGTGGGCACAGGGGGCTCGAGGAAACAGGTTTGATCTGGGAAACATGGAAAGTGGGATGGATACGGAGGGACTGGGGAAGTTGCAGACGAACAGAGGAGGGGTTGATGATGCGAGAAACTTTGAAAGGCCCAATGAATCTCGGGGAGAGTTTTCGAGACATCCCCTTGAGGGGGATGTCTCGAGTGGAGAGCCAAACTTCTTGGCCCACAGAATACTCAGGGGCGGGGCGTCTCTTAGCGTCAGCGAAACGCTTGACTGACTCGGTTGACTGGTTGAGTGTGGCGATTGTCTCCCTCCAAATCCTCTGGCAGCGACGGATGTGATGGTTAACGGACAGCACCGATATCTCTCTCTCATCTGCAGGGAAAAGAGGTGGTTGGTATCCGAGACTGACCTGGAACGGGGACTGTCCAGTGGATGCAGAACGGAGAGAGTTGTGGGCATATTCTATCCACGGGAGGTATTGACTCCAATCCACGGGGTTGTTGGAAGTGAGACAGCGGAGGGTGGATTCCAGTTGCTGGTTCATGCGTTCTGTCTGGCCGTTTGATTGAGGATGGTAACCTGAAGTGAGAGATGGTTTGCAGCCGAGAGCAGAACAGAAAGCCTTCCATACCTGCGAGATGAATTGTGGACCTCTGTCCGATAGAATCTCCTGGGGAATGCCATGAAGTCGGAAAACATGTTTTATTAACAGCTGGGCTGTCTGGAAGGCCGTGGGAAGTTTCCTGAGGGGAACCAGATGGCAGGACTTCGAGAAACGATCAACAATGGTTAAAATAGTGGACATACCTCGGGAGACAGGGAGGCCGGTGACAAAATCTATAGCTATATGAGACCATGGACGCGAGGGAACAGGAAGTGGTTGAAGCAGGCCAGAAGGAGGTTGGTGTGAGGCTTTGTTGCGGGCACAGGTGGGGCAAGCCAACACATACTCCTTAACGTCTCTGTGGAGTTTGGGCCACCAGAAGCGCCTGGAGATGAGAGCTATAGTCCTACTCACTCCTGGATGAGCGGTGAATTTGGCGGCGTGCATCCACTGGATGAGACGGGACCTGACTGAAGATGGGACATATGTACGGTTAGGCGGACCGGTACCTGGGTCTGGTTCTGTGGCTAGGGCAGAATTGATGAGGTCCGATATCTCCCAGTTGACCACTCCTATGGTACACGAAGCTGGGAGGATGGGTTCAGGTGTCTCAGGATGATCGACGGAGTAGAGACGAGAGAGAGAATCGGGCTTCACGTTCTTGGATCCGGGTCTGTAGGAAATGATAAGGTTGAAACGTGAGAAGAAGATTGACCACCTGGATTGGCGAGGATTTGCCTGTTTAGTTGACTGGATGTGAGCCAGATTCTTGTGGTCTGTCCACACGAGAACTGGATGCTCAGCTCCCTCCAGCCAATGCCTCCATTCTTCCAACGCCAGCTTAATAGCCAGGAGCTCACGGTCGCCCACGTCATAGTTCTGTTCAGCTGAAGAAAGCCTACGGGAGAAGAAAGCACAGGGGTGTATCTTTTGATCAGAGTCGAGCCTTTGGGAGAGAACCGCTCCAACTCCGGAATCAGAAGCATCCACCTCTAGGATGAACTGTTTAGCTGGATCAGGTTGAATTAGAACAGGAGCTCTGGAAAACAAGGATTTTAGTTTTTCAAATGCTGCTTGAGCCTCGGGGGTCCACTGAAAGGTTCGTTTGATGGAAGTAAGAGAGGTTAATGGAAGGGCGGTTTGACTGTAGTTTCTTATGAATCGACGATAGAAGTTAGCGAATCCTAAAAACCTCTGTAGCTGTTTTCGGTTCTCAGGGACTGGCCAGTCTAAAACAGCTTTGATCTTATCCTCAGAAGGTTTTACCTGGCCGCCCTCGAGCACAAACCCCAAAAAGGTGACTGACGGTTGATGGAATTCGCACTTCTCGGCTTTCACGAACAGCTTATTCTCCAGTAGTCTCTGTAAGACAAGGCGAACATGTCTCTTGTGTTCATTGAGGTCCTTGGAATAAATGAGAATGTCATCAATGTACACAAAAACAAACACGTTGAGGAAATCTCTGAGAACATCGTTTACTAGGGCCTGGAAACAGGCAGGAGCGTTGGTTAAACCAAAGGGCATTACCAGATATTCGAATTGGCCCAAAGGAGTCTTAAAGGCAGTTTTCCATTCATCGCCCTCTCGTATCCTCAGAAGATGATAGGCGTTTCTTAAGTCCAACTTAGTAAACACTGTAGCACCCTGTACAGGTTCAAAAGCAGAAGCAAGAAGAGGCAATGGGTATTTATTTTTAATTGTGATCTGGTTCAAACCCCGATAATCAATGCATGGCCTCAGGGAACCATCCTTCTTGCCCACGAAGAAGAAACCTGCACCCAACGGAGAGGATGAAGGACGAATAATTCCAGCAGCTAATGATTCGTTGATGTATTTCTCCATAGTTTCTCTTTCAGGCTTGGAAATGTTATACAGTCTGCTGCTTGGAAGAGGAGCACCAGGTAAAAGTTCAATGGCGCAATCGTATGGTCTGTGTGGAGGTAGGGACGTAGCACTGACCTTACTGAAGACAGGGGCTAAGTCATGGTACTCAGAGGGAACTGAAGAAAGGTCAGGAGAGTCCATCTCCCCCACCACTAGGAGGCCCCAACATAGGGGCAGCAGAACGAAGGCATGTTTCGTGGCACGTAGTGGACCATGATTCCAGGAGACGTTTAGTCCAGTTAATGTGAGGGTTATGCTTCTCCAACCACTCAAACCCGAGGACCAGCGGGGAACATGCAGAGGGAAAAACAAAGAAGGTTATTGTCTCTCGGTGGTTACCTGATAGAAGTAGCTCGAGGGGCTGGGTTTGGTGGGTAACACGGTGGAGTCTTTTTCCGTCGATGGCTGACACACAGAGAGGCTGAGAGAGGGGAACGGTCTTTATGTGAAGTTGCTGGACGAGGTTAGAGTCTATTAAGTTACACTCACAGCCTGAGTCGATGAAGGCGGAAAAAGAGAGACTCTGGTTATCACAGAAGAGGGTGGCTGGAAGCAACAAACGAGGAGATTTTGTTGTGTTAATTTGGCCCGCCAGACTCCTCAGATCCACTGGCGGGCCCCGGCTTTTGATCTTGCCGGGCAGGAGGCGATAAAATGTCCACTCTCGCCGCAGTAGATACATACATAGTTTACTTAGGAATCGCCTCTGTCTCTCCTCAGGAGTGAGCCTAGTGTGTCCCACCTGCATGGGTTCGGAGTCCCCTTCTCCCGAATGAGAGGCCTGAACAGGCAATGGAAGAGACTGGGGTTTAGACCTCTGAGTGGGCATCTGCTCTGTAGAGGGAGAACACACAGTCACGTTAAGAGGGGCAGGAGAGAAATTACTCTGCTTCTTAGAACTGTTTCTGGCTCGAATCCTATTATCAAGTCTAATGGAGAGGCGAATTAAATCCTCGAGGGAAGCAGGTTCGTCGAGGGTTGCTAGTTCATCTTTAATCTGTTCATTTAATGCCATGAAAAAGGCTCCTTTTAAGGCGCTTTGGTTCCATCCGGAAGCTGCCGCCTTAACCCGGAAGTTAATCGAAAAATCTGCCACCGAAGAATTTCCCTGTTTGAGGCTGAAAAGAGCTCTGGAATCTATAGTTTGGTCAGTTTCCTGGTTAAAAACCTGGGTAAATTCAGTAATGAAATCAGAGAAAAGGCAATTTAAACTGTCGTCAGAGGCAAATCTTGCCTGAGCCCATTCCAAGGCTCTTCCTGTTAACTGAGAAAGAATGAACGTTATTTTCTTGTGATCCGTGGAAAAACAACCAGGAGAATTCTGAAAAATCAACCGGCACTGAAATAAAAATCCCTTGCAATCTTTCATGTTGCCAGAGAATCGTTCAGGTAGACTAGGGCGGAACTCTGATGACGTCACAGGTTGTGACCTCGGAGGGGGAACTGGACCCGGAAATGGTTGCTGGACAGATGCAGCATTAGCATTGTTCAATCTACTAGAGAAATTACGGACAAGATGATCTTGGAAATCCAATTTGTGAATTTAACTCACTCAGAGTTTGAACTTGTCTGTGAATTTGGGCATCCCGCTCCTCTAGTAGTTGACGGAGATGTTCTGCTGGGCCTTGAGTTTGGCCGCAGTGTTCTGTCATGATGGGTTCTCAAATGGAGACCCAGTTATGCAGAACACCACAAGGCGGACACGAGGATAAAAGTTTAACAGTTTATTAAAGCACAAACACAGAATGTACTGGAATCTGGTTCGGGCCTGGGTCCTGGTTTCACTGGAGTCTGCGTGAGAGACAGAGCTGTTATGAACTGCTGGCAGGGTTTGGTTTTCAAGTGAGCTCAGATAGTACCTTGAGGGTTCTTGAGTTATTCTCCTTGGGGGAGTTTCTGTTGGTTCTGGAGAAGAGTTTATCAGCAGAGTCCGTAGCTGCTTCAGCGTCTCACGTCTAGCTCGTACAGACCTTGGTTTGGTTTTTCCAGCTCTAGTCCTGAGCTGCTTGGGGGTTCTCAGAAAGTCTTCAGGGTTTGGCTCAGAGGGTCGGCTCGGCAGGTTAGCTCTCCTAGAGCTTTCACAGAGGAGACTCGGGTTTCCTGGGAACACAGAGAGAGAAGTTAGAATCCAATCTGGATTCAAAGTCATGGAGATTCACAAGGAGCAAGGCTTTAGCGCTGACCAACTGGAACAACACTCGCGGGCGTTGAGGCAAGGTCTGAAGGCAGCTTAAGTAGTGGATCCTCTGATGGTCTTGATGAGCTGCACCTGTGCAGGAGGCTCCCTCAGAGGATCCACGGCGGACCCTGCTGGAGAAAGATGGGATTTT
>JAGKQL010000049.1:9285607-9311608 GCA_018398635.1 Cyprinodon brontotheroides | reverse complement strand
TATATATACAGCTTTTTCTTGCAGATTCAGCAGGTAGCCTTTTTTGGAAAAATCAGTTTTGGTTGCATCGTTCCCAATTTTATATATATATATATATATATATATACATATATACATATAACTAGATGAAAAGCTGTGATGATATGTTAATATGTTTCAAATTCACTTGATTTGGATATTTTACAACATAGGCCAGGAATTATTTCAATAATTATTCCAGTGCAGTCATAAAAATCAGAGGTTAGAAGCGTGCTGTAAAGACTTCCTTTGCCCTGGGAGACCTTTACGTGGGCTTACACTGCTAAAAAAATGGACAAAGTTAGAGAAGTCCCAAGTCATAAAGCCACCACGGAAATCAATATCTCTTCTCAAGACCTACAAAGAGGTCATCTCATCTAATCACTGAATATGAGAGAACATAACAATCTGGGTCGCCCACGTGGCCGGCTGCTCCGTCAGCTCAGCCACTCCCGTAGTCGTGGCTCAGGCATGTTCTGCTGCTTCCTCTCATGTGTCCAAATAATAATTAATGTTCTCCTTGTCAATCCCACTTCCCCTCTATAAAAAAAAATTTGCAGTATCTTTTATGGCAATTATGCTTCGTTTTTTTTATCTCGCTCTCTTAAAATTAAATGTATATACCCTTGATTTGGGTTGGTAAATAAGATGATGTGCCAAAGGAATTAGTAATTTACCCTTAAAATAAGATAATTTGATGTTATGCATTTGAAATAAGAGACTGCAGTGGCTGTTTTTTTTTACTTATTTAAATGTGAAATGGTCTTATTTCACTGGCAAAGGGTCTCATTCACTTGCTCAATTCAAGAACGAATGCACTTATATTAAGGAAAGTTTATTTAATTAGATTTTATTTTTCTATGAGCTGTGGGTCAGTTCAGATACATCTAAAACAATTCAGATATCATTTCAGATTGACAAACTCACTAAACACAGGTTCATTACTAAATAAAGGAAATATTTAACGGCTTTATTGTCATTTTAATGTTAGATTTTTTTCAGACAAAGATGACCATAGATTCAGTGCAAATGGAATTTGGATTAGATGATTAAAAAGACGGAATATTTTAAGCATAGATCTCAAGCTTCTTAAAAGTGTATTAATTTCTATGCACTCATTAAATGGGTAATTTAGTGCTTTGCTGCGGTGAACAAAGGAGGCGATTGATCTAAATTTCATATGATGTGTGAGGACCGCCCAGGTTGCTTTAATGGCGGCCTTCAGGTCACCTCAATTATTGGTTCTAGTGTCTCTCATCTTATTTCTTAACAATAAACCTTAGATTCCATGTGGGTTCAGCTAAAAACACTTTTTGGGCCAATCAAGCACCATAACACCAATAAAGCAACTTTTGCTGTAGCTTTAGGCTTGTATGCAGGATTTGCTTGTATGTGTGTGTGTGTGCTTCACTTCCGCTGATTGTGCGACTTCCACACTAACGGAGATTGTAAGTCTAATAATAAGGATTATAAAGAGATGTGGTTGCTCCCTTCTGGATCACCACCGCCTTCCATTCACTTACCTATTCTTGATTTATGGCTACCCATGCATCTTATTAAGATTGGCCATGACAGATTTCCGTACCTTTGGCAGTGTGGCCGTGCACTACCTCCTCCTAGAAAATTAAATCAGCATCTCCATAAAGCTTGTCTACTCAGAGAGTGTGAAATTACAAATCTAACACAAACGTTGTGTAAAATCAACTAACTAATTGTCTTGGACTATCAGGAACAGTGATTGTGTACATATCCAGTCTTCCTTAATTTCCACATGAAATGCAAACTTTACTTTCATCTAACAAGAGAAGTTTGAATCACAAAGCAAATGTTCAGTCTGGTGCAGGAGTGCTTTGACACAAGGAATCCATCATCTGTAGCTCATGCGTTTGGATTTATCTGTGCGAAGCAGCTCTTGATGTGCTGACTTCAATGGGTCCGCTCTGATGAAAGTCCCACTAGATGTCAAAAAGTCCTTCTTCCTGATTTGTTTAGCCTTTTGAAGTCAACTATAGCCATATGTATGATGAAATATTGCCTTTAGCATTAAAGAATATTAATGAGTTATGAAGTAATGTTTGTTTTCTGCCTTTATTGCAATGGATCCTCTCCCTGTTAGGGCGACACCCATTTCAGGATACTGACATACCTGACAGACCCATTATGGCTAAAAAACATAATTCTATGACACTGACATTAGCTGAAAATGAACAGATTCTATCATTGTGCAGAATAGCTGCTCATCTTTGAGCACAAATGATCCTGCTGTGCCTCTATACTAATCGGATAAGGTATGCAAGTGTTTTTACTGTGTAGCTGCAGTGTAGTTTAGGTAGATGCTTCCTGGAGTGGGTGGATACAGACAATTTTGATTGCATTAAAACAGCTTAAAACCCCAAGAAGTTGATTTTGCATAATTTAGGCCTTTTAAAGCAATTTTGCTAGAAAGTTTTGTCAAGGCTCTAACAACTTCTGGTTGTGCACCTTCTTCCTGCTGTACCAAACATTGTTCCTTTCCCTCAGCTTTCCATTAACATCCTTAAATCTTTAAATAACCAGCTTTTTTGGCAGTTGTATTTTATAGCTTATCCTCATCATGCAGGATGTTTATCACTGTCTTCTGTATAATCTATCAATTCAGCAATCTCTAGGATGATTTTGCAGCCCACTGACCGACTCCAGGTTTGGGAAGCCTTTGAAGGTGTTTTGAGAATGTCAACTGATTAATCTGACATTGTGAATGACAAGTATTTAACTTTTCTGTTATTTGCAAGCCATAAAAAAAGAAATAATTTATATATTGAACATTCTCCCAATAGGCTTATTCTATTTTTACTAATGTATCTCTACATATTCCTATAAAAACAGAACAATTTGCTTTCTCTCCCAGAGTTGCAGCAGAATAATGTCCCCCTGAAAGTGGAGCTCTATTGTTTTGCAGCTCCTGGCCTATGAAAGTTTTCCAATAGTCCAGAACTGTCAATATTGTTTGCTCAATGGACCCATTTGATTGGTCTAAGGTGGAGGCCTTCAACAGGGGGTCCACGACCCCTAGGATGTCCACGGAGGTACTGAATAGGGTCGCAAAAGTTTTGGTTGATTAGACTTTTTTTCATATTCCCCCCCGCAATTTTTTCCAGTAATTGAAATGTCTGTAAATACACATGAATTCACGCAACTAAAGTAAACAGATAAATGGAGGCAGAAGATGTCTTTCATTTGTCAATGCACTACATTCAGCGACACACAGGAGCTCCTTCCAAGCTGGGCACCGTTTCATTTACAACAGCTGTCTTTGGGCACAACCAGGAATCAGAATCAGAGATACTTTAATAATCCCATTGCGAAATTACTTTCATTACATGACTCCATCTGTAATAAAGGGTTCAAGGCCTCTATGAACTTTTGAACTCGGTCGAGAAAAGAATGCAGCTTGCACATTGAGAACAGGCACACGCTCCTTTCCACAATGTTTTAACAAAGCTAACTAAACAGGCTATTCCACTGGTAGTTATATAGTTTTCACTGCAACCTCTTGGGGGGTAAATGTGCTGCTTTATTACCTGCCTACTCAGAGGCTGAAAAGAAGACAACTAATAAGCAAAAGAAGGTGTTACATTACCAAATACACCAAAGCAGATTGCAGCTTTATTGTCTATGTAATATTAAATACCTGTATGACAAAACATATGTTTTTTCATAACTGTAGAACTTAAAAGCTACTTTTGTTCTTGTGTTTCTTCTTCATCTCCCTTTCTTTTATGTTTGGCGCCATGCTTGATTGGGTATATCACTGTTGCACATGGCTAAAGTGGTTATAAAAATGAAGGATGGATGTGGACATTGGTAAGCTCTGCCCACTAACTTTACCCAAGAATATAGAAATCCAGTATACAAATCACTGTAAAATTAATTGATCATATTAATTACAACCTCATAGAAACCAAAAGAAAAATAAAGAAGCACTTAATTGGTTCACATATTTTGATTTTTTTCTCCTCATCATAATATGTATGAACTTAAAGGTAAAGTGGAGGATTTTTTAAAAAGACCATCTCTCCATTAACAAAAAAAAAAAAAACAACATTCAGAACCCTGTACCCGCTCTTGAGAGGGATCGGCTATTAAACGCGTGTGAGAGTGGAGCGTGCATGAGCCCATTTATCCCCATGCACACTCTGTTTAAAAGTTGCTATTTGCATCTCTCATACATGCTTACTTTCCAAAAGAAGTTTTGCAATTTGCAAAGTAGCCCCTACTGTGTCATAAAAGGTAATTAAAGTCATTGAAATGTATTCATATGTATTTTCTGCCATTTCTGGTATTATTTGCAGTCTTGCAATTTCAAAGTATTTCGATCTCTGTCATAATATTCACAGGAAGCTTTCTTTGATTAAACTTGTTTTTTAGTTGGTAAAATTGCTTTTTTACCTTACCATTTTATATATAAAGCATTGCCTAATTTTAGGGGAGAAGATATAAGTTTGAAATGATTATGGCATGTAATTTGACTAATTAGAAATAGGGAATTCTACATGTATTATTAATCTACGTAGTAATAACCTTACATCAACTTAACCAGATGTCACTGGTGAATTCACAATTTAGTTTTTTCCAGATCTGCAAAAAACAAAATGCATTGAAATGATTAACACTTTATATACAAGACTATATTATATAAATGCTTTAATTTAATAGCAGAAAACCACATATTTTTAAATCACTTTACAGTACAGTGTTTTATTTGTTTATTTTTTAACTCTTTACTATTATTATTATGTTATTCTTATACATTTTTCTAAGGTCCACGTTTGTGTTAACATTTATTCTAGATTTTTTTGCTGCTTTAACACAAGAATTTCCCCACAATAAAAGGGATTTTTTTCTATTCTATATTAATAATCAATTTTTTTGTTGACTTGCAGATTTAAGAGAAGTGAGCACTCCTCTGTTTTTGTTTGCATCAGTGTGCATTAAAAACTTTAGTAACAAAGGTTGCTTCATAGCGCCCTCAGTTAGCCCCCCTTTAGATCCAGCAGACAAACATCTCTGGTCCAGAATACCCTCATCCCATTGGTCAAGCCAAGTGTTGGCTTGACCAATGAGATGCTCTAGCTATCTTCTCATGGAGCTAATGATTTTTTTTTCTGTTTTACACCTGCAGCCTACAGTCATCGCATTTAAGGCACAAGTGTGTTTGCAAGTTGCACAAATTTGCTGTTGCACCAAAAATGTTCCCTATTTATTTATTGTTTTGTATTCATTTTTACACTTTGAAGTTAAGCAGGATAGGCTTATGTTTCTTATGGTTTCTATGAAGATATTTTAGTCAGCAAAGTTTGTGATTGTGCATTAATGATCTGGAAATACTAATCCATGCGCTTTATCTTTGAGTCTAATTAATTACTGCAACGGTGTTTTCACAGATCTGCGGAAAAAGTGGATCAGACAGCTGCAGCTGATCCAGAATGCTGCTGCCCATGTCCTCACTAAGACTAAGAAAGTAGAGCACATCACCCCAGTTCTAAAGTCCTTACACTGGCTCCCCTGTATCTCAGAGAATAGACTTTAAAATATTTCTGTTAGTCTATAAATCTCTGAATGGCTTAGCACCTAAATACATCACAGACTTTGCTATCAGTGTATCAACCCTCCATGCCACTCAGGTCTTCTGGCTCCAGCCTGCTCTGCATACCTAGAACCAGAACTAAACATGGAGAAGCAGCATTTAGTTCCTATGCTCCACTTATCTAGAACAAAACTTCCAGAAAAAGAAACTGTAAAAGTGAGGAAAGCCTGAGTTCCTTTAAATCAAGACTAAAAAACACATTTGTTTAGGATTGCCTTCAACTGTTCTAGTTAAACAGTTCAACTAAAACATCATTAGTTCAACTTTTTTTATTTTCTTTAGTCCAACTGTTTTTAATATTCTTTTTGTTTCTGCATTTTTTTTTTATTTTATTTATTTCCTACTTGCTTTGATTCTGTTTTATTTTCCTATATTTTAATCATGTAAAAGAACTTTGCATTGTCTTTTGTACTGAATTGTGCTATATAAATAAATTTGCCTTGCCTTGCCTAATGTGAATTGATGGATAATAATTTGTTTTCCATGTGTCCATGTCACTCACAAATATACATCTAATTCAATGCAGATTTGATGAAAATAGTTAAAATTCAAATATCATTTCACACACAAATAGGGGCTAAAAAAAATCCCCATACATGGAGGAGTAAAGGCAATCAGCTGGCACGCACATTATTAGTTGTTTTGTTTGTTTTTTTCAGGGAGTTGGCAACCCCAAATATAACACTTTTTGTGCTCCATACTTTTAGGTCACAGTTATGGGGAAAAACTGCTATCAACCAGTTCCTGTGATTCTAAAAACGATCTGTTTTTATCATTTTTTTAAAGCCTGGATCACGACATGTTTTCAGCTTTTTTTTTTTTTTTTTATAACAAAACGAGAACTGACAAGGTGCTTATATAAAACATTACATAAAACAATGAATGCACAGCCAGAACAACTGGGGACAAACTGCATGAACCAAAACAAACAGGCAGCTATTTCTTTGGTTCATTCTGATCTATCATGCTGTTAAATTATGTTTAGAGCCTCTACAATAAAAAACAAAAAAACTGTAAACTTATTCAGCCAATTCCCATAACCGGCCACGCACCGCACTGCTGTCTGCCGAGGTTATACAATATTATTCACTTATATAAGTGAGCCACAAAATCAGCCAATAGGAACGCTCCTCGGGGGTCACGTGGTGTTTTGCGAACGCTTTAGCGAACTGTGTGAAAACCAAAGAAGCTTTAGCTGCTGAAGACAGTTAGCAAAGCAGTGCAGTGTTTCTCTCCGACGGACACTTTGTTTCATCTGCTGTTTTCTCGGTTTTACAGTCGGAGCGACGATAACCGGATTCCTTGAAAGGTTTTGGGAATACCGGCTCTAAAAGGGTTCGTTTTAAAGAGTTTGGAGCTCGGTAAAGCAGCAGTTGGTGTTAGCTAATCTCTGTTAGCAAAAGCTTTCTCGTTGTCTCGTACAAACATAACAGACTCGTAAATCTACTTTTATTTTTATTTTAATGCTATCTAGTTTGGACATAAGTTCGTAACCTGCTGTTAGTGAATTTGTGCATTTGTACTAGTAGTGAATAAGCTTTTCACTTCGGTTCAGCTTAAAGGGTTTAGCCGCGATGTAAGAAAACAACTGAATCCATTGACATTTATTATAAAACGCTTTTTTGTTTGGATGTTTCTCTAAAGATATGGGTTGGGTTAAGCGCGCGTTTTCTTATGAGCCGTAGCCTCATTTAATTTACTATTTTATTTTTAAGTTATTATTAATTTATGTCGTATTTATAAGAGATAATGGCTGTGAATTGGGGTCGAGTGGAGCGGTGGTCTCTTTCAAGATCAAAACTTTTAAAGGACACTGAAAAACATTTTGGGAACCTGCTGGTTTGGTCAAAAAGACATTGAGTGTTTTATTTATTTATTTATTGTGTAAAAAATCACTGTGAGGAGAAGATGGAGACGGGGGTTCTGCCTAACCAGGGCGACCTGCTTCTCCACCCGCTCTCCAGCCCTGCAGCTGCGGGGCTCTGCCCTGAAATGCTGGATGTAGCCGAGGAGGCCAACCGGGCTGGTGACTTTAACCTGGCCGTAGAGATCTACACCTCCCAGCTCGCAGACCTCCAGCAACCGGATCGGGGCTTGTGCCTGAGGAAGGGCGACTCTCTCGCCCGCGCGGGGCGGATATCAGAGGCGCTAGAGGCGTACTGCATCGCTGCCAACCTGGGCCATCTGCGCCCGGAGGAGCTGGCCGTCCTGGTGGAAACCATCGCCCGGACACTCCGCGTCAAAGAGCTCGGCCTCCCCGTTACCCAAAACGGGCAGACGAAAAGCAGCAGCAGCGGCGGACAGGAAGGGAATCTCACCGATGGGGATTGTGAAGAACATGAAACCCTGGACTTGTTTTCCTGTCGCCTCTGCAAACGCCTGCTACAGGAGCCCACCACGCTGGAGTGCGGGCACACTTTCTGCAAACGATGCCTAGAAAACGACTCCGTCAAAGATTGTATCAACTGCAAACAGAAATTTAGCAAATTAGACAGGAGAGTCAACGTGGTTCTCAGTTGCCTTTTGGATAAACTGTTTGAAACTGAGAGCAGAGCCAGGAAAATGTGGATCGAGGGGGAAATGCTGTGGAGCAAACAGAACCTGGCAGGTGCTCTGGAGATGTTCAATGCAGCAGTAGATCTAGGTAAGTTTGTGTAACAGAAATGGGACGTTTTATATGTATAATTAAAACAGTAAGTGACCTACTTTCTTGTGTAACTTCCTCGTGTCACCGATAGTTGGCGCCCGTTTGCCGTTTAGTTATGTGACGCACTGTCCTTCGTTACCTAAGCGGCACGCGTCTCATAATTCCTACCAAGGCCCCATTCATATCCTATTTTCTATTTTTACTTCAGAGTGTCGTGGCCTTCTCATTGAAATGATGCATTAATATAACCAAACATACCATTTATTTAATTATCCCACTCGTATTTGTGATCTTAGTCCATCTTTATGTTTTTTATTTTCCTTTATGACTTCATTTGGCTTGTGAAAGCTTCAGCCTCCCTGCTCTCTTTAATTGGACTGTTTCACAAGCTGTGTTGGATAACGGCTTAAAAAACTGCTCTCATAACCTATAGATGACATGACTAGAGATTTAGGTAACATAGAAGTTATTAATGCTCTTTTTTTTATGTTTGATTCTTTTTTTTTAATACCTGGACAAAGTAATAGATGGTTATTTTTATTTTTTAGGCCATCTGGTTTTTAGACATGAGTTTGTAACCTGCTGTTAGTGAGTTTGTGCATTTGAACTAGTGGTGAATAAGCTTTTCACTTCGGTTCAGCTTAAAGGATTTAGCAGAGATGTAACAAAACAACTGAATCCATTGAAATCTATTATAAAGTGCTTGTTTGTTTGGATGTTTCTCTAACGATATGTGTTGGTTTAAGAGCAAGTTTTCTGAATAGCCGTAGCCTCTTTTAATTTACAGTTTTTTATTTTTAAATTATTATTAATTATGTTGTATTTATAAGGGAGAATGGCTGTGAAATGGGGTCGAGCAGAGTGGTGGTCTCTTACAAGTTAAAAACTTTTAAAGACACTGAAAACCATTTTGGGAACATGATCTATAATGGAAAATAACTTTTACTGGTTTGGTGAAAAATAATAAGTGGTTGCACGCTTTAGAAAAAAATTAACCCTGATCCAAAACTCCTGTATAATTTGAATAGTAAGAGGAAGCTGAACTGAACTGTATTTTCACACCTTACCCTTATTTATTTGTTGCTGTGGCACCAATGCGTATCTCAGGCGTTCGCTTCTTCTTCCTGCTTGGAGATTAATCTCAAACTCTGGCAAAATGAGTCTCTCCCAGTATTTTGTTCGCACAACTGCTGATATTTGCCTCAATATTGATTCATGCTTTCTGTGTTGTGGAGACCTTTGGGTGACAGAAGGATGGAGTGCTTTCACAGTGTTTTCACTGCCAGCCTCTGTTTTCCCAAAACAGGCAGCAGGAGGCCTTCTGGTGTCTGCAGCTTGACTATAACAGCATCATGCATAGAAATAGATTTTTATCTAATATGTGCCTTTTTAGCCTGGTTTTACCTCTGTAATAGTAGATCTAATATATGTTACTAACATTAAAATAAATAATTAAGGTCTTTTTTTTTTTAGCAGTCAAATACATTAATAACAAGGAAGATTTTGAATTGTAGAGTTGAAATCTGCAGTTAAAGATTATTTTGCAAATCGATTAATCTGTTATTTTTCGATTAATAATCAGACGGCAAAATGTTCCTTAGAGAAGATTTTTTTACAAAATTAAACCGGGGAAACTAAAATGTTTCCACTTGAGTTCCACAGAGGAAATGTTTTTTATTTTATTTTAAATGCAAGATGTTAATATATATATATGTACAACTTTGATATAATTATTACTCTCAAGTCAGTCGCTCTGTCAGCTAAAGGCATGTTTTACAGTCTCTATACTTCAGTTAACGGTTGACTGATTTCTGAATTAGTTGATGATTGTTTAAATAATAGATTAAACCCGATTGTTTAAGCCTAGTTATAAGACTCCTATCATTTCTCATACATGGTTCTTATATTCTATCTTTTTTTCCCTTGTTTATATTAGAATTTTTGTTTTTCTAGATGGTTGGTCAGCTGCTTGTAGTTTGAAAACCGTAGTTTTAAATTGGTGTTACTTTAATAAGACAGATGCCTGAAACTCTTTTATTTTGGATTCCACAACTTTCTAAGTGTTTTTTTGAGAATGAAAGTATTTCCAAGATTGGTAGGGAAATCTTAAATCCTGTTTAGCCCTCAGGCAGCTGTCAAGCAGTGTACAGCAAATAGTTTCTGGCATCCTAATTGGAAGTATAGGAGTTATGTGATGGAAAATCTTTGCAGTTTGGAACCGGTATTAGTTAAAATGGTGGTGACTTGCAGATGATAGCCAGTTGTGTATGGAGTAGATTCTGTTCCATTATTGTTGCAAACAAAGATCAATTTTTTTTAAATAGAAATTTTAAAGAATACATCCATGTTTGCTATTATATCGAAATTTGAAAAAAATCTAAACATAAAAAAACAATTTAATTCAAAAAGGGTGATATTTTTTTTTTTTACACTGTCTCTTCACTCCAGTCAAATATAAATGGTAAAGAATGCAATTTGTAAAACTAGAGAAATAAAAAAAGAAAAAATGTATTCTGTTAAACATTTGAGGAAAAAAAATCCTAAAGAAATAGAATCGACTTTAAGAAAACAGCCTAATTATTTTAAAAACACTTTGCTTTTTTTCACAAGTTACAAAGCTTTTTCTAAGCTTAAAATGATAATGGAGCAAAATTCCCTCCTTGCAGGCTGTTTGCTTGCAGGTAGGGATGAGCGATATGGACTAAAAATGTATCATGCTAATTTCTCTTATCACTGTAACGATAAGCGACGATAAAAACTACCAGCTAAATATTTTGTATTATAAACCTGTCACTAAATTCTGTCTTGAAAGCCCTACAAAATACTAGAAACCACTAAACTATATCAATTAACTTCAAGTACTGCACCTGTACTGCAAAACTGTAGTGATACCAATCAAATAAGTCTGAAATATGAGAGACCAAATTCCAAATTTATTCAAACGATGCAAACAGCAAAACTAACTTGGCTTATTAAAAAAACCAAAGTGGTGCAACTGCAAACACAACCTGATAAATAGTCATCTCATGATAAAAACGATTAATTCAAACTGTTATTGTGGGGAACTTCTTTGACGATATATCGCACACCGTAAAATATCGCCCATCCATACTTGCAGGTTACTTTCTTTAATGAGAAAACGGGTATTTAAACATGACTGCTTTTTTGGATTTTCCACATTATTCCTTTTTAACCTGTCTTGCCTGGTCGCCTTATCTTCTCCTTATCTTCTCCTTGTCATACTGTGCAGGTAGCCTGACCGGCCATATCAGTCTGGACAGGAGCAGATAGTTCAAAGAGTTCAGCTTATTATGGATGTGACACAAAAACATCTTTTTGAAAAGCTCTTACGGCAGCAAGTTGTTGAAGTTTTAATGGTCTAAGCAGCTCTTTTAGGACATAATCAAGGTCATCTTGAAAACATTGCACCATTGCAGCTGCAATCTGTGCTAAAAAGAAGAGCTAATAGCATAAAAAAGAACACGTGGAACCAAAACGGCTCTTTCCTGATCAGGATGAAATTCTGTCACGGTATTTGTTTACAAAATTTCTGTCTGTTCTCTTCCTGTATGTCTTTGCATTGTCACATGGGCATGTTGTGAGAAGAGGCTACCTGAGTGGCATGTGAGGCCACTGCTATGCGTAACATCTTTGTTTTTGCATGTAGTTGCTCAGGAAAATCAGGACTGTTGGTCCTCTTAAACTGTCCCAATTTAAGGAAAAGTAGCACATTCATTCTGAGTAATAAAAATACTAAAAGCTGTTCTAAGCTTTCAAAGACTGCACATTTCCAGTCTAATAAACAACATAAAATAAACTTGCATGTCAGCAGAATAGATCATGAACATATTTTTCTCTCTCTAGACCACCTTATTCTGGTTCTGCTTTACTCTTTGCACGTAAGCCAGCCTGATAATTTAACCCGACACCTAATATGTCGCAGTTGTAACATGATACCTTTTACACCGAGTGGCTCTTGACTGTATATTTTGGTTGCAGTGAAATCCATGGTCCTCGACATAAGTATCTAGGGAGTCCTCTATCTGATATTCTTGGTTGTAATAGCAAGAAAGGCGGAATCTTTAAATAGTAGTAATTTCCTGAAGATGAGGATCTAGATATTTTCCTCTGTATATCAATACTGCTTCATGCCTACTGTGTCCTTTGGTCGACAGAGGGAAGGAGAGCAGGCGTCTGTTTCCCCATAGCAGAAAGCAGGATGCCATATGATGTCAGCTATAGTGACAGTGTCATAAATAAAAATGCAGAATGTATTTAGGCTTTCATTTTTTTATAGATCGAAAGCTTACTTTGCAACCCCTATAATTTTGAGTTAACAACCATCTAATTTAAGGAAACGAGAATAAAAGGAAGGACCTTTTTATTGAACATGTGTCTCTAAAACTATACCTTCAAATCTGGACATGCTTATGTTTGGACAAAGCAGATCTTAATTAAGTTCCCTCCTCTGATTCAAACCCACCCAAAGATGGGTCGTTGCAGATTTGATATTACTAACAACCAGAAATTATATGTTTGGGAGTTTGTAAGGTACTGATGGATTAATTGATTTTATATAAATGGGAGTGACACCTGTGAATTTAATGCAGCGCATCAAACAAACAGGTTCTTTGTGCATTATTAGAGATCCGCCAAAGAGTTCAACCCTAAGATCAATTTTTACGACCAGTTGCTTGGTGTTTCACGATGAAATGCCTGGTGAGAATCGTTAGTCTAATCAAACAGTTTTGTGACACCAAGAAGAATTTGACGCCATATTATGGACAAAATGGAGCTGTAATTTGAAGAGCTTCTTGCATTGACCCATAAGATTTCGGTTTCATTTGAGAGAAACGTTTTTGGGGTAAATTGTCAAGCTGAAGATAAAAAAAAAAAAAAAAAGAGAAAATTTTTTTTGGTACAAGAAATCTGTTTTGATTACATCTTCACTTGCTGAGAAAGAAGCTAAAAGGTCACACCGATAGGGTCAGTAACCCTGATATTTAGAGAGGTCCTGAGGTCTAATAATATAAAATAAGGGTTTTTAAATTCTATACTGGGAGGTAGGTGCCTACTAACATAATTTTCACTGCAGGGGGACTGATGTGATTCATATACGAGGACTTTGTTAGTAAAGAACTTTATGTGGGAAAAAAATGAGTCAGAATTTAAAGACAGCTAGAAGCAAATGAGCTATAAGATGGAAGTTACAAGCACAACAGAAGCCCCAAATTTCTGGACTGAGATCAAAGATCATGTTGGATAAAGACGGCTTTCAAACCGGACTCTGATAGGCCGGGTTTGGGCTCAAGCTCTATAAAACATTTGGCAAAAGCTTGAGGAGTCACAGTTGAAAAGAATGATGTTGAAAAGTCCTTTACTGTGGAGAAAATGGAAAACTGACTAAAACTGTCAAACAGATCAAGTTTAAAGTTTTATGTTTAAAAAAAAAAAGAAGAAAAAGCTTGTCTGTCTTTTTTGTTTTTATAAGCACTGATATGCAAACTCCTGATTTTAACTGTGCACAGTAATGTCAACAAGAGGAAGTCTAGCCCACGTGCAGCCATTGTTGATACGTGCAGCGCATCATGCGAGTCCTTCACTTTGTACACATGATGTCATAACCTAACTCTGTGGCCAGGCTGGTTTTTAAACAGCTGCTCGGGTTTTAGAGCTACATGTCAGCCTTGTGTTAAGATTTTGAAGCACAATACTACAGTACAAAAAGTTTTGTTTGTTTAATTATTAAAACTGGCTCTCCAAAATTCAGGGTTAAACTCTCAAAGTTATAACCACTAGTTCGATCCTAAAAACTACATTAAACTTATCAGTTGACAAAGTTTACAAACTTGCAGCATCTCATTAGTTTAAGATAACCCAGTTCTTTAATTTATTCTTTAAAAAGAAAAAAAAAAAACATTTTTAATGCAAACAAGGCCGAATGTGATTCACCTTGATACTGGAATGATAATGTTGAGTACACAATGTTCCAAGCTGCTCACGCTCCTCTGTTACGTTGTTGCCTCACTTGTCTGACCTAAAAAACAGGTTTATTCCATGGAGCACTGTCTGACTGGGCTTTTGTTTTGTTTTTCTCTATAGTGCCCTCTGCCGGCAGCCTGCTATGTCAACGCGCCGAGCTGAACATGGAGATGAGGAACTACAGTCAAGCTGTGCAGGACGCCAACAGTCTCTGCAGGTTGAAACCTCTCTGGACCAAGGTGTGTCTCCGTTGTAAATGGCACAGCCAGAAATGAAATTATTGAGAAAAGTCTGGAAGTTTAATGATTATCCAGGTCTTGTTATGAATGTTAAAAACTAAACATTTGAGCTTGGAGAAAAGTTTTCTGACTTTAAATCCTGGCTCCTTGTAAAATATAAGGATTTCTAAAAGATAAATGCACCTTTTCACATCAATTGAACCGTTTTTTGGATGATTGTTATATGAAAGCAGGAGCTTTTTTCCACCTCATTGACTGGTTTGATGTTTGGCTTCTTGAAACTTTTGCAAAAGTTGACAAAATTTTGAATTTTCTCTAGATCTGAAAGTTTAGCTTTGGACTTAATTTATTTATTATTTCTAAAAAATCTAGAACACACCATAATAGACTCATTTATGTCTTATATTCTACATTTATGACCTTATATCAGATGTCATGCATTACAGCTCCCACCATAAGATTAACATCTGATATCATATTATATCAGATTTTATTCTGATGGTGGGAACTGTAAAGCATGAGCATGGTCATCTCTGTCATCTGGGATCAATAAGATAAAGTTTATCAGGAGATAAAAGCAGATTATAAAACCTAATAAGGTGAATGTTGTTTGAAATATTAAGAGTGAAATTCAAGAAGAAAAAAAAACTGTAAGTACACTGCTCCTTTTGATGGTGGTGTTAGTTTTAAAAATTCCTTAAAGTATTTTGTTTGCAAGCTTGTAGATACTATTTTATAATGTGTGAAAATGGCATCTAATCCCTGAACAGAACACCTTAAAATGTTAAAGATGTCATCAGCAGAAACACAAGAGCATCCCTAGAAATGTAGTCAGTTTTCTCCAACTATCGAACCATCTTCTCTCCAGTTTGCTACCTGATAAATGTTTGGAGAGCGTTGTGGGAGCTCAGCATCAGTTAATCTTCTCTTTTTCTCTGGTGTTTCAGGCTCACTGTCTGAAAGCCACAGCACTGAGTAAAGCTGACCGAAACGACGAGGCCTTACAGGAGTACTTCCTGTGTTTGGCGCTTAAGCCAGACTGGACCAAAGTGAAGCTGGAGGCTCAGAAGGTAGGAGAGACCTTTTTTTTAGTTGCAGGCTGACTGCATCAGTGTAGAGTCTGCAAGTTCCTTCACAGACAGAAGATTAAAGTTATTGTTCCTAATAATAATGTTTGTCTCATCAGATTCGTCTCTGCTCGGATTAATGCATTAATCGCGGGGCGTTGTTTTTTTTTGTTTCAGGTGCTCAGTGAGGTCTTTTCCTCTGTGTTTGAGAATGAAGACATGCCCACGCCTCTGCACCCCCTGCAGGGGGGGTTCGCCACTCGCTTGATCAAACCCCCCGCCCTGTTGCAGTCCCTGAGGCCGCAGGCTCACAAACCAGGCTGCTCCTCACAGGTTAATGCACTCAAAGAGAATTGCAATGAAATTACAAGTTTTCCTAATCTGTTGAGAGGAAACCAGATGGTTTTGACAGATTTGTTTTTGATGCATTTTGTTAGCTTTAGATATAGGTTTAATTCCTTTGAATTCAATTTAACGGTAGTCTCAGCATGTTTTACTGACTGCGTAGAGTTTATCTTGAGTTTTCACCATCTCCTCCAAACCGTAAAGTCATTTCAGTCATTGGTAAAGTAGAAATGAGTTTTTATCATGTTTTTAATTTGTTTGTTTACCTAAAAAAAAAAAGTACACACTTGATGTATAAAAGATCAAATCTTAAACTTTTAATTTAGTTTGCATGCTTAAAGAAAAACAACCCAAACGGATTCAGCAGCTTCTCGTTTCATCTGTCGCCTATAGGACTCTGAGTTCGGCGTAGCAAAAAGCACTCCTGTGGACGGGTCACCTACCGAGCTCTGTCCTACATCTCCGAAATCCGAACTGGCTGCAGGAGAAGGCAGCTCCAAAGGTCTGGCTGGCGTTTTAGCTTCATTACCAGCGCCCCACGGTGGACTTAAGAGGAAGCACAGCAGCGATGGGGCTTCAGCACCTTTCAACCCTCCTTCAAAACTTTCCAAACCTGGTAGGAGGAGATTAACATCAGTTAACCCCGTTGTGACCTGATGCAGCATGTTTTAGTTTTTATCAGTCACGTGGAAATGTTAAATATTGATTTAAAATGATAGCTTCCTGTATGTTTTCATCATTAATTGTGAACTGGAGATTTTTAGGAGAAACGTCTATTAATTAGAAAGATTTGTTCTTGTTATTTTGTTTTCTTTTTCTCTCTATTTGTGATTTCAAAACGGATATAGATATTTAGCATTATTTAAAGACAGATATTGTTTATTTTACAGTGTTTAAATGTAAAGTAATGTTTACTTTAGTTGGATCTAAAGTGAATATAAATGTAGATGCTGAGTAAAGGTTGAAAAAAATGTTACCATGCAGTGACGCTTTTTTATTTCTTATTCAGATGATGTGAACACTGTTCAGACGGCTTCAGTCAGTGGAGGTAGAGTGGTTCCTGCTCATTTACTGGACAGTGGAGACCTGGAGTGCTCCCTCTGCATGAGGTGAATCAACACACACGCTCTGTGGAGTCCATGTGTTCAATAATTAGATGCCGTGTTAAACTAAATGCGGAGTTTATCCTAAAAAGCAACCATTTAATTTGCAAATGTTTCCTCCAGGTTGTTCTACGAGCCTGTAACTACTCCCTGTGGTCACACCTTCTGCCTAAAATGTTTGGAACGCTGCTTGGACCACAATCCTAACTGCCCTCTATGCAAGGAGAATCTGTCTGAGGTACAACCCCATGAAATGTAATGATTACGGTGTTAGATTGATGCAGTCTATGGAGTTACACCCTTACTTCCTGTTTTATCAGATATATTCAGGGTTTCTGCGGGTAATTAAAAGTCATTAAATTATACTTTTTTTTTAATTAAGGCTTTAATTGGCATTATAATTCATTAAATATGATTATCATAGCATTTAAAATGCTTTATTAAAAAAATACATTTATAAAAACTATTTCGTCAGATATAACTATATCTGCGATATGTTTGCGAGGAACTGCTTCCAGTTGATCGTAAAGCCGTAAGGAAGCTCGAGGCGGAGAAAAACGCGAAATTCGGGACACGGCTGCAGCCTGACGATGGTAAAGATGACAAAGGATTTTTCTGTTTATATATGAGTGTCATGGGTATTTGTTGATGGCATTAAAATTATTTCGGTAGAGTATTACGAAAGCATTAAATAACAGTTACTCATTCCTGTATAAACCCTGATATTGAAATCCCTAATGCTGACATTAATGCAAAGAACTAAGAAATCTAGAAATGAAACAGTGGTTTTTGTTTCAAAGGAAACATGTTTTCTGTGTTTTGTTAGTGTCTTGCTACCAGAGGTTATAATAAAACCTTTCTGATGGAAGAGGTCCTGCGTCGTTACCTTGGAGACGAGCTTGCTGAGCGGAAGAAAATCCATGAAGAGGAAATGAAGGAGCTTTCTAAGTAAGTTTTCCATGAATATGAGTCATATCAAAGCATTAAAAGGCTTACTATATGTAATGTCTGTGATTTGATAAAAGCACTTAGATCAAAATCAGTGTTTCTGCAGGCGTGTCTCCTGGTAACCACAGGATGCATGCATGCGATCACCTGCATGCAGATTTGTTCATGAGATTTGCACATTATCTTCATTCCAGAAATAATTGAAATAAAAATACAAACGAGATTACTTTAATTTTTAAGCCAATATAGTTATGGAGTGTGTTTTGATCCATTATTGGTGGGAAACAATCTGTTTTGTAAATGGAAATTTGAACTAGTTGAAATTGCTTTTTATTTTCTAATGTATTACTTTTTTTTTTTTTTACACAGAGTTTTAGATTTTAAAATTTTATTTTTCAAATTTCACTTTTTAGTTTTACAAATTGCATTCTTTTGATGTAGTGTTTTTAATCAATTAATCAATTAATTTCTATTGGTCTGCAAAGATATTGACAACATTTTTTGGGGAACTTGGAGTCAAGAGAATGAGAGCGTGAATGTAAATCACAGTTTGAAAAGAACGCAAATGGTAGAACAACCTGAAAAGAATAAATTTGGAAAAATAACATAAAATCTATTTAAAAAAAAGCAAAACTTTGAAAAAAAGATAAGATATTGGAGATACAAATATGAAATAAAGTAATTAAGTTACTCTATTTCTTTTACTATCTGCTCTGGTCATTATTTTATCTTTACTTTCTTTGATTTTATTGTTTAATTCATGTAAAGCACTTTTAATCATTTTTATGTTAAACAAATAAACTTTGTTTGATTTCTGGATTTATTTCCATTTATAGAACATTTTCTTTGCTTTCAACAATAATGGAACAAAATTCTCTCCATATTTAATCTAATCTGTTTTTATGCTCCTCCCTGGTGTATTCAGTATTTGTTTGCTTTCTTAGGAGCATCATCAGAAATGACTGCTACAGTGATAATCTCCTTTTTCTTTGTCTGTAGTCTGAACCAGGAAGTGCCCATCTTTGTCTGCACAATGGCCTTCCCCACCATCCCCTGCCCGCTTCACGTATTTGAGCCGCGCTACCGCCTCATGATCCGCCGCTCCATGGAAACTGGTACCAAGCAGTTTGGCATGTGCATAGCTGATGAGTTAAAAGGCTTTGCAGACCACGGCTGCATGCTGCAGGTCGGTTTCCTCCTCACACTTTATCTCCTCGTACTTCAGGCGCGCGCGGACTTTATAGGTTAAAGCTGGACCTTAATTTTTACAGGTGCGGGATGTGAAGTTCTTTCCTGATGGCCGTTCAGTGGTCGACACCATCGGGGTTTCACGGTTCAAGGTCCTCAGCCACGGACAGCGAGACGGCTACAACACTGCTAAGATCGAGTACCTGGAGGACAGGAAGGTGAGCTGGGAACAAAAAAAATGCTTATTTGGATCATTTCTAGAAAAGTTCAGATCTAGCTCTTAAGATCTCACACAAAGCATAATTTCATCCCTTCTAAAGTGATGAAAAAAACCAGATCTGTAGATTAAAATACTGCGCAATCTTCGTTCATAATCAGGTCGAAGGGGAGGAGCTAACGGAGCTCCTGAAGCTGCACGACTCTGTGTACGAACAGGCCAACAACTGGTTCACATCGCTCAAGGACAACATGAAGAGTCAGATTCTCAGCCACTTTGGACATCTTCCCAGCAAAGATCCAGACCCACAGGTTGGAAGACCTTAAAATCCAGATATTTAAATATTTTGGTAAAGATCAGACTCCCTCACAAGCTATTAATGGTTTTAATGCATTAGAACAACAGAAAGTAGACCATACAGTTGGTATGAAATGGAAAAATCAATGGTTGCAGAAGTCACCAGATCGAGTCCGTCTGTGTGGAAGTTATTAACTGGATAAATCCAGCGGTTTGTTAGGACAGGAGTGAGTAATCGGCATAGTGACTAAAAGATGGAGAACTGTTCGATCCAGTACATCCATAGAGAGAACATGGAGAAAGAAATCAGAACCTTCTGCCTTCAGGGCAGCAGAGCTACCAACTTTTCTATTTCATAGCTCTTATTTTGAAAGCATAAATAGAAAAAAAACTTGCATCTTTTTCTTCTACTTTGTGTTGATCTAGAACAGCAAACCTCAACTAAAGGTTTAAAACTCAATTATGATGGCATGAAAATTAAACTAGATCTCCTGAGGCAGTCATTTTGATGGTTCTGAGATTCTGAAGTGAAGGAACTTTATAAACATTAATCTTACGTTGGTCATGTTAACTGACACTTTTTTATGAAATAAAAACCTAAAAAATAAATATGGTTAACTTT
Source organism: Cyprinodon brontotheroides (assembly GCA_018398635.1). Classification (NCBI taxonomy): domain Eukaryota; kingdom Metazoa; phylum Chordata; class Actinopteri; order Cyprinodontiformes; family Cyprinodontidae; genus Cyprinodon; species Cyprinodon brontotheroides. The sequence goes on along the minus strand of JAGKQL010000049.1, from coordinate 9,291,309 downwards.
ACCCTGATCTCTCACAGCTGTCATTTTCACGGCTCTATTGGTGTGATCGTAAATTCTTCCCTTGGTTGATGAACGTTCAGTACTGTCGCCCAGCAACCAGCTCATTATTTTTGTCATAAATGTGAAAAGGTGACGTGAGAGAGAACCAATCAGTTTCTGTAAATAAATTTATAATTTCTAACTTTAAACCTGTGTAGTAAAACAGTCTTATTTATTTTACGGATTTATTTGTAATAAAAAAAATTAGACTACATATAATAATAGCATATAATACAGCCTCTAAAAAATATATATTAGGCGCGTTTTAAGGTCTGCATATCCACAATGGTTTTATATGGCACACTAGAACAATTTCGGTCAATGACATCATTACGATTCTTGCATCCCATTGGGTAAAATGTCAAATTGACTGCCAGTGGGAGTTCTACTAGTGTCAGAACTCTGGGAGCCTTGGTGTTAAAAAATAAAAGCACTCTGAAGGTGTTGCTATGCTTCTTGAGAACTTAACGTTTATTGCTGGTTTTGTTCCCTTGCAGGCCAGCCCTGAAGGTCCCGCTTGGTGCTGGTGGCTGCTCGCTGTCCTTCCACTGGAGAACAGAGCCCAGCTCACCATCCTGGCCATGACCTCCCTCAAGGATCGCCTCATCGCCATCCGAAGGGTCCTCATCTTCGTCACTCGCAAAAGGCCGCGGTGATCGGTTTCCCTTCCTGTGCAGCTCAGAAGGCTTGATCCTCGCTGCTGTCTGACTCGCTCCTTCACTAACTGACTCACTCCCTTCGTCCTGTCAGCTCACTCTAAAGAAGTTCATGAACTCGTTCCTGTGACATGTAGCCTCAGAGCACCGAGTTCTGACCGTGTAGCTTCTCACTGCAGGGTTTCGCTTTACCTAACAAAAAACTTTTGAATTTTTTCACTTCACTTTGTCCGGAAGTGCTGGATTTTTTTTGTTTTATTTTGAAGGAAGAGAAACAAGAGCGAAGCGGCTTCTGGATGAATTATACATCCAGCAGTAATAATAACAAGAAACCTAACCACCACAGAAACCTGCAGAAGAAAAGGATTTATTTAAGCATGATTGCAACTTGTAATGAATGTACCGAATGTTCCCTCCCGCCTTATTATCTTTACAAAATCTGTCAAATGAATTTCCTTGTAGGAGAACTAAAAACTGCTGCCTCACCTTCAGTGTTCCTGAGCCAAAAAACAGACCCGGTGGATGGCAGCTAGCTGCCAGAAAGAAAGCCCTAACTGTCATGACTAGAGATGCAGCCATACCGATATTTCCTCCAGTTTTAGTTTGATCTTCTGATACTCATTGTACAGTGTCTGGTTTATATTTCAGAATTACAGTAATCCTAACAATCTGTGAATGAGAGCTGCTTTAAACCAGAGCAATCTCACAACATTTCAGACTACCATCAGCATTTTTTTTTATTCTTAAGCCATTACAAAATCCAGCATTTTAGGATAAAATATTGCTGAAAGCCTCTCTATCTCGCTGCCTAAAATGAACCAAAGGAGAGCCTCAATATGTCATAGGAAATGCAGCTCCCTTTTAAAACGTTTCTGATATCGCTAGGAAAGCTTTCTCATACAATGAGTAGCTAACTGGGTGAGTTTTCTTTCCACAGTTGCAGCATTTGCACCTAGTGTGTATTCCCTGATAAGAAAGCGATGGATTTTTTGCCGGCCGCCGGGCCAGGACCAATAAAGATGGAAGCCAGGTGATTCCTGTGTGGATATCTAGCTGTGGCTGTTCAGCTCATCTTCATATTTGAACCAAATTTAAAACAACTACAAAACTCTGGTTTCAGAAAGAAAGCAGTGATAGAAATTCGTCCAGGTGTCGCTGATCTGAAGCGTCATGTCCTAATGTAGCAAATCTGAGGGAGGTTGTATGTGAACTATTCTGTTTGCCCGTAGCTGTTTGTGGAGGTGGTTCCTTTCTATGTCGATCAATGAAATTTGGAGGCCTTTTTTAAATGTTCAACGAACAATTTCATTATCTCTAATCTTTCCTATTCACTGTCTGTATATTAATATGCATAAAATAATAATGCAATTTCCACCCTGTTGGGTTTCCTTATAAACATTATATTTATATATAGGTAGCCTTAAAGAAAGCAATTGTGTTTTTATCCAATTTTATTTTAAAATCTTTATATATATATATTTTTTTTTTTTTCTTCTTTACACTTAAATTCTCCTATAATTTCGGCCCCTTTTGTATCATTTTTTTTGTCTTAACCAATGTTGGATGATGGCAAAAACAATCCCTCTTATTTTGAAAAACTAAAGACACAAATGTCATTGATGGTTTATTCCATAACAGCATTAACGGTGGTAAAAATATAGCATGAATGTTCAATCCAAAGAAAAGGTTCTGAGATGATCTTGGAAAAATGGCAAGAGTCATTTTAACACCTTAATATTTAGCCTCTTTTGCAGTAAATGCGTGACAAAATTTTGACATTGCTTTTCATGTTTAGAATCTGGAGGGGGGTTACATTTGCTTAGATTGAACTATCCCAGAGGTATTTGGACTGTTAAGAAGAAAAAAAGTACTGTAGCTTATTGATGAGCAGGCCCCTACTTTTATTACGCACAGAAAACACTATTGGGGTTTGCTCAACATTCTGAAGCCCCTTAATTACATAATTAGCAGTACTATCTTTATTATGCCAAAGGAATAAAACCAAGAGGATGGCTTCTGGTTTATAGGAGTTATAACTTGTTAAAATGATCAGAGTGCTAATGTTTCAAATAAGAAAGACTTAATGCAAACTCACCAAACTCATTTACATGAAAAATTCCAGTGTGGGTTCAAGTACATAGCGAGTGGTGGAGAACTTATATTTATACATTTTTTGTTTTTGTTTTTATGTTTAGAAATAAACTGGAACTTCTTACATACTGCAGTAGCTTAAAACTTGCACATTCTAAAGTGGATCCAGTTTACAGGGCAGATGAGACAATTGCATTATTAGTGTACGTATAACTACATCAATACTCTGTGTAGTTCTGTACTTTTAGTTTCACAGTGTGCTGCGTTTCCCTAGTGTATTTCTAAAGGGAGTTCTTGTACCGATTTTTTTTATTGCAAATAAACAACTCCTCTAAATCCGTTTTGTGTTGGTCTCTTTGTCTTAAAATTTGAGAAAAACTTGGCTGTGCTTTGGTGGCGCAGTGGTTAGCGCACGAAACCCATGTATGGAGGCCTTAGTCCTCAATGCGGCCGACCCAGGTTTGAATCTGACCTGTGATCCCTTGTCTCTTCCCCTCTCATACTCGCTTTCCTGTCAGCCTACTGTCCAAAAAACAACGAGCCACTAGTGCCGTAAAAACCCGAAAACATTTTTTAGTAAAAGCAATCACAACTGTAAATGGATATTTTTATTTATTTTTTTTTAAAGATAGTGGTGGTAACTTGTCATCCCTGTAATCTGACAAGCCAATGAAGTAAGACGGCAACCCTGGACAACTACAAAGTATTTAATCTAGGGTTTAAATGAACACTTCACGGAGTATTATTACTATTATGTCTGTCCTGCCTCAGCTGACATAACCCTGGTCCATTACCTTTAGGCCAATAGAATATTATTCTAGATTAGATTCTTGGAGATCGTTCTGTTGGTGGACCGAATTAACCAACCATCTCACTGGATGCGTTTGAATTTATGGACTGCTTCTTCTAAGGACGATCCTTCGAAGTCCGTGAAAATAAGACGGAAGTTTTGGCTGTGATTCAAACAGGTCGAGCCTTCTGAGGCTTTCACTGCCATATGCTCTGTCACTTAGCAACCATGACAGCTGACATACAAAGCAGGAAAAGAATGAATACTGAACTTTTCAAGGCTGTTTCTTTTTTATGTATTTATTTATTTTGTTATTGTAAATTGAACAAAGACTACATTTATTAGAAGACAGTGGAATAAGTGGTGGTGAAAAACCACCGGGTCTTCCCCCCGGTAGATTCCTCTTCCTATAAATTCTCTTTGCCATAATGCAGATCATTCTTTAATAAGAACCTTGTTTAAAAGACATACAAAATTTATTTTTTTCACGATTTGTATGGAAGTTGGTTGAGGACCCAAATGCAGAGACCAGGAGACAGAGCTGAATCTTGTATATTTAATGAAAAAACAGAGGCAGAAAACCAAAAATCCAGAAAGCATCAGGGAAAACTCAGGTGGAAGGCCAGAGATGAGGAAACAACTGTCATGATGGATTTAAGAGATCTGACCCACATGCAGAGAACCACTCAGAGAACCACAGGAAAAGTTTAACAGGTTTATTGAGGAGACTGTACAGGAGTTGAATCTGGAACTCAGAGAACAGGTGAACCGGAACTGGAAAGTCTGGAGAGGAGATCAGTGATCGGTTCATGGTCCGTCGGAAAATCTGGTTGAGTCTTGAGCACAGTGGAAGCAGGAGCAATGTTTGAGGGGGTTCTTTATCCAGAGAAGAGGACTGTCACTTGGATTTCCGAAAGGGACTTGAACGGAACGTGTGGATGTTTTCCCCTGCTCAGTTTGAACTCGGTTAATCTTTCCAGGGGAAAAAGGCCAGGCATCGAGTTACACAGGCAGGCTTCCTGCCGAGAGGCAAAAACAAAAAACAAAGTTAGACTCAGAGAAACAAAGGCTCAGGTTAGACTCTGCTAAACTCAGCTTGGCTAGAGTTCCGAAAAGTGGCAAACACTCTGGCGTTGAGGTAGTTACAGTCCGCTGCTCAAATACTCTTCACTGATGAACCAATGAGCCACAGGTGTGCAGGAAGGCCAACGAGAACAGGGCACCACCTGCTGGTGGAGGGAGAGAAAAACACACAAACAACCCACACAAACTGGATTTCTGACAACAACAAGGAACCAGCACGAAGTGACTGCATAGGTGGAGTATATAAGAGGAACCGAACAAATGATGGACTAATGAGCTGAATAAAGAGCAGGTGTGAGTGGAACTAACTAGAAGGAAGCCAATGGGGAAGGAAACAGGGACAGGGGGTTAACAGAGAGTAACTAAAGACTGTTTGAATATAATGGAAAATAAACCAAAGATAAACAAAACAGAATAACTGAAAACTAAAAACTCAGAGTCCAAAAAGGGGAGAACCATGTAAGTTTTTAAAACCAAATGTGTCCAACGGACCTAGTGAATGCTTTTTTTTTTTACGCTTAAAACTACGACAAAATCATCCTGACTAAATCAGGAAATAAAGCAACGTGATTGGCTCTAAGGGGAGCGGAGACAGAGGACACTCTGAGTAAGGCCCACTTATGACCCCCCCCTCCCCAAAAAACAAATTGAAGCACAGTCAAAGTCATGCGTCTCAAATGTGAAACACAATACGAATACACATTGTGGAATAACCGATCTATCTTTGCTGACTCACATTTTGCAGCCCAAAAAAGTTTCATTAGCCGCCTGGATATACGAAATCTCACCCAATTTGAACCAAAGTCTATTGTTCTTTTTCATAATATTCACTCTGTGTCTCGCTAATGGATGCAGCCTCCTGCAGCCCTGATAGAAGCATTTATCTCAATCTGCCAAACCTGATTGGCCGGTGAAAGTGCTCGTCTTACGCCACGCCCCGTAGCTCCGACTACTAAAAGTGTGTGCGGATCACGGCACTTCAATTCAAAACACCTCTTCTCACCTGAGATAGGGTGACCATATTTTCATTTGGGAAAACCAGC
>JAGKQL010000049.1:9228989-9251442 GCA_018398635.1 Cyprinodon brontotheroides | reverse complement strand
GTAAAATGCTGGACATTAATAAAGATGAAAAAAGAAAGTATGAGACTGGTCTGTTTATTGCTGTAAAACCTTTTGTAATACCGCCAAATGTAAATGTAGGCATCACCTAAAAAAATGAATGATTTTTGAGGGTTGAAGTAAAAGTTTTTCCAGAGAAATCATCTTGATTTGAAACATGTTAGTGTGAAAGCAAAACCTTCTTTGGCCGCTAGGGGAGCAGTGAACAACCTCTCGTTGAAACCAGAGAGGATTCAAGAACCAAAAATTGGACTCAACTAAAAGTAGTCCTCCTTATACATGAAATTACTTAACAGTGAAAAATTATTGATCTACGAAAAACTTGAAAGTAAATATGTAATTGCCAAAATGCTCTTTAAGTTGAGATTAGATGTATTTAATATTTAGTAAAGATGCTGTCAGATTTTATTTGGAAGTTCTGGTATTTTAAAAAGTGAAAATACATTAACAAAATACCAATAAATGGCATGTTTTCAGAATAAAACAGAAGAATTTATATTTTCAGCAAACAACTTAAGATATCGATCCTCAGAGTGAGAATTACATATATGTTAGGACAGGGAAGAAAACTTCCACTGACAAGATCTACTGTTTATTGTGTTTTTAATTTATCTTTGAATACTTCAGTTAGAGACAGTGGACAGAGTAGGCAGACATTTGACTCAAGTAGGAGCAGAAATACTATGTAGAAGAAGATTACTCACATTTAAAGTAAAAGGAAGAAATGTGGTGCAGTGAAAACCTCTACTTTAATATTTTTCAAAATCCTACTGGAAAAAATATAACTGACTTAAAGTAGGCTTAATTACTGTAGTTACCAAACTGTGTGAATCTGATCTTTTTTTGTAAAAAAAAAAAAGAAATGTAATAAACTATTCAAAAAACCCCAAAATCTTATTGTGCAGAATACAGAAATACTGAAAATATAAATGCATAGTTTTTTGTAAATACATTTTTTCTGAAATTAAATTTATGAAATTTATGAGCAGTACATTTAACAATTAACATAAATACAAAGTACTATCAAAAGTATTTGGTCATCTGCTCATACAGATCATAAGCAGGTGATCTTAAATACAAGCGCATACTCAAGGGTTGTGAGGTGGTTCCTGGTTAGATGTAGGACTGTAAATGTTCTAACAGTTTGTCAACTGCACTAAAATAGAAAAGAAAACCTTTGACTTATTTTATGGAAATGTAAATGACTCTTACATCTCTAAAGTAAGACCTCTTCCTGGGGAAATCAGATGACAATGTAAATTTATTCTGCTCATAGAATAAACCCGTTTATAAGAACCAACCTGCATTGAAAACAATCGTACGAAGATGGTCACAGGAAGCTTGAGGCTGGAGATTGACACTGAGTGTGTGACTGACTACATAAACTTCTTTTTAGATAACACTGTCCCTACCAAAACAGTTAAATGCTTCCTAACTAATTAGCCATGGTCCACAAGTGATCTGAAGGAACTGCTTAACAAGAAAAAACAAGCCTTCAGGAAGGGAGAGAGAAAATGATTAATGAGTATACAGAAGTAACTTAAAGTCAAGAAAAGAGAAAGCAAGAAGGCATACAGGAAAAAGTTGTAACGAAAGCCCCAGCAGAACAATATCAATGATCTGTGTTCAGGGATAAAGAAAATCACAGGCTTTAAACAGAAGGATGATCAGAAAACGGAAGTTTGGGTAAAGTAAAAGAACTGAACACATTCCTCAACATGTTAAGTTCAGAAATAAGCTCAGCATCCTTCTCTCCTTTCCACAGTTACAGTCCTGCTCACCATTATTGGCACCCCTGAATTTTAAGTACATATGATGGAATATTTCCTAAAGAAAAGACATTGAAAAGAACCATTGGTCTTCTAAAATGAGAGAACCTGGACAAACCTCGCTTCCTCAGACAACACATTTTATTGACAGATGAAACAAAAGTGGAGCTTTTGGTAATTCACACCAACAGTATGTTTACAGATCTACAATGAAGCCTTTTTAAAGAAAAAAGAACACCATACCAACATTCAAGCATGGTGGAGGATCCATAATGCTGTGGGGCTGCTTTGGCGCATCTGGTACGGAGGGCTTGACTGCATCACAGGCATCATGAAATCAGAAGATTATCAAGAAAAACATGTCTTGCCCAGTGTAAAAAGCTTGGTTTGAGGCAAAGATCCCGGGTCTTCCTTGAGATAATGACCCAAAGCACAGCTCCAAAAGCATGCATGGTGGAAAGGGAAAATGGAGTCCTGATCTTTCAAAAATGGCCAAATTGCCATCGAGAAAGGAACTCCTGCAAATGTCAGTCCAAATTGGAAGAGTGGCAGAAAATCCCACCTGAGAAGAAAGCAAGAAGCTTTGAATATAAGAAATGTTGAGGTTGCAACCAAATATTGCAACAGGGAGGGGTGTCAATATTGGTCCACATGCTGGTTTCTGTTTTGTCTTTGGAATTAAAAATATTTGTGTTGAAATGGTAACTGTCTTTCTTAAATTATTTTGGACCTTAAATTGAAAGATCTTGCTGATATAATTTTGAACATTTCCATTTATTTCTGAAGATATTCACTCAGCTATGCAAAACATGAAGGGGTGCCAATAATGGTGAGCAGGACTGTACATAAACATCCTGCCGTGCTTTCACCCAAGGCTTCTCTTACACCAAGAGGTCTAAATGTATTGAGCCTTTTTCAACTCAAGTAGAAGAATAAATTCTACAGTTTGAAACACTTTTTAGAAGTTAGTATCGATTTAAGCTTTTTACTCAAGTAAAAGTGTAAAAATACCATTTTTAAAACTACTTTAAGTATATAAAAGTAAAAGTAATGCAGGAAAAAATGTTAAGGACAGAAACTTTACTACATATCTTATTAATGGAACATTGTTCTATAATTTTGGATGAGAACTTTCTTATACATAATTTTCTAATGCCAACTTTGCTTCATCTTGAAAAACGGTTATTTTGGTATGTGGTGAAGAACCACAAAGAAATTAAATGTCTGGATAAAACATATACTTTGATGGATTTTATATTCTTATACCAACAGGCCATAATATAAATGAGCTTCAATTAAACAAAACTAACATGTGTATTTTTAAAATATATGGAGGAGAAAGTAGAGATAATTGCACAAATATTTAAGGAGCAGATGTAAAAAAAAAATGGTCTGAAAAATAATTACTCCAGTAAAGTATAGCTAGCCAAGATTTCTACTTAAGTAAGGTAACGAAGTATTTGTACTTTGTTAATTGACACCTCTGGTTACACTTCAAATTTTTAATCTTCCACCTCTGCCATGGAGGATCCTACTTCTATGAGTTTGTTCTCAGCCAAATCAGAAGAGGATTCTCTCCCTCCACCTTCCACCTGTTTCTTTCTAAAAGCCAAGTGACGAGACAACTGGACAGACTGAATCGTGAGTCACCAGGTCCTGATGGTGTCAGACCAGTCCAGAGCAGCTCAGTGGGATATTTCAGCACCTCTTCAACCATAAGGGCAAGTTATACTCCTGCAGCAGTGTGTCGCAGGGAGCTTGTTGCAGATATGATGCAGATACTTTTCATTTATGCCCAATTTTGAAGCGTGGTCTGCTCTATGTTACTCCATGCCACAACACAAGAGGAAGTGGAAAAACACAAAGGGCAAATTTATGCGACAGCTAAGGGACATGAGGGTGAAAAAGAGCAGGGATCCAGGTGGAAAAAGGGTCCCATCGTTCTCGCGCACCTCGCTCTTCGTCCATCTTCACGAGTCGTTTTCCAGAATGGCGGTCATCCTAACAAAAAAAGCCAGTAAGGTACCAAACAGGAAATATGCATACTGTAGAGCTGATGTAGATGTGACCAATCAGAGGCCTCCTGTCTGCGGACCACCTGCCTTGTTCCAGTACCAAAGAAAACTCAGCCAACAGTCCTCAGTGACTATAGACCTGTTGCCCCACATCATAAAGGTCCTAGAGAGACTTCTGTTGGTTCACCTCAACAAACAAACAAGCAGCTATCAGGACCCGCTACAGTTTGTTTATTAAACGGAGTCGGAATTGATGGTACCAAATATTATAGTATATCATAAACTTTCTACAAAAGACTCCATGCCATTTAGACAAGACTGACAGCACTGTGAGGATTATGTCCTTCTGCCCAGAAGACTCAGGTGGCGGTATCAACAATAGCCTGCAGCAGTATAACTAGCTCAGGATAACCTGAACAAGAATCAGAAACAAATCAAGTTAATTGCCAAGTAGGTTTGCACTTACATAGAAGATGACTTGGTGTTGATGGTGCAGACAGCCTGAGCCATGAAGCTGAGTACATGCAGCTGGTGAACCACTTTGTTGCATGGCAAGAAAACCATCATCTGATTCTAAATGTGAACAAAACAAAGGGAGTGATGACCCTGTAAACATGGCTTATGGCCGGGAGAAGTGGAGGTGGTGGATGAGTATAAATACCTTGCTGTTCACCTGAAATAAAAAGGTATGTAGGCTATCACGCAGCTGGGAAGCCATCTACAGAGAAGGGACAGAGCAGACTGGACTTCCTAAGGAGATGGATTAGGTCATTTTGTGTTTTGCAGCAAGAGGCTATATATCTACTGTCTGCTGTGGAGAGTGTAATCTCTTCTGCCATCATATGCTGGATTAACAGCATCAGAAAAAAAAAAAAGATTTAAAGAAGCTCAACTAGCTGATAAAGAGGGCTGGCTCTGTTCTAGAACCTCTGGAGAGGATTTTGCAACAAATAATTCTTTATTAAAAGAAGAACATTGTGAAAAACAGTGACTTTGCTTTTCATCCGATTGTTAAACACCATCAGGGGAGTGGTGGCCTAGTGGTTAGGGCTTGGAAACCTGAGGTTGTGAGTTCGAAACTCACTCTGCCGCTCTGGGTCTCTCAGCAAGACCCTTAACCCCCGGGCGCTGCACAATGGCAGCCCACTGCTCCCCAAAGGCGATGGGTTAGATGCAGGGAATTGATAAAAGTTTAATTCAGTTCAGAGTAACTCCAGACGTAGTGTAAGACAGTGGTACGGAAGATCACTGAAGATAAATGCAGAATCCCACAGAGCTGCTCTGCAATGGGCTTCAAGATCAGAGATACTTATTAATGCTGGTTTTATCCCAAACATTGTGGTCTTACCAAATAAAAGAAAGCTCAGAACATAAACTTACTGAGTTTCATTAAAAACATCTACAGAATATAATCAAAAGTGAGTGAAATTTTATTCCATTACATCACATTTTTCATGCAATCAGGCCAGCTCTGCGTATGATAGAAAGTAGGATCCTAACCAAATGGTTATATTTAGAAATGAAGTTTAAACTCTTCAAAGCTGACCTTAAAGCAGGGACAGAGGCCTGGCTATTACTCCCCGAGCTTCTTTTAGCCAACTAGCAAATTATCTGTGTGTGTTTCTACTGTAGGTTTGAGGCCAACTTTGTAATTAAGATGTCTGTCCAGCCTAAAAATCCTCCACAGATTTGAACTAAAAATAGCACATGAGAGCACTGAGGACTCAGTCAAACACGTGGGGAATTCCTCTGTATTTGATGCCTGTATGCAATCCCAAAAAAGTTTGACAACTTACTCTTTTTTGGTTTCTTTGCCATCACGATAAAATCACTGACAATAAAAGCAGCAAAGATACTTCATTTCACAGTCTAAAATGGTGTACCCATTTTGAAGGTAACAAAGCCGCTTGGTCTTTTATCTGTTCTGTCATATGACAAATATAAAATACATTTTAAAAACCCACACAAAGTAGTGTATATTTGTATAATGGAGGAGAAAGATACCTTTGATAGTTCTACAAATGAACCTGAAAGGTGCGGCATGCAGTAGTATTCCTCCCCCTGAGTCAACACTTCCCAGGTTTGCCTCTACCAGCGTAGAAATGTATTTTTCTGACCATCTTTCTTTGCAAAAAACTCAGACTATACAGAGAGTATCTTTTAATATCAAACCACACAATCTTAATTACATTTTCTGCATGACTGAGCTATCTCTATAGCTATGCTGCTATAGGCTTAGACTGCTGGAAGGCATTTAATTGCTGTGGTGGTGCAAGGAAACTTCTAAAACCTGCAGGACAGCGGCCCTCGCGGACTGACTTTGGGGATGCCTGCGCTAGAGTCTAGATTTACCATGGACGCTCCTCTGACTGATAATTCCCTTGCTTTAAAGGACCAAGGCAAAAGACACGAAGAGTCACAGGAATTGCTAGAAAATCAGGGCTTTTATTAGAACCCCCCCAAAAAATTTGTTCCCCCAAAAAAAGGCTGCTTATACAAGAAATTTAAGAAACAGAATTTAACTCAGGCAACAATGTGAACAGACCACACATCTGCACAAACAAAACAACTGACCTATAAAAAGAAATAACACATAAGGATTTACACGCTGGCTGATCAGACTATTACAGTAGGGGTAACAAAACGATTCAACATTCTAACTGTAACAACACATTACAGTTAAATTTGTTAAATTAAATTAAAGCAAAGAAGGAAATTGAAACACTTAAAATTTTAAATACCAAATCATAAATCAAACACAAAAAGATGAAAAGTGAAGAAACCAAAGAACACCCCTGCTCTATCAGGAGCTGGTGGCGCATTCCAATCAGCTCTTGTTCAGGTTCTCTGAGCCCTGGCTGCCATCTTGGTGAGGGCAAAACTATGACTTATGGGGAAAAAAAAGATCAGACAAAAGATTTCATAATGATCAAACTAAAAACAGAATTAAGAGGATTAAACAGAAATGACCTAACTGAGCGTGCTAACAATTAGAGCAAATGTTTTTAAACCAATCAATGAACTAATTGCAAATAAAGATTTTTAACTGTCACTGGATGAATAAATGAATGTCGGGGCAGAAGAATGACCCTCATCCAGGAGTGATGCTTTTGGCCATCATATTCACCATCTTATATGAGGTGCAGGGTCAGTTGTCCATGTGTGACAGATAAAGCTTAGCTTAAGGTTTTATGACCCAATCTGCCTCAAACTTGCCTGTCATCTCTGTGTTCTGCTTGTTCAAAAATACCCATTAACAAACAAAGCTGGACTTACACCAAGATCAAGTTATACACATGTGGGCTCTGTTTACTACTCTCGTGACCTCCAACGGCAGTTGATAAAACTGGATTTTTGCCAGAAGTATCAAACAGGTGCAAAACGCAGCACAAGCAAACTGGGAAAGCAATAAATGATGCCAACTCCAGAACACAAACATTCAAATTTGTTCGGTTCGTTTGGTCACTGAAAACCCAATTGGTGGAGCAAATTTGCAGCCTTCTGTTTTTGTGTTTAACTTGCTGTTTTTTTCTAGTATTTGCTGCACTTTTCTAAACATGTGTTTTGCTGGTTGTACGTTTTTGCTTTAACTTACTTTTTCTTCTTTTTTCTGTTGCATTTGTCTGTTTTGGAGTTTGCACTTCTTTGCAGACACTTTCCCCCTTTTTATCCATGTTTGGTATCTGGTGCATACCAAAAGTGTCAGAATGAAATGCTCAGGTTTTTGTTCCTTAGGATAAAATACTGAACTATGTGGGATTTAAGTTCAACGTCAAACATCTATGCTACTTTTTTTGTCTTTTATACAAATAAAGCCAAATCAAGTGTGAAATAGTGAAAGTGTTTGAATATTTTCACAAGGTACTTTAAGCTTTTCTTTTCTCTAACATCACTATGTATAAATTTGCATGTCTTACTTTATATTATTTCTTGTTTTGTCCAGGCTTCTTTTGCATGTTAATGTCCAGCTATTTTGTTTGCTTGAAACTAGGGTGTGATTAATTAAATCACACCAACTTGCTGTTAGGATTGCCTCAGTTAGAAATGAATCACCAAACAAGAAGTCCTGCACACAAGTATTGCTGCAATAACATTTTATTACTAGTGACTAAGCTGTGACTAATGCTTTGTGTCTGAGGGAAGCAGATAAAATGGAAATATACGTGTTTGTTTCTTTTTTAAATGTGGTCCCTGATTGTGAATAAATCACTGCAGTTTTTTTTTTTTTTTTATGGATGCCAGCACAACAGTGGAGCAAAGATCTGGCTAACCAGTGATGATAACAAAGAGAAAAAAACAACAAAACTCCACTGTAAAAGAGAGACAAGGATTAATAAGAAAACACATTTTAAAATATATCAGAAAATAGAAAGTTTTATGTGATACTATGTGGAGAATATTAATACAGTTATGGCGTCTTTGTAGGTTTTTTTGTTCTGGTTTAAACAGGACCTCTTCAGACAGGGTGGTGATGTGTGACCTCCTTACAGAAGAACAAAAAATCTCTTAAATGTAAATGAAATCAACAAAACATAAAAAAGTGTTTACTATGTCAGAAGCAAATGTCATGAACTGGCCTGTTTGCTCTCCCTTAATTGGATATTTCTTTCACCTGTCGTTTCCCCTCCCTGCTTCAACTATCATTTATTCCTCTCACCTGTTTCCTTTGGTTTATATTCTGTTCAGCCTGAGCATTCGGGGCCAGATCATTATTTGTTTTTCTGTTAGCCTGTTATGTTGATGCCAAGGTTCTTGTCTTGGATCCTGGTGGCCAGTGGAAGGAGGGTTTTGTGTCTGTCTCGTCTTTTGCTCGTCCACTGTTCTTCCCCTGCTGAGTCTTCTGGGTTTTTGGCTCTATATGTGGGGAGTTTCAGTTTTTATCCCAGTAAGCCTGGCTCCAAGGTGGAGACCAATTTAAAGGTCCTGCATCAAGTTCTGGTTCCACGTCCTGTCTCGGCTACCCTCTTCCACTTAGACTCCCTGTCTGCACCTGATCCTGTCTGCTCCTGTGCATGACCACCTGGTCACGCTTCCGGACTCTGCTGGACTCTGAACCTGCCTCGGAGCTCTACGTTGCCTGGAGGCCTGGATCCTGCCTGTTCTTTCTGTTCTGGATCCCTGACCAGGATCGGCTGCCTGCAAGACCTCTGGGACTGCAGCACTGGGGACATTCTTGGACTGGACTGTTAAACCAGGTAAGTAACCAACTCAGATAATCATCTTCTGTCAGATGATCTTAGTCACTTACCTGTGTTTCTCCCTCTAATAGAGTGTCTCAGATTGGGCGGTGCCCAGTCCCCCACCTGCAGTTGCCGTGTGCCACAGATCCTAGCAGCTCCCCTTTTAGTTTTGCTCTTCATTAAAATAAGCGTTTTGAACTTGCCTACTGACTGTCTCTCCTTGGTCTGGGTCCTTCTGTCTTCGTTTCATGACAGCAAAGGAAATTTTTAAACAAGTGTTTTCTAAATAAAAACAGTAAAAATCCGCCAAGCAGCGAATGTTGCTCCATAAATAGCTAAAATTCGGCTCAGGATGTTGATCATTATCAAATTTTATTCAAATCTTCCTTGGAGGTGCACCTCTGGTAAACATTTCCTTAAAATCTATTCATAAGTTCCATAGTTGAGCAAAGTGTGTGTCTGCAGCCTCTGGTGTCTGTTCTACTGGCTGTGTTTGGATCCGTCGACTGCTTCCTCCAAAGGTAACATTCGTTGGGCGGTTATGCACAACGCAGCGTAACAGAATGTTCGGATTAAAATGCTCCTTTTTATGCAGCCAACAAACGCAGCCTTCTTTTCGCCCTTTTGGAAGGACGGGTGTGTTGTATCCTCCATAGCCTTGGGAGCCGACTGCTCTGTGCTGAGAGGAAAAAGGGAAATGGCGACATGGTGAATATTAAAAGTGCAGTTTATTATATAATACAAGTAAGTGAATGATTTAGTCTTAATGAAAATAGTTAATATAAATGGTTAGTGAGTCAGATATTTGGCGGATAATGTTTGGTTTATTGAAAGGTTTTATCTGTCCCTGTGCAAATGGGTTTGGCTGACATTTAAGCACATATTCTAATATCTCTGCAGTGTGGAGATTATAAATCTGATATCTGTGACAAAGGTACTGCTGCTGAAGCTCCTCGAAAATATGATTAGCACACAGAACAGTAGTGAGAATTTTAAGCATCTAGTCTTTGCTTGCTTTGTGCATCAACTCTTGCGGTTGCTAGGCGACAGAGCGTACCCTTAGTGAGGGCCGCTGACAGCAGGATCAGGCTAGACCTGCTTGAATTCATAGCCAAAACTCTCCCTGCCTCCTTATTTACACGGCCTTTGAAGGACCCTGTCCAGGAAGACCGGGTCCTTTGGAAGCACTCTACTGTCTTCTTTAATCAGCAGATCGAGACTTAGAGGGAGGCATAGCTCCCCCTTCTTATGTTGACGTGTTTTTGGCTGTGCTCGATTTAGACGGCTGCGTCCTCTGATTCTGATGCTGTTAATTGTCACTGCTGCCACCCTCTGGTTAAGGGGGAAACTGCTTGTATCACCACATGCCTCTAACTCACAATGTTAGAGAATACTTTAAAAAAATATTTCCTGTGTCCGGATTATGATTCTGATTATCACCAAAATATAATGGATTGTTTCCATTAAAATCAGCTTATAACTTATTTAATTAATCCTGCTGCCTAAAACATAACATCCTTAGCGTGGGTAAGTTATAAATAAATAAATGTCATGATGGGTTTTAAATGTTTTGCCCACATGCAGAAACAAACTCAGAGGCAGGGAAAAAGTTTAACAGTTTATTGATGGAGAGTGGCACTCAGAGAGACATAAAAACAGGATTCCCAGCGGGAAGAATATCCAGCGGTCAGGTGAACCGGAACCGGAAACACTACGGGGAGATCAGAATGGTGAGTTCAAGGTCCATGGGAATTACAGGTCACAACTGAAAGTAGCCAGTTGAGGAATTCACAGTTTTTTTCTTGTGGTTGCTCCTTGGTTCCTGTTTGTGGGGGTAGTTCAGATAAGGCTGTTACTTGCTGGAGGGTGGACAGGCAGACTTGTTGGGGTCTAGAGGAGCAGCGGAGCGGACAGTCAACGAACATTCATGAAGGAGACTGCAAACAGAAGCGGTGAAGGATTTCCTGAATCTCAGAGAGACAACTGGGTTCCTTCCACAGCTTGAGGGACCAGGCTTATCCAGTGGATCAGGAGATAATCCTGTCGAAAACCACAAAGGAGACAAAGGGTTAGATCAGAGGACTCAGAGAGACGAAAACCCAAAGTTAGACACAGGTAAGCTCTGAGAGGCTAGAGTACCCAATACTGGCAAACACTCTGGCAAAGAGGTAGTGACAGTCCTAGGGCTGGGTATTGTTCAAAAAATTTTGGTGCCGGTACCAATACCGATACCTTCACTTCGATACCGGTTCCTGAACGATACTTTTTTCGATATCAGTTTTATAACATTAAATTGGAAGAAAAAGAAAAATTACACAACATAATAAAGTACAAATCTTGAGTTTTATTTTTAGGCTCTGATTTTTCCATTTACATTTTCCTCTTACTGTACATAAAAAAAATTCAGTGAAGAAGAACAGTTGCAAAACAAGTCAGTGTCTAATATTCACTGTTACATTGTGAGGACCTTTTTACTTAGCAGTAAAGGTCCTTAACATGTTTGCTTTCTCAGGGAGACAAACAAGCCCGTTGAATGGGATCCTACTGACAGTGCACCGCTGGTATGTGGGGTCTGAGCGGCTCCGATCGAAATAATATTGGAAGGCAGGATGTTAATCTGGATGAACTGACTGCAATGCTTAAGCTTTCAGATGGATTTTCCCACTTAAAAAGCATAATAAAACTACTTTATTCCCACTGATCACAGCAAATATACCTGCAAGGATAGAGTAGCTCCGCCCAACGTTAGGTCAGAGCCACTTTTGACCGCGCGGCCAGAGCAGCAAAGCTGCTTCAGCCGCGCATCAGAACTAAACTGCGTACGAGCAGCAAAAAGGAAGCAGCAGATGCGATTTTGCTGCTCCTGCTGGGTCGGTGTGAACGCCAACATGATTCAATCCGCTCTAGCTTTGCACTGCCCACGGGCTGCTGAGAGGAGTATGGTTGTTGTTACGGCTGCGGTTCTCTCTTCTTGCAGTCAAACACCAAGCAACTTTCTGCTCTTAAATTGTTTCCTTGCACGATGTATTGCATTGCGCACTATTGGCATCAGTCTTAATAAAGTAAAGCCACACTTTTGACCTGGGGGGCATTTTAAAGGGGTTCCACGACGCTCACAACCAGTTCACAACAGATACACATGAACCCTGGCTGTAGGCGTGACCACCTGTGTATTTTTCCTGGATGACTCAATCACATTAAGTGTTACAGCCAATCACGGAAACTTGGTAATTTTTGAAAGATGAGGCATGTTTCGATACTCTGTAAAACCGAAGCATTTCGGTCGGTAACATAAAAGAACCGATGTTCGGTACCCAGCCCTAGACAGTCCACTGCTCGTATACTCCTCTGGTGATGACCAGACGAGCCGCAGGTGTGGGTGGAAAACCAGAAGAGGCCCTCCAGGCCAACAGAGGAAAGGGCATCATCTAGTGGATGGATGGAGACAAAAAAGGAACACAAAAACATTCCCCACAAACAGAAACCTTAGCAATAAATACAGCAGGCAGATCCAGATCGACAACTTTAATATCATACAAGCCTTTTTGCATGGATCACTTTTAGGAAAGTTCGTTCAGGGCAGCTTTATATCTCTGCTGGGGATAGCTGGATTATCAGCCAAGGTTGAGCACAGGGGATTTATTTTACATCGTTTACATCTACTGTTAAATATTTTTGTAAAGCAATGTTTAATTTGAAGGCTGGAAGAAATTTTTTGGCCATACATACGATAATAATGATCCATACCTTAGGGCCATAAATGTTGGGGGCAGCTGGGAGGATCTAGTGGGGGGCAACTGCCCCATGCTGTAGAGCAGGGGTATCCAATTAAACATCAGCAGGATCGAAACAAAGAAAATCATCAACCAGTAAAGGTCCGTAGACATTTTAAATTATAATCTGTTGCTTTAAACAGAATTTAACACTGAAATAAAACGAGGTTTTAATGCATCAGTGTTATACATTGACTTTAAGAGACATTGAAAAATATTAAAAAACAAATTGAAAATTTTTCCATTTTAGAATCTTTGTTTTTTGAAGTAGAGAACAACAATCCTTCAGTTTGTTATAGAGACAGTTTCCTGATTCACATATTTTATAAAACACCTGAACTGACTGTTTGTTTGTTTTTTCTTTCTTTTTATGGGAGAATGAGAGCAGTGGGCTTTAGGCTGCCCTTCAAGGTTTTAAACTTGGGTTTGATTTGTAGCAAAGCAATTCTCAATCACATATCGAGGTGCTTGTTCATAGAATTGTTTGTCTGTGCTCTGATGTTTCATACTATTACCCAGATAACCGGTTCATAAAGGAGCTCTTTAACCATATATTTCCTTTCAGAGGTGATCAATTGGCTAGAAAATAATAATAAAAAAACAAAACCATGAAAAAATGAGCTGAGCCCTGCCTCCACAACCAGCCACATGGATTAAATCATCCATTGAACTCTTCTCTTTTCTTTTATTTTTGGGTCAGCTGTTACCACCAATTCCGTGGAAAGGCACATATATGGTCTTGAAAAGGCCATATATCCCAATATATTGTTTAAAATGTTTGTCTGTGTAACTTTACAAATGCCACACCAAATGCTAGCACAGGACGTTTATAAACTCTGGAAGGAAAGCATGCTGTAAGATTATTTGACTGAGTGTTGATACAGGTTTTGCATTTCAGCTTTGGTTTCAACATGGTTTTAAATTGCCTTGATATGCTTAATTTTGTTTGCTAAACTGGTTGTGTGCTTATGTGATCTTGTGTTTGACATATAAGAGCCACTGTGATGAAAATGCTGAGGAGAGAGCTCTATAGTCAGAGTCACCTGTGCATAAAGATTTGATCCATCAGGAACTGATGGATCAAACCAACATATTAGGAGAAAAGAAGAATGTATGTGACAGAGAAACACATTGTGTTGGAGAAGAATATATTGCCCAAGTCATTCTGAAGAACACTAGCTGTCATTCGCTCTGTGCCTTTTTTTATCATGTAAAATATCTGGAAAAGTTCTATCAGGCAAATTTTAAGATGCACTTAATGGATCAAATAGTTATGACTATGATGAAATGAAAGTAAAATCTACTCCAGGGTGAGCTTGCAGGATGTTGTGATGTATCCCAGGGGTTAGGGAGCTGGATCCTCTCCTACCGGATTGACACAATGGAGGAGACTATGAGGATCTACATTCCTTTGCTGCCATGGGAGGAAATCCGGAGCACAATGCCTCAGTGCTTCAGAGAGAAGTTCCCCAACATTACCTGCATCGCTGACTGCACTGAGACCACCCCACAGAAAACACACAACATTGCCACAATAAAGTAATTATTTATGTATTTATTTTTTTCAGAACTCAGAGTGGACTTATTATTAACACAGGAACCATATACCTACAAAATGTGTACCTGTTTAGCCCTCAGAGTGAGGACCATTTTCCAATTTCACCATCAGATTGAGGGACATTTGTTGCAAAGTGAAGATATTTTGCTGCTCCTCACAAGCTATTTTGCTAATGATTAGTTCATTTGGAAAAACTCACACAAAGTGAAAAGACAATTAGAAGAAATTTATAGATACAATTACTTTGTATTTGGAGCTCAGACCTCGGCAGGACACTTAGCTCATAATTTTGATAGATGGATGAACAGGAGCAAAGAGTAGGGCTGTTTCCCCCCAGGCCTGAAACTGGTGGTGGAGTGGAGATAGATGAAGTTGGTCAGTCTGTAGACTGCTGGTTAGTTGAGACGGTATGCTGAGCTTTATGGGAGATCCAGAGGACTGTGTGAGCTGATACTAGAGCTTTACTCAGGGACCTGGAAGATGGAAGTCCAGTTGGATATCACAGGTTGAGAGAACCTGTCCATGATGAGCAAGCATGAGGCGACAGTGGAGAGGAAAAACTCTCTGTTTGGAAGAAACCTCTGGCAGAACCAGTGTCAACATGGCAGTGTCTTCTGCTTTGGACCGGTTGAAATAAAGACTCAGAACGCCAGTAAGAGTCACGAGGAGGAATGACCACTCTGATGAAGCTTTAGCTGCGATGGTGAAGGAGGGGCTTGAGGTGGGGTTGAAACAACGGTGTCATCTGAATGAAAGTCACACAGCGCAACCACCGCCGCCTGCCCACAGGAGCGAACAAGGTTGTTATCTCAGGCCTTTTAAGATAGGACTTTGGATGCTGATTGGCTTTTGCATTGGAAGTGTTTTAAAAGCTTATTGTGGCATTGTGCTTAAGGTGGATGTAGGAGAGCAATCGCACTTTCTTTAGTTTTAACTTCCGACTAGGATCCATGTTTAGGGCTTAGGTGTCAATTGGGTCAGGGTTAGGATGAGGTATGCATTTGTAATGAATCATGGTTATCCATCTTAATAGTCTACTGGGCTCTATCAAACCGTGCTTTGATATGATTTAATTTCATAAACTGACAGATCTAGATCTGAATTGAAAGCTTCCTGGAGAGGTGGCTGAAGCGTCTTCAAATCTTGAAAACCAAGTCCAGTGGATATTTTTAGAATTTTTGCGGAATGACAGATCTAGCCATGGATTCAACTCCACCCTTAATTATGGTTCCAATTTATTTTTATTTTTTCATTAATTATGGCAAGTAGTTAATGATGACATGGCACACTTTCCACTTTGATTTATGTAGAGGATCACACTGTTTATATATCTATATATAGGTATATAGATATATATATACTGTAGATATATATATATATATATATATAGGTATATGTATTAAAGAAATATGTTTGAAATCAAAAATCTCGATTAAACAAATGAATAACTTTCAAAGGAATAAATTAATACTGAAAAATTGTTTTAAATATATACATTTTGTTTGATTTAATCGGGAAAAATACATTTTTAGGAAATAAATATTAGGTATTTATTTATAAAAGTAGTTTGGAATTAATTA
Source organism: Cyprinodon brontotheroides (assembly GCA_018398635.1). Lineage (NCBI taxonomy): Eukaryota > Metazoa > Chordata > Actinopteri > Cyprinodontiformes > Cyprinodontidae > Cyprinodon > Cyprinodon brontotheroides. The sequence continues at coordinate 9,235,549 of JAGKQL010000049.1, read as the reverse complement.
AGTTTTGAAGAAAATGGCTCTTTATATAACCAAGACTCAAACAAACATACATATAAAAAAGACAATTGTTTCCATCAGCTCACTCATATTAAACATTTGCACAATTTTTCTTTCATTTATACATTTTTTATTTGTAATTTGGTTGTGCCTTCTGTTGCTTAGCAACCTGCTGCCAGCAAGTAGTGGATCCCCTTAAGCTTGTATGACCTTGATGGGTAATAACGAGGAAAAACATTTTTCTTTTAAATTAATACAGCATATTGACTTTGGACTTTAATCATTATACTGAAATGTTAAAAAGGTGATAAATTAGGGTGACCAAGCGTCCGTATTTCCGGGGACGCTATATCCGTATTTCACGTCCTGTCAGGAAGGCGTCACGGTTTTTAGAAGGTGAGGAAATGTCCTGATTTTTAAATTACACTTCATTGGACCATTAAATTTACAGGCACTAGGGCACTGCGCGCGCGGCGTTGCGTGTGGCGTAATCCGTGAGCAGCGTCAAGCAACATGCAAGAGCGCCAAATGTATGTTTTACCGACAATTTACAAAAGAGTTTCCCCGCTTTCAGACCGGGTCGAAGACAAATGGGAGGCCTTGTGCACAGTGTGCAAAGCAGGCACATATGTCTCCGAGTGTCCAATGGAGGTCTTGAAGGAATCTGAAAAGCCACCTGGACACAGAAAGTCAAGATATTCTATTGATATGTTTTTACGTTCGTTTTTGGTACATTTTGAGTTATTTTTGCTACACAAGAGGTATTTTTTCTTAATTAGCTCATTTCTTAATTTATTTTTTCCAATAGCCTACAGAACAGACATTATTTAGTTCATTGCTGAGGCTGAGTATCATGTGTTATTGGGAGTTGAGAGTTATTGTTAACTTTTATAGTTAAGTGAGGGATGTTTAGATGAGACATTATTTCTTTCATTGTGATATTCATTCATTACATGAATCGTTAAGCATTTTTAATAAATACATTTTGAATAAAATTATCGTTTGTAATTGGAGTTATTGCTGTTAAATTTTACTGCAAAGCATTTCTAATAAATCAACTGTAAATATTATGTTATTGTAGGATTACGTAGGCCTGTGTTAAGGGAGTGCAAGTCACAAACATCTCTATGCATGGGATGCAGATAATTTGCGGCGAGAACATTATACTTTGAAGCCTCACCATATGGCCGATTTATGGATTTAATGAGTAATTTAAAAAAAATTCATGAAGTTGAGAGGACAGTGGAAACCAGCGGACCTCCGAGGCTAACGGCAGCCAATGCTAATCCAACCCGTCTGCAGCATCTCTCTCTCGGCATAAATGTGTGAAGGACCGCTGGCTCTGATGCGGAGTTTTCTGTTTTATTTGGCGAAATATTCATTTGATTTGTGTTTATCTGACTGTGTTAATTATTATTCCCCACTAAATGAAAAAAATAAGACTTTATTATTATCTAGAGACTATTAATAACAGGAGGTGAAATGCAGCTCTAGACGAGCCGGGCATGTGGTGATGTCACTAGTATGCTTCTGTTCCAATTGACCCATATTTATGCTGCATGCTCCCGTTCTCCCAAAGTCCATACTTTCCTGAGTTCTTCTCAAGAACATACTTAGCGAGGACACGAGTCTGTACTATTGTGAATTGAGAAATGACCTGACTTAGCAAATGCATGACATCCACCCACACAGTGTTCTTTACTTTTCCCGACCTTAATGGCGACAGTTCACTTTTGATGAATCAAAAGACATCTATTTCAGATATCAAACGCCTTTTAGGTAGATAATCTGATTTAGAGAAAGTTTGACATGGAGCAAAAACAGATTGTTTGTGGAAATTAAACCTTTGCAACTAAACTTTGATGGGAAGAAATGGTTGACCACACCCTTCAAGTCGACTATGATGTAGTTATTTTCCCAACTGAAGATGACAGCTCTGTCACCATTGAGCCGCATCTCAGCCAAGCAGAAGACGGTCCAGAGATCCAAGGGGAAGGGGTTTCTTCTGGTGCAATTGGGGCTCCCCCCTCAGTGGAGGTTCTGCTGAAATCATCTCTCTCTGCTGACTCTACGTCTCTCAACTCAGACGAGGACCAGCAAGCATGTCAGCCATCTCCAGGGTTAGAAGAACCAAAGACTAACCAGCTTGCCGGTCTTTTTTTTTGAGGCACCTTTAACCAGTGTTGGGACAGTTCTCTTTCTACGTGAACTAGTTCAAAGTTCAGTTAAAACATTTTAAAATGAACTAGTTCAGTTCATAATTCAACATTTTGAACTAAGTTCACAGTTCCAAAAAATGAACTAGTTCATAGTTCTTTTTTTTTTTTCATATATTGCTCAATTACACCATAGCCTGCTGTAGAACCACAGACAGCAATTATTTTATCAGTTGTAACACTGAAACTGTGCGTCAGATTTCATCTTCATATCCAGTTTTGAATCCTTATCCAACCAGGGTTTACATTAGCATTGAGGGGACAGCATTTCCCCATTGTTGCTTTAACGCTTTGTTGCTGTCCATTCACTTCACACTAGTAGCAGCTGCAGCTTTCACCCCTACAGTATATTCTCAAAAACATCAGGAAAAATGTGCTGCTTAGAATGGTCTTTTTTATGAGAAATTATTAAAAAGAAAAACAGGAAGAAGACAATTTTAAAAGGTTACCAAATTTTTTTATTTTATTTTAATAATTTTTCCATTTGAAATTTAATTTCAGTACATTACATACTAAAAGGAATCCTGGAAAATTATACCAGGCAGGTTTAAGTCATGGGATTTTTTTACTGAAAGCAAACAGGGAAAAGTTTGCAGAGAAATGTAAGATTGTTGCCATCATCCCCACCGACTACCTGGTCATAAAACTGTTTTAAGTGATCATGCTGCTGCTTTGTCGGCTCCGCGGTTGCGCCTCCATGCTGCTGTGGCTTCCGCGCTGCATTTTGTTTTGATGGCAAGTACGTGATGCTGTAGGCTCCGACACTGGTAGCTGGTGTTGCCAGATTGGGTGTTTTCCCCGCTACATATTAAGGCCTGTTTTACGGTTTGATTTAGCGGGGGTTTTAAGCCTGGAGGACTCTATAGAAATCTGGCAACCTATTGAGCGAAGTTGAACTGAGAGACGTGCGTTCACGGAACACCAGAATGAGCGAGTTCACAATAACGTTCATCGAGCAGTAATGCGATGCGTTCCAGTTCACGTTCGCCCCAAAATATGAACAACGAGTTCATGAACTTCGTTCAATGAAACGTTCAGGCACAACACCATGACATACCATCAATCTAAGCGTTTTGTGGGGTGATACCAGCATGCAGATTTCCAGGTCCCAGTTTATAATGTGGCTTCCAAACCACAAGAAAACAAGAGAAAGCCATGGCAAACCCAGGCCACTGGAAAAACTGATGTTGAACACCCTAAGTTCTATAGAAGCAACAAGGTGCCGCGCCATGCATCAGCGGTTACGATGATCCTCCATTGAACGGACTGTAAGACATATCCACAATCTCACCCAGCAGGTTACTGATCTAAAAAAAGAGCTGCAATATAAGACTGCTGATCTGCACAAGGAGGGAAGACAAATAATTTCATTTCAGGTTGACTGCAAAGCACAGATGGAACAAATCACAGAACTGGAAATAAGTTTGGAACGTGAACGTCACATGAGAGTCAAAAAAAGAGAAAGAGGAGAAGCAGGAAACATTTGCAGTAACCCAGCCTACAGGTGCTCTGCATGAGCTTAAGTTCCTTAAGAGGGAGGCTGAGAAAAATGCCTGGGGCAGATTGACTGGCAGAGGTTTGGTAGAAGAACAGCGGCTGAGGGTCAAATATGAGGAACAGCTGAAGACTAAAACTGAAAATGACTCCAGACTCAAGGAACAGGAGGAATTGATCAAATCTCTGAAGAGTCAAGTTGCACAGTTGACAGTAGGGTTAAAACTTTCTTTGAAAAAAGAACATCATGAAGCTTCCTCACAAACAGAGAAATCCATGAAAACTGAAGCCTCCAGTCAAACAGAGGCACCCACACAAGCAAGGCTCCAAAGAAACACAGTTGGTTCCACAGTTAGAGGTCCCCAGCATGGAAACAGGAGACAGAATACAAACTGAGGCTCCAATGCAAAACCAAGCGCCTACATATATACTGGCCATCCTGCAAATCCAGGCCCCTATCTTAAAGCAGGACTGTACATTACCCAAGGCCTCCACACATAGAAACCACCATCCAAACAGAGGCCTGCATGAATATAGAAGATATCCTCCATACAGCAGCCATTAGACAAACACAGGCCACCAGGTTGTCAGAAGCACTTAAGGGAAATCCATCCATTTTTGAAGTGTTTTCTCATGTAAATAAGTGCAACAGCATAAAAGCCACATGAAACAAATTAAAATAGTCTATAAAAATCGTCCTTTCCTTGAACTGCGCGCCACCTTAACAGCGCTGAAAAGGGTTTCGGTGCTCAGATGATACTAGAGGCTATGATTCTCGAGGGCTTAGAAAATGCTCCTGGTAGGGTCTCCCAAGGCAAACAGGCTCTGGGTGATAAGCCAGACGAAGAGCAGTTCAAAAGGTTAACATTGAACTTAGCCAAAGAAATAAACCTTTTCTATTTAGAAAATTAGTTAAGTAAGAGAATTTTTTTATTTCAAACACAGATTTGCAAAACTCTTCAGCAAATGTGTCTTTTAGCTATTTGTATAAATTTCATTTTTTTGCTTATATGTGTTGTTTTATTCTATATGATTGATATATATTGATATTTTGATAAAAAAAATTCTTTACTGATTTAATTGAACATAGATGTTCATGATATTGCTTTATTTAGGCTGTAACTGACTTTGCAAAGATTAACTGTTGAAAGAATGAACCATATATCTTGCCATGTGAGTGAAAGCTTTAGCCTTGACATAAAAATTGTTAAAAAGGTAACACATTATCACAGATATGTATTTTATATTATTTTCAAAGCTGCAAAGAGAAATAAATAACAGGTCCATGTAAAGTGCACTGGTGTGGATCTCCGATAACAAACCACTGATATATCGAATTCAACTAATTAGTAAAGATCAGAGTCAATGTCCGATCCAGTTATTGAATCTGTGCATCTCTGATTTTTGCCATGAGCAATAAATCTAAGTCTATATTTATATATATATAATAGTGTTTCTGTATAATTGTCATGATTGATCTGGAACTCAGTGGACTGGTGAACCGGAACCGGAAAGTCTGAAGGGGAGATAACAGGGATCAGTTCAGGGACCGTAGGAAATTTGACTGAGGCTTGAATATTACTGGAGAGGGACTCACGTTTGAGGGTGCTCTTGTCAATCCTTGAATCCAGCTTGTGGGGGTTAATCCTAAGAAGAGGTAACTCTTTTGAGGGCGGACAGATAGACAAGCGTTGGACCCAGAGGAGTAAAGGAGCGGGCTGTCACTTGGATTTCCGAAGAGGACTTGAATGGATCATGTGGAGGTTTTCCCCTGCTCAGTGTGTTCTCAGTTAATCCTTCCAGGGGGTTAGGTATCCAGTTACTCAGGAAGGCTTCCTGCCGAAGAGCAAAGACAAAAACTAGATAAGACTCAACAAAGCTTAGGTTAGACTCAGCTAATCTCAGCTTGGCTAGAGTACCCAAAACTGGCAAACACTCTGATGTAGAGCTAGTGACAGCCCACTGCTCAAATACACCTTCAGTAATGATCCAACGAGCCGCAGGTGTGCAGGGAGGCCCAACGAGGGCAGTGCACCACCTGGTGGTGGAGAGAGAGAAACACACAAACAACCCGCACAAACTGGATTCCTAACAATATCATAATAATTATCATTTGTAATTATGTTTACTCTATAAATAGAATATATGATACAGATTTATATATTCTATCCATCCTTCCATCCATCCATCCATCCATCCATTACCTGACACCCTTATCCTAAGTAGAGTGGTGAGGGGTGCTGGTGCCTATCTCCAGCTGTCTACAGACAAGAGGTGGGGTACATCTTGGACAGATCACCAGTCCATCGCAGGGCAACACAGGAAAAACAACCATTCCCACTCACACTTAAGGAGAAATTTAGAGAAGTCAATTAACCTAACAGTCAAGTTTTTCAACATATTCTCATTATCAGTTCGTATGAAATCGTACGAAAAGTTATGCACACCATTTCTTACGTTTTTCCTCAAAAAACCAGATCAGTGCGCAGGCAGACAGACAAAAAAAAGCAGACGTAAAACTGGGAAAAACAGTGCAATAATCACTTCTTTATGTCTCTAACAACGTTGCTTGCTGTTTTATATCTTAGGGTTAGGCTTAGGGTCAGGGTTAGGGCTAATTGTATTTAAAATTCTATGTTCTTGAATGGTGCGTAAGATGCACATATGACAAAAAAAATGTCCAAAACGTACGGAATTACAGTGCATAACTTTTTGTACAATTTCATACGAACTCATAATGAAAATACACTGAGTTTTTGGACAGTGGGAGGAAGCCGGAGTACCCGGAGAGAACCCATGCAAGACCCATAGAGAATTGAACTCGGAACCTTTTTGCTGCAGCAGTGCTCCAAA